>RJWH01000329.1:512162-923827 GCA_004363575.1 Solenodon paradoxus
TATGAACCTGTGTCATCTCTGAGCATATTAATAGATGCTTAATGTTTATTCTCCTTAGAGGGTACACTAATCAGACCCCTCAAGAACATCATGTTTATTCTATCTTACTCAAAGACTAGAGAAGGTCCAGAAGAATATGAGCACAGAATAATGAAAGCTTTGTAAAGTGTGCCTATCAATAATACAGAAATATTGAAAATACCCAAGCATACTTAACCTACCCTCTGCCTCCCAAAGAAGATACAAGGGCATATGATAACTAAATTAGACTATTTGTTGTATTTTATGTATATGGAGATGCTAAAATAGATTGTGATGGTCATGAGGTGCATGAAAGTCAGTATTCCTTGGGGCCATGTTCTAACTTTAGGAATAGAAAAGTGTGTAATTGTAGTGGATGTTCAATTAATATTTACCCTGTGATTGACTCACGGACTGAATCAGTGAATGCTTGCATCCATGAACAAACTAATGAACAACAGAATTAAGATTGTAGATAAAATCTATAAGGAAGTGGGTTTTGCCTTAAAATAGGAAATGGCTATTGTAGTTTTGATATCCTATAGTTATTTGTCCTATAGCATAGTGAAGAATTTCCTTGTACTTGAGTGATCTCTTTGAGAGCAGAAAACACTTTGGATTCATCTATTTCTCTAGCAGCTAGTATAGTGCTTGACAATAATAGAGAATATAAAATGTTAGTTAAAAAAGAAATTGCTTTATCCTAGAATAAAAGTAATTAAAAAATATAATTACATACTAGGTGAAAGAAACCAATCTGAAAAGACAACATACTGTATGTTTTCAACTATATGATATTCTGGAAAAGGCAAAACTATGGAAACAGTACAAAGATCAGTGACTATCAGGAATTAATGGGGAGGAATGAATAGGTGGAACACAGAGGATTTTAGGGCAGTGAAAATAATTTTAGGATACTAAGATGATGGAAGTATGTCATTATACATTTGTCCAAATCCATCGGATATATATATACCAAGTGAACACCAAGGTAAACTATAGACTTTGAATGATAATGATGTGCCATTGTAGGTTCATGAATTGCATAAAAATAATACTGTGGTGGAAGATTTGATAATGGGGGAAGCTATGCATTTATGAGGATAGGGGTGTATAGGAAATCTCTGTATCTTCTTATCAATTTTGCTGGGATCCTAAAACTTTTTTAAAAAGTTTTAACAAAAAAATGTAGTGATGTGGTGGTAAAATCCCTGCCGCTGGATATATTTTTTGTAGAAGTCAAACTGTCAAGAAGTTCAGAAGTTTTTTATGCATTTGCTAGCAAGTTGGATAGAATAAATATATGCATGTATATATGTATCTATATATGTATATATTCCATTTCATCTCAGCAATTCTTTGAAAAAAAAATACCAAAGAGTACTAGATTTAATGGGACAATTTTATAATGTGTAAACTAAAGATAATTTTTAGTGAGTTCCTATCAAAAATTTCAAAATCCTTTTTATCCTCTGACATTTCATACCTCTCTTGGTTTTTTTTTTTTTTTTCTTTTTTGGCCACTATAATATCACATAGTATATACTTTTTCCTTTTCGTCTTGTTTACTGTTTTTCTTTCCCACTAGAATGTTAGTTCTTTGAACACAGGGATTATTGTTTGTTTAGTTTGCCCCTATGTGGCCATTATGTAGAATTAACAGTGCCAGGCCTGAATAGGAGTTCAGTAAATATTGTTGAATGATAGAATATCTGAAAACTTAACCATAGGTATCACCTACTATTTTAAAACAATCATGATTGAATGTATACTGTGTGATTGAAAACTTTTCTGATCTTTTTTAATTTCAGAAAGCCTTACGACCAGATATGGGCTATAATACCTTAGCCAACTTCCGAATAGAAAAGAAAATTGGTCGCGGGCAATTCAGTGAAGTGTATAGAGCCGCCTGTCTCTTGGATGGAGTGCCAGTAGCTTTAAAAAAAGTACAGGTAAGATGATTTTAATTATATAAATCACTGTAAAATTATACTGTGTGAAAAATGGCTAAAAGTATATTATGAATGACTGGAAAATGGCAATCTTTAGTTGCGAATTCTAGGAAAGAATTGAATAAGTCTTTTAAAAGTTTGTGAGTACAGAAAGAGATGAGGTGTAGGGGGCAAATAGGGCAAAGGTGATTCATCGTATAGTGAAGGAAAAAATGAAATAGAGGTAAACTTAAGGTATTATATATAGATGTCGATTTAATATAATGCAATATTCCTTCAATAAAAATCAATTAAATATAAATAAAAAGGAAAAATTTAAGTAAAATTATCAAGCTGGAGTGAACAGGGAGTTTGAATTCAGTGTTGTACCCACTGGAAATTATTATTTAGTTTTAACACTAGGTCCAGACTTTAAAAGTTCAGTTGATTCTGTTCACCCAGATTGGACAACAACAATTGATCAAGCATTCAGGGCTCTAGATTTAAGAGGCAGATTTGAGTTACCACTGTTGTGTCTAATTAGGTGTGTGATGTAGATGATGTATCCTCAGTTGGAGTGCTGCAGCTCTGGGAATTGCAATAGGACACTGGACTCACAAAATGTATTCCTGAAAGTTAGCAAATTGCAGTCAAGAGTAGGGTGAGGCATTAACTTAATGTAGAGAAGTACACTGACAATAAATGAAAGGAAAAGAAAGTGAATTTTGTTTACTAGAAAAGGAATGAATTGAATTGATATCTGATTTAAAATCTCTTTGATGTGCAGGAAAGTACTTGTCTTTCTACTTCAGAGTGCGTTTGATAATTTGATAATTTTATAATTTTATTTCCCTTTTTGAGATGTGGTAGCTATTGTTTACACCTGTCCATAGACTTCCCATTTTACTATGCATTGCTGATGTATTTTCTCTATGCAGACCAGTGCAACCTGTTTTCTATTATTTTTAAAAAAACCTATTAAAGGATCAGTTTAATTGCAACAACCATTGCAGAGATAAGTGGTATTCATTTATATTTTTAAAGAAGTAAATATTTATGAAAGATTTTATATGATATGTATCTTAGGCATAAAGAATAATAGAGAGCCTACCTACCACCTAGCTTGAGAAATAAAACATTACAAATATTTTGACTCATGTCTGTCACTAACTTCTCTCAGAGATAACCAAGTCCTGAATTTTGTGCTTTATTCCTTTTTAATAGTTATTCTCCTCATCTGTATGCATTTCTAAATAAATCTTTTATTGCTTCTATATTTTTGAACTTAATATAAATGAAGCATGTATGTGTCTATAATATTTTATGTCTATAATATTTTATATATATATTTTTTCACTTATATATTTGAGCAATTAATCCGTATTGGTACACGACAACAACATGTTGGTACATGTGACTGTAGTTTATCCTTGTCACAACTGTGTAGTATTCGATTGTTCTTGTGACGTTGCTTGTTATTTTGGTTGCTTATAGTTGTTTTCTATGATAAACACTATTTCTTTGATTCTCTTGTATCTTTCCTGGTGCACACATATAAGCTTCTCTCGCATTCTGGTCTCAGAATGGAAATGATGTGTTATAGAGGATGCACATAGTACACAAGTTAACACAATTTAGAAAAGAAACGAGTGACATTACTCCTTTTCTCCAAGGAAAAAAAAGAATCTATCTAGAACAATTAAACTTTGCCTATGAATTCCTGACTGAAAAAGGACTTTACAGAAGGGAGATGTCAGTTTAAGTTATTAGGGTTGAGAAAACTGGAACTTATGCCAACCTGTGAAGATGAATATGAAGTTGGATTCTGGGAGCTTTGTAACTAGGAAGAAGAATTTAAATAATAGGGAATGTAAGATTCATTGTGGATTCTTAAGTAATCATATTCAAAATTGACTATTTTCAAAATAAAGTTACAAACAACACACAGAATGAACTAGAGAGAAGATGGGTGCTAATTTGCCACAGATAGTCAAGGCCAGAGGATGGATGGAGTGAGAAATCTTTCCTTTGGAGAAGACCTGGGAGCCTTTCTGTCTTTTTCTTTACCTTCCTATGGATTCTGAATGTGGAAAAAGAGACAAAGCTTAATTATTTCTCTAATAGTTACATGTTCGATCACATAGCCTTGTTGTTAGAAATACTTAGAAAAGAAGTACAGAGAGATGAGGGAAGGAGGTGTTGGGAGGGAGAAAGAATGAAATCCTTTTTAGATCTGTACCATCCCAATAGTTTCTTCTTGTTTTTCCTTTTGACTAGAAATTGGCATGGATGTATGAGTTAATTTGCACAGTTGTGTTTCCATTCAGTTAGATGCCCCTTTCAACTGGCCCCATTTTACACTGTGATAAAGCGCAGTGTCTCCTTCTGTGTCGAGTCAAAGTTTGTCATTTTGATTATGCTATTCCTCTCTAATTTAAATGTTCATATTGTGATGTCTTTTAGTTTAAATGCAACTTCTTTATAGAAAAGAGAATTGTTGCTATAAAGATATTCATACCTAATTTAATTAGCTAACAGTGTCTTAAACCTTTGTGAAAAGAAATTTATTTGCATTTTCAGACAGCTTATTGATTTTTTTGGATGTATTATACTTGTGAGGAAATAAATTTCTTGGTTCTTCCTTTTTAAATAGCTCTCTGCAGCTTAAAATAAAAATGTTTTAAAGTATTGTTAACTGAACTGTTTTATTCCTGGAGTTCTACCCCCTCTTCAAAAACTTCACAAAGAATCAAATATTGGATTTTCTTAGATAACTTGTTATTTCAAGGCTACCTTATTAATCTCAAGAACTGTTTTACTGTTCCCAGCTTTTCTAGACTTTCTTGATTACTTTGCTTGAATTCATATGCTGAAGTATTGTATAATTCATTTCTTTGCTTACAAATCTTTAATGAGATACTTCAGAACTGCCATTCAGATTCCTTGACTTAGTTTTCAAGGCACTTCTTTGTCTCCACCTTTAAATTCACTTTTTCAGGGCCTTTCAAGAAACAATATGGGAAGTCCCAGGTGACCTTTCTGTAGGTTACCCTATTGCTTGTATGTGGAAAGAGCCTGTGTACTGAATGTGTGTCATAAAGGAATTTGAGAGCCCACCGTTTATGGCAATATTAACTAATATTTTGTTTTGAAAATGTACCTACATCCCATTATGATTCATTTCCCCAAATTAAGATGATGCCTTAATGCAAAGAAAATTTAGAACTTCATGTGTTAACTTTGCTTTCTTCTCACCATGCCTCCTGCCTTTCCTGGTACCCTTCCTGTTGCTCATTCTATTCATTCCACCAATGTTTGATCACCAGGTCAATGTATGAGGCCTTGGGAATAGTAAAATAAACAAAATAACGGGATTCATGGGAGTCCAAAAAAAGGGTGAAAAAAAGACACCCGAAAATCATGAGATAGCACTATAATAGGAATAGGAAGAACTGATGGGGGTGGTGAACTTAATGTAATATATACAGATGTGACCTACAATCATGTGCACCTTAAAACCATATGATGTTATGATGTGCATTGTTCCTTCAATAAAATTAATTAAAAAATATAATAGGAACAGCCTTGAGGAACACTGGACTGAGAGGGAGGTTGGGAAAATCATTACAGGGGACCAGAACTGAATCTCAATACCTGAGTTCTTGAAAAGATTGTTGGAAGGTTATTAAATTGTTTTGATCTGATACTGTAATCTATTTATTATTTTTAGCTAGTTGATTCGAGCTATGTAATTGGAGTTGATTTTAATTTCATTAATCTAATAACATGGTATTATAGTAATGTGAATTTGGATCTCACTATTTCTCAGTTCCTCTGTTGCTCTAATTTTCTAATAGTAGGTGTGGTATTTGATCCTTGATTCATTCATATTTCATTTATCTTTGCTTTATCTTTAACTCTTATGTCCAGGTAATACTGTTGGATACCCATGGTCATTCAGTACTATTTATTAGAATGAAAAGTACTTTTTATACTTAAAAACAAATATAAGGTGACAATACATTTTGTTCAAATCACCTACTTGACCCAGGAAATCTGAAAAATACTTCCTGAAAGGATGTTCTTTGATGTTTAACACTTCTGTTTAATGGTTAATTTAAGGCATTTATTAATAAAATCACCCCTTAAAGTATATTAATGAGTTGCTTTTTTACCTATTTAGATTTAGATTCTATATTTTGTATGTTCGTTTGTAACTAGAAATTAGAATTACATGTCTTTATAAATTTGTAGACAATGATAGCTTCTTTCATATTCCATATTGTGATTTTAATATTTAAGTCATATAGTCAGTCCATCAATATCCACTGCGATTACTGAACTCATCTCATAGCTTTTATCAATTTCATATTTATTCCCTCTAGACTTTATTGGAATCTTTTAGTTATTTTATGAGCGAATGAAAATAAGAGACATTTTAAAGAGTAATACATTTATAACACTTCTTAAATTGGAGAATAATTTGGTAATTGTTAGTTTATATGTCAAGCAGACATAGACTTTTATCTTAAAAATTAAAGTTTCTTAATTTTATTTGTATTTTCATATTTTAGGCATTTCTAGACATATAAGAAATACAGTAGATTTTCAGTCTTACCAAATGTTTAGAAAATTTGGAATTCTAGTTGACATTTTGGACTCATGGTGAATTACCATATGTGTCATAAATAAGATTACTAATGTCAAAATACATAAATATTACAATGGGTATCAAAGTATTTTATCTTTTTCTTTTTTGATATTTCATGTTTTTTTCTTTAGTGTATTAGCTTATAGTTTATGAGAATATAAATTTTTATCTTGAAATCTTTATATTATAAAATCATCTAAGAGTGAGTAGCTTAAATTTAAATAATTTTTATTTCTGCTGATGAAAATTTTTTTGTAATTGTAATTATTCCACACATTAAAATAATTTCCTATGTATAGTTTTTTCATTCCTTAGATGTATTTGAACACACCATACCCTCCTCCAAATCACCAAGTGTTCTTCCCCATTGTCCAGTGGGCTCCACCACCATTTGCACCCAACCACCCCATTCCGTTTTGGTAACCTCAGTTCTGTTGCAAATGCTTCAAGGTTGGTTTTGTTTCATCTGTTCCTTTGTTTTGTTTATTCACATTCCACCTGTGAGTGAGGTCATCTGGTGTTTGTCTTTCTGCTTTTGACTTGTTTTACTTAGCATTATCCCTTCTAGTTCCATATTGATTCAAATAACAGTTTTTCATCTCTTCTAAGTGCTGTGTAGTATTTCATTGTATATATGTACCACATCTTCTTTATCCATTCATCTGAGGTTGGGCACTTAGGTAAATTCCAGTTCTTAGCTATTGTGAATAAAACTGCAATAAACATGGGGATGCATATATCTCTGCACATGGGTGCTTTTGTACCTTTTGGGTAGATGCTCAGAAGTGGAATGATAGGATCATATGGGATTTCTATCTTGTGTTTTGAGGACTCTCCAAACTTTTCCATAGGGGTTGTACCAATTTGCACTCTCACCAACAGTGCAAAAGTGTTCCCTTTTTTCTACATCCTCACCAGCATTTGTTGTTTCCAGACTTTTGGATAATAGCCGGTTTTTCAAGTGCAAGGTGATATCTCATTGTTGTTTTCATTTTCATTTCCCTGATGGCCAGTGAGTAGGGAGTAGGAACATCTTTTCATGTGCCTGTTGACCATCTATCTACCCTCTTCAGAAAAGTGTCTCTCCAAATCCTCGTCTCATTTTTTTGATTGGATTGCCTGTTCTTCTGTTGTTGAGTTTTATGAGTTCTTTGTATATTTTAGATATTAAGCCTTTGTATGAAATATCAAATATCTTCTCCCATTTAGTAGGTTTCCTTTTGGTTTTGGCGATGTTTACTTTTGTTGTGAAGAAGCTCCTTAGTTTGATATAGTCCCAGTTGTTTATTTCGGTTTTAGTTTTCCTTGATGTTAGAGTTGAGTCCCCAAAGGCCTCTCTGTGACTGATGTCATGAAAAGTCTTTCCTATGTTGTCTTCTAACAACTTTATGGTTTATGTTCTTGTGTCCAAGTCTCTAGTTCACTTTGAGTTAATTTTGTGAATGGTGTTAGAGAGTGACCTAGCTTCATTCTTTTGCATGTGATTGTCCAGTTTTCCCAATACCATTTGTTGATGAGACTTTCCTTTTTCCATCGTATACTTTTGGCTTCTTGGTTATAGATTAAAACCCTGTATGGGATGGGTCAGTTTCTGATGATTCAGTTCTATTCCAGAGAGATGTGCTTCTGTTATTATTCCATTGCCATACTGTTTTGATCAATATGCTTTGTAATACAGTTCAAAGTCTGGAAGTGTAATCCCTCCAGATTTGTTCTTTTTTCTAATGATTGCTTTGGCTGTTTGGGGTCTTTCATTGTTCCACACAAATTTTAAGATTTTCTTGTTCTATTTCCTGGAAATAAGCCTGTGGGATTTTAATGGGTATTACATTAGATGTATATGTTGCTTTAGGTAGGATGGCCATTTTAATGATAATGATTCTTCCCAGCAATGAGCTGGGAATGTTTTTTTATTTCTTTGTGTCCACCTCTTATTTCTTTTAAGAAGGACTTGAGTTTTCATTGTATAGATCTGTTACTTCCTTTGTTAGGTATACGCCCAGATTTTCATTCGTTTAACTTCTATTTTAAATGGTGTGATTTTCGTAATTTTGTTTTCTTTTAGTTGTTTGCATATAAAACTTCAGCGGATTTTTATGCATTGATTTTATAGCCTGTCACTTTACTATATTCATTGATGAGTTCTAGAAGCTTTTTCATAAAAGTTTTGGGATTTTCAATATATGTAATCATGTTGCCTGAAAATAATGAGATTTTTACTTCCTCTCCAATTTGGATTCTTTTATTTCCTTTTCTTGCCTAATTGCTCTGGCTAAGACCTCCAGTACAATGTTAAATAGCTGTGGTGAGAGTGGACAACCTTGCCTTTTTCCTGACCTAAGAGAAAATGCTTTTAGCTTTTTTCCATTGACAATGATATTGGCTGTTTCATATATGACATTTATTATGTTGAGGTATGTATCTTGTGTTCCCATTTTCATGGAGGACTTTCATCATAAATGTGTGTTGTATTTTGTCAAAAGCTTTCTCTGTATCTATTGATATTGATTATGTGGTTCTTCTCTTTGCTCTTGTTGAAATGGTGTATGATATAATAGATATTTGTATGTTGAACCATCCTTCTGTCCCTGGGATGAATCACACTTGGTCGTAATGGATGATCTTTTTGATGCATTGTGGATTCGACTTGCTAATATTTTGTTGAGAATTTTTGCATCTATTTTCATTAGAGATACTGGTCTGTAATTTTCTTTGGGAGAGTTCCCTGTTCTTCAGTATTTTGGAAGAGCTTGAGAAGAACAGGTGTTAATTCTTCTCTGAAGGTTTGGTAGAACTCATTGGAGTAGCCATCTGATCCTGGGCTTTGATTTTTGGGGAGGCTCTTGATTACTTCTTCAATATCTTTGCTTCCTATTGCTCTGTTCAGGGTTTTCACTTCTTCCAGGTTCAGTCTTGTTAGACTATATTTTTTAAAAAATCTGTCCATGTCCTCAAGATATCCATTTTGTTGACATAGAGCTGTTCATAGTAGTCCCTTATGATATTTTAAATATCTGTGGTATCTCTTGTAACTTCACCCCTTTTCATTTATGATTCTAGTTATGAGAGTTTTCTCCCTTTTTTTTTTTTCTTCGTGAGTCTAGCCAATGGCTTGTCAATTTTGTTTAATTTTTCAGAGAAAAAACTTTCGGTTTCATTGATCTTCCAGATTACTTTTTGCTTTCTATTTCATTTATTTATACTTGAATTTTGATTATTTCTGTGCTTCTGCTGATTTTTTGGCTTTAAGTATTCTTCTTTGTCTAGTTGTTTTAAATGTAGTTAAGTTGTTTATTTGTGATTTTTGTTATTTCTTGAGATAGACCTGAATTGTGATGAACTTTCCTCTTAATACTGCTTTCGCTGCATCCAATAGATTCTGGTAGCTCGTGTCTTCATTCTCATTTGTCTTTAAGTATATTTTTTAATTTCCTATTTGATTTCCTCATTTACCCAAGAATCCTTCAAGAACATATTGTTGAGTTTCCAATTGTTTTGGCATCTTCCAGCTTTCTTTTTGTGATTGATTACCAGTTTTAGACCATTGTGGTCAGAGAAGATGCTTAGTATGATTTCAATCTTCGTAAATTTGTTGAGAATTGTTTTGTGCCCCAGCATATGATTTGTCCTTGAAAATGTTCCAGTCGTGCTTGAGAAGAAAGTTAAACCTGTGGGGTGACATGTTTGGTATATGTCTGTTACACCTATCTGTTTCAGATGGTCATTTAAGGTGGTTGTTTGCCTGTTAATTTTCTGCCTGTTTCATCTGTCCATTGTTGTAATTGGGGTGTTGAGGACTCCACTATTACTGTGTTGCTGTCAATATCTCTCTTCAGGTCTAATAAACTTACCTGATATATTTTGATGCTCTTTCATTTGGTACATATATGTTAAGAAATATTGTATCTTCTTGCTGGATTGATCCTTTAATTGTTATATAGTGTCCATCTCTGTCTTTTGTTATGCTTTTCAGATGGAAGTCTGTTTTATCTGATATGAGTATAGCTGTTCCTGCTCTTTTGAGATTGCCATTGGACTGTAGGATTGTCTTCCAGCCATTGACTTTCAGTCTCTGTTTATCTTTTGGAAGAAAGTGGGTTTCCTGAATGCAGCAGAATATTGGGTTATGCTTTTTTAATCCACTCTGCATTGTTTGACTGGTGAATTCAGTCCATTAATCTTTAGGGTGATTATTGATGGACAGCTGCTTAGTGTCATTTTACAATTTGTCTTTTGTATGTTGCTCCAGATGATGACTTTGTTCTCTTTCTCTTTTTAGGTTGGTTGGGTGAAGTTATGTTCTGATTGATTTTGCCTTTTGTTCTTTGCTTTCTCCCTGGGGATGTATTTTGAGGTTACCCGGAAGTTAGCATTTGCAATTCTATGTTTACTACCTAATTTTATTTGAAAGCATATTAGTCTTCCACTCATTATAACTATCCACATTTTCTCTTCTCTTTCTCCCTACTTTTAATATTTGCTATCTTACTCTTTTTTTGTGTGGTTTCTTTATGCTTTATAGAGCATCCTTTAATTATTAATTTTTTGCAAAGCTGGTTTTGTGGTGAAGTACTCCTTTAACTTTTACTTGTCAGGCATGTTTTTTTTGTTATTCCTTCTGTTCTGAATGCTAATCTTGCCGGATATAGTATCTTAGGTTGAAAATCCTTTCTTTCAGCACTTTGAATATATTGTGCTCTTCTGCAGACCCTTCTGATCTGTAGAGTTTCATAAGAAGTCTGCTGACAGTCTTATGGGGGCTCCTCTGTATGTGATGCTTTTTTCTTTGACAGCTTTTAATAGTCTTCCTTTATCTTGTATTTTTGACATTTTGATGATGATGTGTCTAGTTGTATTTCTGTTTGGGTTTATTTTATTAGGAACTCTTTGAGCTTCCTGGATCTGAGGCTTGGTTCCTTCTTCAAACTGAGTAAGTTCTCATCTATTATTTTTTCAAATATGGTTTCTTCCCCCTTTTCTCTCTCTTCCTCTGGGACTCTGTGATGTAGATGTTGTTCCTTTCGATGTTATCCCAGAGGTCTCGAATGCTGTCTTCAATTCTTTGAATTTTCTTTATCTCTTTGTTGGCTTAATTGATTGAGTTCCTCTGTCCTATCTTCCAGATCACTGATTCTATTGGAAATTTCATTCATCCTGTTGTTGAATCCCTCTATTGAGTTCTTTAATTCAGCCATTGTGTCTCTTTCCTGTTTAATGTCTTGTTTTAATTCCTCTCTTTGCTTCCTGACATTCTCATTTACTGCCTCTACTGATTTCTGGATTCCCATGAGTAAGTTAATCACTGTTGCCCTAAATTCCTCTTCAGGAAATTTGCATACGTTTATTGTAGTCAGATTCCCCTGGGATTTTGATTAGATCAATCATTTTATGTATATTTCTCTGTGCCTTTGCGCTATTCGGCATTGTTTATATTTCTGAGGGTTGGGTTTGCCTGGCGTTGTGTAGGTTTGACTTGTCAGGATTGGCAATCACACTGTGGTTTCTCCTCTCCCACAAGGTGGTGCTAGCGGGTAGTGTTAAGGCGTGGGACGGCCTTCTCACTGTATTCCAGGTTGTGTAGCACCCATTGGGCAGGATTTCCAGTGTTTAGATATGTGCTGGGTGGAATTTCCTGGGGGTGAACCCCAGGTTCTGGTGGGAAATAGTTGTGGAATGGGCTTTGATTCGGCTGATTTCTGGTTACGGCTGCGCCCAGTGTAATTTCTCCATGCAAGCTCCAACTCAGCTTCCGGTGCCCTGGCTCTCCTTTCACCCCTCCCAAGTCAGCTCTCTGTAGCTCTGTGTCTTTGCCCTACTGGGCTTGCTTCTTGCTGCCTCTGCAGCTGATTCCGAAATCCCTAGCCTACGCCCCACCGCATGTCTGGAGACCCTCGAGCTCTGTCCCAAATCCAATTCAGCAATTTAACTGAGAACCAAACTGGTTGACCTTACCCGCAGTTAGTCATCAGCAATCTGTCTCCAGCTGAAGTGCTGGTTGTTTCTTAGTGTTTATCTGAGGAAAATATGTGATTTTTTTGTTTTTTGTTTTTCTTTGTGGGGAGCAACCTGAAAGTGCTTCCTATCAAGTTACCATCTGGAAGTCAAACTAAGTATATTTTTTGCTACATTTTTCCTGTAACAATTTGATATCTCTCTTTTCAAGATTATTTCTGTTAAGTTACTTGGAGGACTTCTTTCTGTTAAAGATTTCTAGTGTCAACTTTTTGCACTTTCATTAGTCATGGCTAATTTTGTCAAAATTTGAAGATGACAAAAGAAAACTTAAAGTGATTCAGAGGATCCCAAGAATTTATAGGCAAGCCTATACTTGCCTAAGAACTGTTAATTTCTCATTCGTACCAATATAAATAAATATAAAACCCCCAAGAAACTTTGGTTGAGCTGAGAAGATTCCTTCTAAAGATAAACTTGTTAGTATTTTATGGAAAATATTTCTATAAATTCAGACTTTTTTTTGTTTTACGTATTGACCTTTCTTGCTCATGACATCAGACAGTTTTTAATGTTTGCGAATGATTTGCTCAGAAGATTTAGTATTCTTTTTTTTTGTCTTGTTGGCTAAGCGAAAAAGTAAGCATATTTGATTAGTTGGAATGGAATATACAAAACAAGGGAACAAATAAATAAAACAAGATCAACTCTTGGACACTTGCAACAAAACTGAGGTTACCAACAGGGAATTGGACAGGGGGTTGAGAGCAAATGGTGATGGAGTCTACTGGACAATGATGACGAACACTTGGTGATTAGTGGAGGGCAGAGTGTCTTGACATATACATATGAGGAATGGGGAACCTATACATATGAGTTAATTTTAATGAGCAAAAAGTAAAAATTAAGCAATTGAAAAATAAGAATATTTGGTTCACAATTTATTTTTGCTTCAAATGTGTCAGCACTGATATTTCAGAGTTTGAGGAGTGAAATTTGATATTATTGAAAATTTAGGTAAAAGTAAAGCATAATTTGTAACTCAAAATAAATATATTTGTAAGTTTAATTAAAGATTTGTGATTTCCGATAAACTTTGTTTATTTAGGGCTTCCTAAATCTTTCATATGGATCTTATTCTTCTCTCACTGTATTTTGTTTTTGTTTTAATATGTTTTCCCATTAGAGAGACATTGCTTAATAGGAAATTAAGTTTGCGCATGTCTCCAAGTATGTTATTTTCTCATTTTAATCACTAGTCCCCAGACTATCTTTCCTCTGTCACTATTAAGAAAACTTTCAGGAATTTAATCAGGGTGTACAACATTTAAAATGTTGTGCTTTCCAGTATTTCTTTGATTTATCTCAAGTCTCTTGTGACTGAGAATGATGTCAGCATCCATGGTTTGATAAGAATCAGTTATTTCCCTTGCCATTTTGATTCGAAAACATAAGTAGTCTCTCTGTATATTTCATAACTATAAATACATAAAATTAATTTTTTTCATATATGTATATATGTGTGTGTGTATATATATATATATATTTTTTTTTTTTTTAAGCAAAAATTCAGGCAGGAATGAAGGTGAGTAAGCAGGCAGGCAGGAAGAGATAGGAGAAAGCAGCACTTTATTTTATTTAGTTGTTCATCTTGTCTATTCCCCCTACCCGCACCTTGGGGGCATTTATGTGTGGCTAGGTGGGTGTACTAAACTGCTAGACCCCCAGGGTGCACCTATATTAGTATTTTTTAAATTATGGTTACATGGTAATGAGTATTGTATCATTTTCTGATGTCAATTTGGGAAATAAGTAGCTCTTCCATGTGAAATTGCTAGATGTAAAACTTTAACAGACTCTTACTTTTACTTATATATATTTTTTTCCAGATAAATCTTTCTGAAATTGTTTGCTCTTTCTTGTATGTGTAAATCAAATATTATGAGCCTGCCAGACAAACTCCTCCCCCTTGAGGCTCTCACATCAGCTATACCAATAGTGCTTGATGCATTGTGTATTAATTTTTGTATTCGTTTTGCATTTTGCATCAGACAATGTGAATCTTAAGGACTATAAGCTTGTTTTCTGACTAGTATCTATAATACAATCTAATAATAAACTGGCAATCAGCAGTGTTTTGTGAAAGTTAAGAAGCATAATAATTGATGATTTAAGCTTATATGGAGCCAGGGTCAGTTTATTTATATTCATCATGTATATGCTGAGTAAAACTTTGATGTTCTTGAAGAGAATTGTGGTATATAAGGTTTTTCCTTTCTTCCTTCAGTAAGCAGCATCAACTGTGCTTTAATACTGGGAGTTCTCTCTCTTATTTTCCTTGCTGTCTCTTTGTCATAGTGATTGGCCATGTATAATTACTTTTTCTTTTCCTTTTTATTTTATCCCATTCTGAAATCATGGCAGTTAACACAAGCTCTCAATGACTAAGATGGTTAAAATAACTACTAATGGAGAAAAGAGAAGTTATAATTTCTAATACGTGTAGGAGCACACGTTTCCTTTTCTGCTATTTGAATTAAGTGGGATGGACTTTGATGCCATCTCTTCTCTGGTAACCAAAAAATTAAGATAAGAGTCTATATATTTTCAAATCTTAACAGTATGCAGTATTCACTGTTTCATATTACAACTTGTGAAACATAAACCTGCTATTTGAAGCTTTCATTAGAAACTGTAGGACCAAAATAAGTTGAAGACAATATAGAACTATGAAGAATATTTGGCTGTAATGTTAGGTGACAAAACACACACCATTTTTCATACTGCTTTTATTTTTTTCTGTGTTAAAAACGTGCATTTGTACAAAGTAGGAAAAAGGGGCTGGGCAAAAGTAAAATTCTTAAAGGCAGTAAGCTTATGGATTTTATTTTACTTTAAAATTTTATGTATATTCTCACATTGATTTTCCTAAGAAGAAATTAGAGCCATATGTATGTTTGGATATTAAGAATGATATATCAAATAAGAGCTCTTCTTATAAACTATAATTACATATTCATATTCTATATTTACTTTTTGGCCTATTACTTTTGGTTGGCAGAATCCCAGAATTTTGTTTTTTCAGGTTTAATATTACCCTCTCCTGTCATGGAGATTCTTTCTCTAAATTTTTGATACTACACTTTGCACATACAAGTATTTTAGTACTTATTAGTTATGTATAGGTTAGACTTCACCAAAAGCCTGGACCATTTGAGAAAACAGACTCTGGAGGTAGAATTACTTCAATACAAGTCCTGGTTTTGTTACTTACTGGTTTTATGATCATAAGCATATTACTGAACCTCTTTGAGCCTCAGTCTCATTTCTAAATTAGAGCCAGTACCACCTACCATTGAGATTGTGATGATTAAAGCACTGTATGTAAAGAGACTACATCATTTGGAAGGCCTTTAGTAACTCCTTACTGAATTAAAAGGACTTGAATCATGCTACTCCTTTCAGATTACACACCTACTTTTCCTGGAACCTGTTGACAGTCTGAATCGGGAAGATTCGATCAAGTCGATGACTACAGATATCATTACATTGTTTTGTTATATGGATAGAGTTTTAATCAGCTTATTGTGTTACCTTTTTCAGATATTTATATTTACAATATTTAACATGCTACTTTCTAATTCACTTAGTTTCTATACACTTAGACCTTTGAGAGATTTTACTTTGTTTTGAGACACATGGTTAATATCTCTTTGATTGTATTATTTACTTTTATGTTTTTCCACACTATGCCAGTGTTTCCCAAACTTTTCTTCATTATCACCTCCCACCTCCCCACCCCCCAACCCAGGATCTTTTTTAGCACTTTTTTCACTTACTCATTCCCCTATGAAAAGTTGAATTCCATAGATATGATATTTTTGTTTATGAATTATAGGTATATCTCTGCATTACACTTAAAAAAATAAGATTTTGTTACCCCTGTCTCCAAGGAACCAAATTTTACCTCCTTGGGAGTGTATTGTCCTATAAGAATACATGAATATGACCTTTTAGAATGATTTTATCATACAGGTTAATGATTCAAAACTTGCATTCTAGTTGGATATCTTTGAGAATGAATTGTGTTTCATTAGCTGTGTGTCAGTCTTTTAGGCACTTTAAAACTCCTTTTCTTCATCTATAAAATGTGAAAATTAATATTATCATCCTCATAAGGATTAAGTGAGAATTAAGTCATGTAATACATTTTAGCAAATATTAATTACTCAACATATACTATTTTAGAATCCTAATGGTTAAAACTTCTACTCTGTTCCATTTGAACTTAAGATCTGATTTATCTAGCTGCTCTCTTTTCCTGTTTTTAGTAATGACTGCCTTTGGAGGGAAAAATGTAAGCTGTAGTAGTAACATGAGATAAAACATACATCTCCACAGTTACTCAAAGCTGATTAGAAAGAGAATTTCTTAGTGTATATGTAATTGTATAGAGAGTATAATAATGGATTCATATGGTAGCTGATGAAATTATTCTGGATTCTGTTTTTAGATATTTGATTTAATGGATGCCAAAGCACGTGCTGATTGCATTAAAGAAATAGATCTTCTTAAGGTAAGTAACAAATGCATTACTGACTATTTTGAGCATAACTGAGTATATTGATAAAAGTGATGTATTAAAATAACTTATTAATACAATATTTAGGACTCTTGAACCCAATTCTGCTGAGAGTGTGTATGGAGGCTTCCCCACTCACACCAAAGAGCAATTTTCAGAAATCAGCAGAGTGCCCAAGAATTCAACTCAATTTTGACCCTATATACCTGGTGAGAGTTTGATATTCTACAGGTTAAGGACTCAAACTCCCCAAACCATTTTCCATTCCAGATACCAGTTGCAAACCAAGTTTATAACCTGTACTTCTGACAGCAGGCTACAAATCAGAGGTTCCCTTGACCCTCTTGCCCGGTTTGACTGATTTGCTAGAGTAGCTTTAAGAACTCAAGAAACCCATTTACTCACTAGATGCCCAATTTAATACAAAGCATACTTAGGATTATGAATCAATACCCAAATGAAGAGATACAGAGGACATGATCTCAAAGGTACTTCTTCCTTCATGGAGCCTGGGGCTTCACAAGTAGCACATGGAAAGTCTCTTGTTTCCCATTCTGGAAACTCTCTAAACCCACTCCTTTTTGGACTTTTATGGAGGCTTCATTACATAGGCATTATTGCTTAAATCACTGTCCATTGACAATTGAACTTCGTCTCCAACCCTTCTTTCCTCGCTGGAGGTCTGGGGGTGGGACTGGAAGTTCTAATCCTCTAATCACAAGCTTGGTTCACAGGTCAGCCAACCACAATCCTGAGGTGCTACCCCAAAGTCACCTTATTACATAGCAAGAGGCAACTTTACCACTCTGAACACTTAGGAAATTTCTAAGGTTTTGGAAACTGTGAGGCAGAAACTATGTATGAAGACCAAATTTATATTCTGATGAATCACAATATCGCATAAACAGAAAGATTTTTTAAGACTTATGTTATACTTTCAGTAAAATTTAGTTTGAATCTACATATATTAGAATTCAATGACCTTTTGGATGCATTGTTAATAATTTAATTAGAACATTTAGGATTCAATCATTTTTTTACCTACTTCAGACTAGGATATAGAGAAAATGGACATGAAACATTAAAGGAAATTTTTCTTAACCATTCCAATTAGACATAGCCTGAAAGTTAAGTAGTGTAGATGCCTATTAGTAATATCTCAATATGTGATATGTTGATAAAGTAAACTGATCCAATTGGCTCAAGCTTTGTAAATAATATTTTTGAATCTTTCTTTTTCCAGATTTAGAACAGGTAGATATAAAGAATATGTTGGAATTAGCTTTTTAGTTTCCCATCCACTCAAAGAATATGACTTAGATTTTAGTTATCTCTTTATTGCTTCTAGTCTAGTGAAACTTTTTGAGGGAGTACTGTGGCTTATGTTATGAATTTATCTTTTAGGTAAAACTTGTATTTTTTATTCCTTCCATTTTTGTGCCTAAAATGAATCATGTTATTAAAAAAGATAAGGGCAAGATAAAAATGAACCATGCTTCCCAACTCTTGTTATTACTTCCCAAGAAATGGAATAACTGCTTTTAACACACACACACACACATATACACACACACACACAAACACACTCACATATATAAAACTTAGAGAAAAAATATATCATCATAGAGAATGTGGGAGAAAACTGTAATTAGGAAGAAGAGAAGAAAATCATGTATTACTCTCTTGGATAATTCTTGAATAATTTTCTTTGAAGCATTATTTGTCTTATGTTAACTTGTTTAAAGATTGAACAAAAAGACACAAAAAGATTGTAAATGTGTATAGACTGATGCATATATTTCTAGGTCAAATTGTTCTTAGGATGATTTTATAAATTAATTCAGATCATTTTAATAACATATTTATATTATTTAATGTAAAAACATATTTAGATACCCTATGAAGATGCCTTAAACAATGACAACAAAACATACTCTATAAAGTTATTCTAAAATCAGCTCTAACTTAAAGTAGGAGTAAAACGGGATATATCATTTACCACTGAATGGTCCTAAATGATAGTTGTTTTTTTGAAGGATATTTTTAGGGATTGGTGATTTAATTCAGTTATTTATGTATTTACATGTACAAATTTATTGAGCATAACAATACCTGAAAATTTTTAAGTACAGAATTTTAGTATTTTAAAAAGTAATATTAAATAAAATACATTAAAATATAATTAATTGATATCAAGTTTTACTTTCAATAATTAAAATACTTGTTTAAAATTTTGCTGGATTAAAGAAAAATAGTCGCATTAATATTTATAACCTAAAGATGAAATGCAATATCTAAGTTTATTTTTAAGTTATAAAACTACAAGTGATTCTTGAGAATTTGCAGTAAGAAAACTTTTGATTCCTATTTTGTTTTTCTCAGCAACTCAACCATCCAAATGTAATTAAATATTATGCATCATTCATTGAAGATAATGAGCTAAACATAGTTTTGGAATTAGCCGATGCTGGTGATCTATCCAGAATGATAAAGGTAATGTTTTTTTTTTTAAACTAAAATTTTTTTACTAAAATTGTTAAGCTTATAAGCATGCCAGATACTTTGTAGATCTCCATGCAATGCTTAGCATTTTGTGACATATTTGCCTAGTGAAATTCACACTGGTCCAGTAAGATGTATGACACTTCAAAACCAACTTGGAAACAGATTGAGAGATTTCTGTAAGCTAAAGTAAAAATTTTGCAGCTTGATTTCTGAGTAATCTACCCTTGATCTTGTATCTTTGGGCATCAGAGAAAAGAAAACAGAAATATATTTTATAGCAGTCTGACTTAACCTGGGAGGGATTCATCAGAGAAGAAAGTGGTTTTGCATTCAGAACTTGCACATCAAACCATGATTTGACTTCTGAAAAGTCATTTAGCTTTCTTTTTAAAAGGTCATATTAGTTGGGTTTAAGTTCAGTTGCAAGTTATAGAAATTCCCAAATAACAGGAGCTTGAAAACTGCTTGAGTAAGTTATTTAACTTGAGTAAGTTATTTAACTTCCATGTGCCACATTTTCTCAGAAACAAAGAAATGGTAGAACCTAGATCATAGGGTTCTTTTAAATGATTAATGATATTGATTAAAGGCTTAGAAGAATGCCTCACATGTGATAAGGTTATTAAATGGTAGGTACTGTTATTATCATCATCATTATTTATATTTCTCTGTTATATAAAATTCTGGTACTAATATCACACCTCTGATCTATCAAACTTTCAGAGGCCAATCTATTTATAGATGATGAAGTCACCATTCAGAGGAGTGATGAGAAGGGTACTTGTCTGTATCTTAAGCCACATTACTGGATGCTGCCACACAGTGTTTTCAGTCTCATCCTTGGTTAGAATTTAGTCTTATGAACATATCTAGCTGCATGAGAGGTTGGAATGTGTAGTCTTTTTTTGATAGACTAACACTAAACTTCTATTGTTATGGAAGGTGAGTTCAACAGTATGGAAATCAACAAAGAACAACCCAATGAGAAAAGCAAAGGCTCTTCATTCTGTGCTTACTATATCAAGGGAGTCAACCACTGTCACTAAATTTTGGCAGAGAATCACAGGCAGGCAGAGGAGCAGGAAAACTTAATTGTGGAAGTATATGGAAGGCTTCAGGTATGCCCTGATTGGGGAAACTGTAGGTGAGCTAATTAGAACTGGACCATCTTAGGTGATTGACTAGAGAATGCATAATTGGCTCTGCTAGTCCTAAGTATACAAAAATTAGGAAAACTGCCAATTATTAATCAAATCCTGGTCATTTTGGATATTTGTTAAAGAAGTTAGTGTTTGCTTTCTGACTTGTTATTAGAGATCCCAGTTTGGCTTCTTACAAGTCTGTCTCATAGCAGTCTGGCTTCCTGGGTGTTTATTATTTTCTTTAAAGGAAAGTGGCAGTCAGGAATGGAATTGAGAGATAGGTAGGCAGAAAGAGAAAGGAGGAGGAATTATCTTTATTTTTATTTAGTTGTTCACACTGGTTGTTCCATCCTCCCCCACCCCTCACCCCCTGGGACTCGAACCCAGGGGTATGTGGCTTGCTCTTTTGGCGGTGACTGACTGCTGCTCCACTAGGGCATGACACCTGGGTGTTTATTATAGATAAAACCTTGGTTCCTTGGTCAGGTTATAGGTCAAAATAATGTTTTTATATGCGAGCTGCCTCTTTTTCATTGTAAATTTAGTGTCTCCACAGATACTAGCATACAATTAGTTATCTCTGCTACATGGAATTTAAAAAAAGCAATACTGTGTGCTTTATATGCTTTGTCATATTTACTCTTTACAAGTTTCTATGAGGTAAATTAACACTTAAGAGACGGTAAATATTGTACTGGTAAATAAAAAAGCCCGGTATTTGAAAGTAGATTTGTTTGATGCAAAAATTCATGTTTTCATTTAGTGACTCCTAAAGATTGTTTTATCACAAAACTTTGAAAAGTCAAATTAAAAAATTCTGACCTCAGAAAAATGTTGATACATGCACAAATTGCTTTCGCAGGTTCTCTGATCAGGGCGTTACCAGGTTCTTCAGCTATTCCTTAGTTAATAACTCTGCTCTATAGTATGGGTTAATTATCAGCCATTTAAACTCATGCCACTTCTCATAGGTTTCGTTTTCTCTTCTGTAAAATGGAGGCAGTTTATGAGAATGCTTTCTAAATTAAATAAACAGTATATGAAAGGAAGGCAATGTTCTTATCACAGAATGCTATCAAGCTGACTGTTTAAAGCCTGTGGTTAGAGTGACTCACTTCTAATCGATGATCTGATTTTCAGTTTTAGGGACTTCCCATTAGTAGCGCAAACATCTCACCACCAGCAATATATCTTTGCAAATAATGAATAATGAAAATTATACTCTTAATTTTAAAATGAATGCAAATTTTACAAAACAAGCTATCAAGATGAGACATGCATATACACAAATGTAAATACTTTTTGCTTGAATGTTTAGATATAGGTTATTAAATTATTTATAGCAGGGAGGAAAGAGAGCAAATCCTTATTGGAAAAATTACCTGCCAAAGGCAAGTGAAGGAAAGTTTTGCTCTATCTTACATCTTGCCCCCTTATTGAGAGATTGATGATTTGAGTTTTTTTGAATTATCTTCTTAGCTCTTGGCCAATCTAGTTTTCTTCCTTTGCTATGCATACTCCACACATAAATTACTGTGCCTGGCCAATTTTCCAGGCATGCCCCTAGCACATATGTGTGCATACACATAACATGTGTATATATAAACACAAACACATATGTGTATATGTATATGTACTTACATATATATGGGTGAGGGATATATATTATATAGGCTTATCATTTTACTACTTGAGAAAAACAAATCCAAGACCAGAGGGCCTTATAGAATCCCTGTTAACTCAAACAGATCCAGATTTCTTCAGCCAGTGAGGAAGGAACATTTTCAGTGTGATCCTACATTTATTGTGATAATGAACTCAATGCTAATATTTAAATGATGCTTACCTTCAGTTGAGATCATCAAAGAGATTTTCTAATCATCTGGATCCAGTGTATATAAGAAGATATAGGTTCAAAACAGTAGAATCTATGTTTATGACTAGTAATTTACTATTACAGAATTGATAATTATACTCTTGAAATATGCTTGGGGTTTCTGACTAAAATTTGAAGATACCTATCATGTAAAATAGTATTTAGGAAACATCTTTTTAAAAAGGTTTAGTCACTATTCAATACCTTAACTAAGTTTTATTTGTCTCTAAAGCTCACACTACGTTTTTTTTTCCCAATGCCAGCTTCCTTTCCCCTTTCTCTCTTTGGTAAACATAGTCTTGTAATCCGAGTTTTGAGAGTTGTGTTATGTTTTTATTAGTTTGCCTGTTTTGCTTCTTTATATTCCAATATGAATTAAATCATCTGGTATTTTTCTTTAATTTTTTTCACTTGTAATTCCCTCAGGTTCCATCCAGGTTGGTGCAAAAGGCACGATTTCATTTTTCTTAATAGTGGAGTAGAATTCCTTTGAGTATAAATCCCACACCTTTATTCAGTCATCCATTGATGGGCATTTAGGTTGATACCATTTTTTAAGAAAACGTTTTTTAAATTAAGTTATCAAATGATTCCTAATAAGGTATAAGCTTGCATAGCAACTTATTGGACATTGGTAGAAAATCGAAGTATTTATTCTTGAGAAGATGGGTGATATTCTGCCTTCTTCTCTAGTAGGTATCACTGCATAAGACATTTTAGATCAGATTTCCCAGGTCCTCTCAGAGCTCTTGTAAAGGTTGAAAGTCATATAGTCAAATATAGATCTTACAGCATTTTTGACATAATGAACATAATGGAAAGCTTGAACAAGCATATCTTAGTTGTAATTATGTCTTTTATAGTGTGATATTTTAGACCTGACCAAATACCTAATTGTATTGAAAGAGAATAATATGGAGTGTCTGACCTGTGAGATCTCTCCTGGTTTTTCATCAGTAGAAGTAATCTTATTATTGATTAATACATTTTAATAATGCTTAGTTATGTATTTATCTCAATCTAAAGAGAGCTTAATAAGTTTTGTGTTTATTTTATTTTAGTATAAAATAAAAAATCTTTACTATATTAGTCCTTTCAAGTGGTGAAGATCCTTACCTTTCCTCCTAACTTTCCCATCCTCCCGGAGATAACCACTAACTTTTTTGTGCATAGATATTTTTAGCTTATTTTGTATTTTTACACACACAACACACACATCACAGACTCACACATATAAATATAAAAATGTATACTAATATATGTATTCTTTCACAGAAAAAACACAATATGTTTAATTATTGCTTTACTGGTTAACAGTTGGACTAATTCGATTCTTTTAAATTTCTACAGAGAAAGTTCAAGTATGAAGTCTTGTATATATCGATACAATAATGAAGTCTTGTATATAGCGATACAATAATGTACATATTCATTAAATAGATAGTTGCATAGATCTTATAAATTATATTGTTGATTAACAGGGCATGTGCATTTTAAGTCATAGTAGATACTGCCAAATTATACTCTGAAAGAGTTATTCTAATTCCTAACTTAAAAAACACAGCTCTTTAATTTATTAATTTGTTTGACATTTACTATGTGCCATACATATTGTCTTCTTGTTTTATGGAAGAGATAAGCATTAAACTAATACTCACAGGTAACTTATAATTTCAGTTGTAGTAAATTTTATAAAGGAGAAGGATAGGTTATAGTGGCAGTTTATTTAAAGAACAGCCAAATCTAGACGGGGAACTTCTGATGGCAGTAGAAGGGTTTTAAGCATACGACCTTGATTTAGTTACTTAATCTTAATGACTGAGCCTCAGTATCCTCAGTCATGATATTAGGTTATATTAGGTTAGGTTTTACATTGTTATTATAAGGACCAACTATACACATGCGTATATTTTTATAAACATATGCAGATGTATGCACATACTTGCATGATTATATGTACCTCTCTGAATAAATGATATCTGGTAGGTACTCAAATTTTCAGTATTATGTTTGAACTGCTGGTTGCCAGTTTTCCCCTCTCCTTGTATCACACAGATCTAGTCTTTAAAATGACATCATATCTCCTATTTCACAGAGTAAATAGAAGTCATCAAACAAGAATGTCCTCACCTTTTCAGGTCAAACCTGCTAGACCAACTTGTGTCTGTCCTTGTTCTCTCCTTCCCTCCTGTTATCATATCCCATTAGATGGGAAGGGAGTGATAGTTACATGTCCCTCTACCTGGGGTTTTCAATCCTTTCTCCACCCAGATTCTCAGAAACCTTAAGGTTATTGTGATTTCCTAGTTCTCTTTCTATAACCACTGTGCTTCTTCTGAATCCGTTCTCATCATTTGAAAGTGTTTAGGTCATTGTACTCACTTGAATTTACACGTCCCTCATTTATTTATCAATTCACCCATTCATTCATTTGTTCATTTATTTATTTAATAAATTGATTTCTAGTGAGGAAGACAAAATAATAAACTAGTAGAAAATAGTGGGCAAGTGCAATGGAGAAAAATTTTAGAGGACAATAAGGAGTTTGGAGGAAAGGTGTTACTTTATTGAATTAGAATATAAAAGAAGACCCTCCCCTCCATATAACTCTCATGACTGCCAACTTCCCCTGCCTCTTCCTTCTTAGTAACCCTAGTTCTTTTTAATCCTTCACAGATAGACACTTATTCCTGACCTTGTTTTCAGCACATCTCAAGAAGTGGCTCTTAAATGACTTCTGTCATTAAATTCGGTGACTATCTTCCAGTCCTCATTCTGTTTGACCTCTCAGCTGAATTTGGCTCTGCTTTTCATGCCCCTTCCTTAAAATATTCCTCCAATGACTTACAGTTTCCCAAAGAACCTTGGTGTTCTTTCTGCCTCTCTGGAACTTATTTTTCTTAACTGAGTCATTCTCTTCTTGTCTTTCCTTAATGGAGTTTGAAATCTCCCATTTTCAGTTTGTCACCAAGTTCTGTTTATTTTTCTTCTAAATTCTTTTCCTGTCTCTTCACCCAGCTCCGTTTCCATTGCACTCCTTATAGTGTGAAGTACCACATCTCTCACCTGGAGGGTGAGCACTTTTCAAGTAATCTCCCAGCATCCAACACCCATTTTCAAATCTTTTTCTCCATCAGTCTTTGAGAGAGGTGGGTAGGGGGAGAAATTTAAAACAAAGAAAAGAAAAACATCTGTGTTCAGGTTCCTTCCCATTGAGCTTAAAGATTAAGGTGTTTGACAAGATTTATCAACTCTTGTATGATCCAGAATGTAAACTCTCAGAGGTTGCAATATCAGTTCGTGTTTGTGTGCTCACCACCCTAGTGTGTAGGACAGAGCCCGCCACAGAGCAGGTGCTAAGCAAATGTTTGCTGTAGAATCCAACACCCAACTTGTTTCTCTGTGCCCCAGCACAGTGCTCTCAGATCCTGGAATGTGCCTTGCTTTTTCCTTCCTCAGGCACATTCGTCCACACAATTGCATCTGCCTGAGACACTCTTTTCCACTCTTAACTGAGTTTGTGTCTGTTCATCCATTAGTTCTCCATACAGACATCATTTCCTTAAAGATGTTTCCTTTGATCCCTGAACTGTCTTATGCTATTAATACTGCTCTTGCAATATTCTTTTATAGCACTTAGCCATCTAGCCATGTAGCCATCTGTATAATAATTTTTTGATGTTTATATTTCTCATTTGACTTAAAACTCTGTTTAGTGCAGGGTCTGTGTCTACTTTGCTCACTAGACTACATCCGGTTTTTAGAAAGGTGGTTGGATGATAAAAGTAATTCAGCAAGTGTTTGGTGACTAGGTGTATAAAAGTCTTTTTTTAACCTCTGTTGCACTTTGCTATTGCAGGGGCCTGTAGGTTTTATGGATGGTTGTGTAACAATTACAACAATTTCCTAACATTTCATACTATGGTCTTATGAGGAGTTGCTAAGATAATGAGTTACATATGCTGAGAGAGGATAGAGTTCTGATACAGGAAGGATTTGGGGGGCTGGAGTTAAGAAATTCTCACATTCTTTTCTAAATACTTATTGTCATCTAAGTATTGCTTTATATAAGAGACTACATTAGGAAAATAATAGCAACTTTCATGAAGGAACATGGGACAATGACTTAATAAAGTGACTTTGTAAAAGGCAGCAGTAGATGCTTGAAATATAAGGACATGATTCATTTCTTTATAGTGAGTAATATTGTAAATCTTGGTACATCACAATAATGTGTTTCACTCTCTCAAGTCTTCAGCTTAATTGGGGTAGAAGAGGAAATATAGCTCCTGGTCTGTATTCTAGAAATGAACCTCTGGGTAGCATTGCATCAAAGATTTTTACAAGTAAATAATTAATTGGTTTAGAGCAGGCTGACAAATATAATTAAGTAATTTACAGTTGAAATATTCAGTATTTCTCTAATTAGTGACAAAGGAATACCTAAGGCTGTGGTCAGATCAGATATTTCCCAGATGAGTTTCAGGATAAAAGGAATTACAGAGTTTTGTTTTGTTTTTTCATTGGTTTAGTATCAGTTATCAGAATTTAAAAAAAAAATAGACTTCTACGAAGCAATTATATTTCAGTTTATGAAATTGTGACATAGATGTTATACATTTTTTATTGGATCCTCAAGTATCGATGCATGCTCCTTTTAGTAGTATTCCTTATTAATATTGTTTATTTTACTCTTCTAAAGTCAAGAAATGTATTTGGTAATGGAGATTTAGTGTAGAGGCGATGACAGACTAATGTCAAAAATATATACAAGAGCTTTGTTAATTTCAGCTTGTCAGTGTTATCAGATCATGTGTATGTATATATATGCATGTATTTTAATTTTTCATAACCTAAATCTATTAACTCTTAAGTTCCTATATTTATAATTACCTATTAGTCAGTTTGAGATAGAAGAAAATATAAATGCATATACTTAGTATTCTATTTAAAAACCTGTATTTGCTAAAATATCAATACAACAAAATATAACTCAATGTAATGAATCTCCTGAGAGAAAACTATAAAGTTTGTTACCTGCCAAAACATTTTCATAATGTACCACACTGGTTAAGAAAAGAGTGAATGTTATTTTTATAAATGTTTTCTAGGAAAATACACAACACAGATCATTTAAGTGGATATTTGTTTTGGTACAATTCCAAAAAGTAATCTGGACTATCTCTTCTTATTCCCAATATATATAGATATATAGGCTGTCTTCTTAGATTGTCAGCTTTGTATTTTCCACATTTTTACCACTTGTGTGACATTCCCTTTAAAACTGGCAAGAGCCTTAAGACTTTTCATTTATGTAGAAATAAATTTTATATATTGATTTTTACTGTTTTTACAGATACTCTTTGAACTAGTTTTTATTGCTCCATAGCAAATAGCCACAACTTAGTAGCTTAAAACAATGAATTTTTTATCTCTCAATTTCTGTGGGCCAGTAGTTCATAGAGTGGTTAGCGGATTCTTGGCTCAAGGTCTGAAAAGACCAAAATCAAGGTGCCAGCCAGGGCTGTGACCACATCTGAGGTTTGGATTTTCATATTTGTTATTTGGTTGTTGGAAGGATTCGTTTCTTTGTGATTGTGTGACCAAAGCCCCTGCTATCTTCTCTTGTTGTCAGCTGGGCACATCTTCATGTCTTAGAGGTCACTTGACTCCCCAGCTGGTGGTTTACTCCCTAGCAAAAGGCCAGCAGGGGAGTCTCTCTGTGGCTTTGAACCTCTCTGACTTCCTTAAAGGAAAGGTAGGCCTAATTAAGTTAGGCCTATCTAGCATATTCTCCCTTTTAATAAACTCAAAAGCAACTAATAAGGAATCTTAATTATACCTACAAGGTTACTATAAGATAACATAATGTTGTATTTCTTCATATTCATATGCCCAACTCACACTCAAGGATTTGTGTACTTTGGGAGGTGAAGTATATTTTAGAATTCTGCCTACCACAGATTTTGATTAATTGATTAAAATGTCAACAGTGTTTTGGACATAATTATTATCTCCAAATATTGTAACTTATAAATCTGTTCACCTTCTCAGTGTGGTTGTTCTTTTACATTTGCAGAGATGTTTTTATTATACTCATCTTAATTTAGAGGCTGTATTGGAAATAAAATCACTTTGAAATGTCTTTTATGCTCTTGACCCTTGGATCCTTAAAGCAATAAAGGTGTCCCAGTAGTACCATCTATCTTTGATAACTATGTTTTATCATTTGCTAAGATTCCTACACTTTCATTTCAGAATATGGCAGAAAACATATAGTCCAGGCCAGAAAACTATGAGAATTACCAGTGATTATACATGCAGTTATGTTTTCCAGTGAGTTTTTGTATATAAGATTGTTGTCTGTCTCACACACACAATCTTATAATTATTTGAACGTCTTACGGTTACAAATTAGTGACATCTGAAAAAAACCTGAACTGAAAATTATATATGTAGTACATATACATAGGTAGCTATACATAATGTATGTATAACTTTATGTGTCTGTGTTCACATGGATTTATATCTATGGTATATATATATATATTTCAAATATATTTCATATGTATGTAGATGTGCTTTATATATATATTTTCCATTAAGAATAGTGAAATAGCTTTTCAAATATTTTACTGTCATCTGGTATAAACACCAGAAAATTGTTAGAGACAATGTTTTTCTCTCTGGAAGATTCTCTTAAGAGTATTCCTTGGCAGCAATGCAGGATCATTCCTGGTTGTAATTCTGATACAGTAATATTTCTCACTTGATCCTATATTTTATTTTTTTAATATAATGATAGAGTTCCCTTGATGTTGATATACCAGTATTCACAAGGCAAGTTTTTTAGGGGAAGAACATAGGATCTTATATTTCTTCCTTGGCAAATACTTTTAAGAGTTGTTTTTTTTTTAAAGACTGAAGTACTCAGAAAATATGAACTCATTTCACATTTTCTGCAGTGAGATTAAATATTCTTTTGACTCCTGTTAGTAACCTATGTAATTTTGACCACAACGAATTAATAGATTATGTTGATATTCTGTTAAAGCATAATCTAGAAACAGCTAGGTAAGCTTATGGGATTTTCCAACAATACAGGAAAGGAAACTAGAGTAGAGTTTGAGTGGGTACTATTTTATCAAAAGAAGATAAAATCAGATGCTATTGATAAGTATTTTCATTGATTTCATGGCTGCTAGGAGCATTTTATTTCTCTCCTTCTAAAGTAACTAAATTTATATGAATTATTCAGAAAGCCAAGAGTGAAAATATTCACAGCACTATACATTAGTATTAAGTAATGAAATTCCAGTTGAGATGTAACTATTTCACAGATATATGGAATTTCCAAAACTGTGTGTACCAAACGTTTTTGCAGTCTGATCTGTTTAGACCTCTTTATACCTTCAGAAGAAATAAGTTTTCATAGAAAGATTAATATATAATAAAATAAATTCCTTAACTGTCACTTATACTGTTCCTTTTCCTAATCCCTGTATCCTTGTGCATTTTAGTTTTAGGGATTTTAGTTCTGTACTTCAAAATATAATCTCGTAAACAGAAATACGTTTTTCTGGGAAGGTAGTATCCTTTCTGATGGAAATGTTTGACCTAATTAGAAGCTATAGCAAGGAACTCTACCTCTTGTCTTACGTGAAGACCGATTATAATATTAACTGGACCTCTGCGAGTTCTGTGAGGCTTTTTGTTTCTTTTAATTGACTGTATATTTGAAGTATAGGTAGAAAATCTACTTTTAAAATAGATAATATTTGAAACTTTGATTAAGACAAGCCTACTTTTAAAAAAGTTTTATGTGTAACTGAAATTAGAGTCATAGACTATATTGTAGAGGTGTAGGGACCACCTGCATTATCTGCAGACTGTCTTATGTAATAAAGCAAGGAAACTGAAGCCCAGCAAGGTTAAGTAGTTTATTCAAGGTCACACAGCCAGTTACTGTCTGTTATTAAAAGGTGAATATGGGTTATGTTAGTGACACTTTAAACATTTGACAACATTCCCGAGCAGGATATATTTCCTTACATTTAACATAAATTACTTACTTCCTCTTGTTATTAGGCAATTGGAAGAGATGGAAAACAGCTGATGCCTGTAATTCTAGTTCTCATATCTTCATTATTTAATTATAATTTCTCTTAATCCCTCTCCAAGAATGCCTTGCATACCAGTATCACATTTGTTGTTTTTGTTTTAACTATAGCAGCACATTTGCAAGCGATGCTTGGTATATAGTTTCCAGGGCCAGCTACATAATTATGGATTCTTTTGTCTAAAAAAAAGTATTAGGAAATGCAGGATGGCAATAAAAGAGCATATGTAGCTATCAGATTATAATGTTATATACTGGAAACCTAAGTATGTTGTAAACTAATGTATTTTAATAAAAAACATAAATAGGGCACTAAACACAAGATTCTTAGTGACTAGAGAGGCTACAGAGGAGGAAGGCTAGAATTGAAAAACTTAGATGTAAAATACTTATGAAGCTGTAGTGTCTAGAATTCAGGCAACCCAACTGAGTCCAAAAAAATGATACTTAGATATTCAGTGTCTACTGTATAATTGGCCTTGGTGTTGGGCACTTAATTTGTAGGTAGATATTTGGTAATTGAAAGAGAATGTGATGATTTTCTAAAAATATTTGAATGAAAGAAATTTGCATCAGAGTGCCTCTTTTATATTAATACACATTACGTAAATGATCATGCATATGTGCTTTAAGGATGTTAAATTTCATCTAAATGAAATCTTGGTAATCTTTTTTACACATAAATGAGAATATAATAATAAATAATAAAATAATTTAATGTTATAAACATATTTTATTGGACACTGACTATTTTTGTTATGTTTGTTTCTTTTCAATTTAATTAACGTTTAGTATTTATATGAATAATGTTGAAGGAGATAGAAAATATGCTTTTTTAAGGAACAATATTTGAATCTTTACATTAAAACTAATCTACTAAAACAAAAAAGTAAAAATTATATACAACTGTTTATCTGGATCCTAATTTCTGCCTCATATATTTTTAATTTTTAATATTTTTAGTATTTCAGGTATTAAAAGCTACATTTTTATTTCATAAAATAAATATAGTAAAAGTGTAATATTGCATAATCATTTTTACATAGATCTTTATTCTAACCTTTCAAAACAATTGTTTGAATTATTTATTGCATTATTTTAAGCTCACCACATGAAGATATGTACATTTTTATTTCTGTATATTTGTACTAGATTTTTTTCCTAATCTAGAGCTAAATATATAGAGTGTATTTTTCATAAAAATATAATTTTTGAATTATAATGTTATTTGACTAGGGAATTAATTTCTAAAATATGAATATATTAGAATAAATTTCAAGAAAATATTGTTTTTTTTTTTATACTTTGGCATTGTGGAAGTTCCTGCTTTGTAGTGCTAATAAAAATTTTACCAGGGGTAAAAAGAATTCAGATTTTGATTGCTTCTTTTCTTTTCATCCTCTTTTTTAAGAAGTAGCCAGCAGTGCCACCATCAGAACAGAAAAACCTTTCTCATCATAAATATTGGTTTTCTAAAAAAAAAAAAAAAAAAAAAAAAAAAGAAAGCTAACCTACATTTCAGAGATGATTGAAAAACTGCATGTTTAAACAGACAAATAAAATATTGGGAGACACCAATATCATGATAAAATTACTTTGATTTATTTTATGATCTGATCAAATTCATAAAATTATTCTTTAAAAAGTTACTAATTTGGATATTTCTGTCTTGCCCGTCACTTTGTCTAGGTGGCATTAGTGATGACAGTTTATTGTCATCATCTTTAGTTTGTTGTTGAGATATTCCTAGAGAAGCATATAAAAACATGAAACTAATCAGAACATCTTCCCTTATATGCATTTTGAGGGCGTTTTCCCCTTTCCTTTATATATGACTTATTTAAGTAAATTGCCAAGTGAATTATAATTATGATGGTTTCAGAATCTATAGTTAAAGCATAACATTTTTCTTTCATGGTCTGATACTTACATGATACGGTATATTTATTTTTGAATGAAAAGAAACCTGGTCCCCATCTTCCTGTTGACATCAAACAGTCTTCTGATATGCTAATCCAGCATCCGGGAGAGCACATAGACAGGCTTCATTTGGACTCATTCCAAGTCTGAAGGAAAATTGTGTATATAGAGCTGATTTTGCAGCATTGCCCCTTTAGAATGAAAACTGATGTTGACACAGTCTGCAATTAAAAACACTTAATATTGAAACATGATATGGGAGGTTTTTCCACATTTTACTAATATCCTGATTTGCTTTTTAATTACATGGTCATCTGATTGTTATCTGTTCTTTGCTACTGATAGGATGACCAATGAAATTGCTGTGAAGTTTGTTTCTATAATACCTGTTACAATAAAAATTAACCTCAGGTTATTAGCTTGTCCTTAAATATCTATCCTCTGGTATCTTAAGTGCATATGAGACAGTAATTAAAGTCATTTGCTCAATATTAAGTAGGGGTATCAGTGTATCTCCCTGTATTGTTTTTCTTTGAGCCTGCCCCCAGCTGGTCACAGGGATTAAAATTGACAAAGGTAATTATTTTAGAATTGTCTGAAGGACAGTTTCTCTCTCAATTAGTCAGTGACAAATAATTGAACTTGGAAAGATATCAAGTGTCCAGATAAAATAAAGTACACATTTAAATGTTGCTATTTATTAATAATACCTAGTTTTTAAGTTAAATTTATTTAAAAAATTGTATGAAAACATGTTTTAAGGCAGTACTTCATACTGATCATTTATAAATATTTAAATATTTGAAAGCAGTTGTATTTTTGTTTTTGAGAAATTTTATGTAAAAAATTTTTATGAAGCTAAGAACTTTGTTTAGAAATATTTTATTAGTGTGTTCTCCTAACTATAAATATAGAAAAAGTGGGTATAAATAAGTACCTCTGGTTTTGCACTTGTGTTGAGATTTACTCTGATGGGGTGATGACCCATTCTCTTCTTATAGCTTATTGGTCTTAGCTTTTGCTCTCTTCTTGTTATGATTTTCTTCCATGAAGTTCAGTTTCATTATTCAAAGCGAAGTATAAATTTGACTTATAATACGCATTAGAAATAGTCATGAAAACCTTTACATGTAAGTCCCTATTTTGAATAAATGATATTTCAAATAACCAGGGTGATTCAATATATATTACATCTATATGTAAATACACACATATATACATATATATATATATATATATATATATATATATATATATATATAAACAGGGGCCTTGGGATGTATATGGGCTGCAGTCAGTTGGAGTCAGTAGACCTAATCACTACTCCACCAGAGCACACTGATGGCTCAATAAAAGGAATTATATAGTGAAACCTTCTGTCAGCAGAATTGCCTTATAAAGAACATAATTACTGTAAAGTTTCTAGACTTATTCTGGTCTTTCTTAAAATAAAATGTATGTGTATTTTTGGAATATAAAATTATTTTATGTGGATATTAATTTTTTTAAATAGTTGGACATCACAAATCTATAACCTTATATAGTCAAACTTTAAGTTTAGATGTATTTAAGGAGATATTTAAACTATTATGTCAGGTAAAATTCTTGGAAACATTTTACTGTGGAAAGTCATGCTTTATAGTTGGTAATAGGTAGATAAAAGTATTTTTATGATTTACAGCTTTTTGCTTGTCAGAATAAAATCTTAAGATATTTTATTAATTATAATTCTTATTTTAATTTTTTAAAAAGCATTTCAAGAAACAGAAGAGGTTAATTCCTGAAAGAACTGTTTGGAAGTACTTTGTTCAACTCTGCAGTGCTTTGGAACATATGCATTCTCGACGAGTCATGCATAGAGGTAAGATAAAATAAGGAACAACTTACAATATTATTTTCTGTGATGCCAGTTCTTGGTTTAAGAATAAAGGCCTTCTGGTCATTGGATGGTATCATATTTTGTTGTGTTTTTTCTTCAGGTAATTTTTTCCAGACTTTAGTTTTATTAGAATGATAAACCTTTAACTGAAGCTCTACTTGACTTTAAATAAGAATGTATTAATTTTATTTTTCTACCTGACTCTTCTGAACATTTTAATGATTATGATGGAAACAAGAACTAAAATAGATTCAAGAAAGCAGCTAAATATGCATAAGAAAGAGGTGTCTTCTCTGCACCCCAACCCCTGCCATGAACAATGTATATCAAGGCCAGTTAGATGTTTAATTTCCACTATTAACTCTAAATACAATCTTGTTTTATCAATGAAATGGTTGGGTAATGTGAAGGTTATATCACTGGGGAACTGATTGACTGATTGTGAGATGTGAAAACTTTCAGTACAATTTTGTTAAGCAGTTAAGGTATTTAGGATCATCTAAGTATTATATGCATAATAAAATTATCGTTTTACATTTTATGTAAATATCAATACATTAATACTAATACTATCTTTTATTTGATGTAGATATAAAGACATTTATCTTGTGCTTTGAATTACACTCAAATTTATTTTAAAATAGAAAACAAAATGCACCTTAAATGAAAATTAAGTATTCTTCATCATTTTCATTGATGATTATCACAGGACTGAACTCAGAGATACACCAAAATTATTCATAATAAAGTAATTGATACAAAATTTAAATGTTGGTTCTTAAGATACATTTAAAATTCTACCACGAAGAATGTTTTCTAATCTCTTGAAAATAACTAAACTGAATCTTTCATTGATCCCTTCATTTTTTCACAGATATAAAACCAGCTAATGTGTTCATTACAGCCACTGGCGTGGTCAAACTTGGAGATCTTGGACTTGGTCGGTTTTTCAGCTCCAAAACCACAGCTGCACATTCTTTAGGTAAGAAACACAGTATAATCTCATTCAGGTGTGTGTGTTTGTGTGTTTGTTTAAGAGCATAATGAAAGTGCCAATTATATGCTGACTTCTATATGCTAATAAAATTATTTTTAGAACTATCAGGTACTGAGTAGATACTTAAAACTCCCCATTAGTTATAATGTGTCCATTCTCTTGACAGATGGATACTTCTGTTAATTTGACCACTGGCAGGTATTTAGTAAAGAAATTGTTAATGAATGAACCTGGCTTTAATTATGACCGTGGAGCTCTTCTTTTTTTCTACATTTAATAATATTAAGATAATATGATGATAAAGCATGTATTAGAAGGGATATGAGCATTTAAGAATACTATAGTAGTTTATAAATATATCTTTATTAAAATAGCATGTGTCTTCGATTACTGCAGAGGGGAAAGCCTAAAGATAATCCACATGGCTAATGAGGAAAATATAACCCTAAATTATAAAGTAGAAGATATTTGTATTTATTCATTTTACTGTTAATAATATACAATATATAAAGTTCTATAAAATAGAACTGAAGGTAGCTATTGCAATATTATATTAGCAATGGAAATAAAGTTTTTCAGTTTAGAAGCAATAGAAATTACTAGGAAGAAATAATTTTTAAATTGATTAACTTAAAAGGAGTAATAGAACTTGTATTAAAACTCTTCAAATTATATCTCACCTGGTAAGTGTAAGACAGACAAAATGGTAGTAACTTGAATAAAATAGGCATTAAGTTAAAAATAAATTGACCTTAATTTAATAGCATTGAATCTTTGATGTCATAATTTAACTGAAAACTTTTTTGGATAAAATTATTATTTTTAAATGGAAAATCAAAATTTTTGAATGACCTGATGAGGAATAAATAACAAAATAATGAAATGAGCATAAGAATAAGTTAACCCGACAATGTTTTTTCTGACTTAGTTACTAAGGTTCTGTGTGGCTTTGAACCTGTTGTTTAATTCTCCTATATCTAAAACAGTATCTGACACTTAAGTAGGCACAGAGTCAGTATTTGCTACTTGACAGAATATTAGATCCTGGTTTAAAAAAATAGTGGCAAGATAATTATTACCCTTTTCTTAGTTTCAATTTTATTTAATTTTTTAAGAAAATAAAATTTCAACCGATGACAAGTAATACTGTTCTTTTTTCTTTTTGTTTTACATTTATTTTTGCAAAATGTTACAGTTTTTCCTGAACAAGAAAATTTAACACACAGTTCTACAAGAAATGCATACATTTGCGTAGCACTTTAATAGTTTTATTTGGAAATTGCATCTCTTATGATGCAAATAATAGAAAAGTTATATGCAAAAAACCTTTGATTGTTCCAAGCTAGTGCCATTTATTAATAGTAAACATGTTTTCACTTTGTTGCTCATCTGAATGGAATATTTTAACAGCAATCTGCCATTGATTTACTCAGAGATGCTGTTACAGTTACACATGGAGACACCTGCACATACCCCTGCACATGCACTAAGGCATGTACTGTTTACATGCTCCTTACCAGACACTCGATCACAGTGTAAGTGCCCTGACTCTGAGGTGCCTGCATATATATATATATATATATATATATATATATATATATATATATATATATATATATATACACATGTGGAACTCAGATCTAACAGTTTGGAAATGGACTTCTTAGCCTGCTTGCCACTCCCTCTTAAAAAAATTCTCACAGTTTACAAACATATGTGCATCTCCAAATAATGCGATAGAGTAAACCTTTAATAAGATTTAGTAATTCACTAAGTGCTTCTAGTGTCAGATTTTTTTCTACATCCGGTCACTTAAGGTGATATAGTTATATCTTTATATAATACATGAGGATGGGTATAATTAATAAACATTCTAAGACACATTCATAGTATAATCAGTCTGAAAGCATCAATGAGACTGTTTCTTTAGTAAATGAATCATTAGAAAAATAAGTTCTTTAACTGTTTTTTTTGTTTTACATATTATTTTGAGTAAAAATATTCTTAAAGTAAGAAAATGTTATTCTCTGCGAAGTAAAAATTTCTATGGCTTGAAAGTAAAGTTCACTAAGCAAATGCATTGAGCACCAAGAATTTCAGATTGAACTCTAGTTTACCAAAGCTATTTGCACCCAATTAAAAATCCTATTTAGAAAGATTAGGGAATATCCTCTGCTAACAAAGAGTATGTATAAAAGAATAAGAATAGAAATCCTGACAAATTTATGTTTGTTGGCAAACTGACCAACAAATGTAATAAAAGTAAGTTTTATTTTTACAGAATGATTGTTTTCCTTTGTTATCATGGTTTTACTTTAAAGAGCATATTTAAAAGACTGCTTCTAAGAGTTGGTTCCAAAACCAGTTGAAAATGTGGCCCCCTAGGAAATATGATAAAACTGTAGGTTTTATTATATGTTTATTTTCTGATTTCACTGAGTTTAAAATTTATAGGCCATGATTTAGTCATAGAGCAGGCCTAAATTTTATTGAAATTACAAATAAATGAGATCTGTATGTAGTTTATAAAGAAAAATTCAAGTTAAGTTTACTTTAAAAGAAATTTAGCCTAGAGACAAATTATATTTCACTTTGTAAGGAGATATTATCAAGAATTTATTTCAAAAAAACAAAAATGTGTAAAATTTTAGAAATATCTTATAGTTATACAATTATGTATTTTTCAAAAATGACATTTTTGTTAAAAGATCAAATAAAGATGCTCTTGTTTATTTTGATATATTAATATGAACAAATATCTGTGTTTTTTGTATTTAATAATCTTAAGTGGTTAGCAAGACTTTAAAATGTTCTGTTTTACATTGTTGTTTCACTTTTTTAAATTGAGGTATAGTATATATGTCTTACATGTTCAATTCCATGATAACAAGTCAACATGCAATAAAATTTGTAGTTCTCTAACATTTACTGCAACAAATAAAGTTGTATGGGTGTCTATTTCTAATTGGTTTTCAGAACAAATTTTTAAAATTAAAAGTACATCTACATAAAACATTAATGATTCCTTATCCAGAGTTTAAAATTACAAATAATAAATCTGATGTTGCTAATAATGTTCAAACCATATCCAAAATCGGAAGATTAAAAAAAAAAAAACTCAAAGACTTTCTTTTTTTCCTACTCTCTGTTTTTCCCATATACATTGATTCACACTATTTCTACTTTTTATGACTTCATCCTTAATGCTTAATTACTTTAAGTGTGGAGTAGGAAAATATCTTTCCTTATTTATATATTTAATAAAGACTATAAGAAATAATCTTTTTAGATCCATTCTATGTATTCCCAGCAAAGTAGCTTCCTAAAAGACATTATCTCTAAATATGCTACTTTCCCCTAAATCCTTGATGGTTTTCTGTTGTTTAAAGAATATCATTCACTGTCCTCGACTTAGACTTCAGGGTCCTCTAGAGTTTGGTCACCTCTAATTTTCTACTCTCATCACTGACTACACATTCCTATGTCATTATACGCTAGCCATGTTTTTCTTCTTGTTTTGTTTTGATTATGTGATGTAGTATGATGCTTTGTAGAGAATATAGGACACCTATATTACATGCCTGTTATTTTGTAATCAAGCCCTTAAAAAGCCATTTATTAACTCTTCTGAGGCTCAGTTTACAGATTTATAAAAACAGAAATGTAATAACCATCTTGTGTTGTCTCTCTAACCTCCACCAAGTCTCTCAGTTAATTGTATAATGAACGTAAAATGTACTATGCTGCTTAAATGTTTCATTGCTTATGTTAATAGTCAATTAACATAATGGTGGTGGTGGTGGTGGTAGTGAAGATACTGATAAAGAAAAGGGAAGAAGGAATTCATATGCAATTTATTCTGTTAATATACCTAAACTACTTTATTCAAAAAATTGATCTATTACCTTTGTTTAATGCAGGTGTTATTCTAGGGACCAGATATGTATGTAATATGAATAAGGCAAGTCCTTGTCTTCATGAATCTTACCTTGTCTTGGGAGGAAGTGGTCAATTAAGTTTATATAGATATATAGATATATAGATATATAGATATATAAATATATACACACACACACATATTTGTTAGTCCTGTGACTGAGAGAGACTAGTAGTAAAGGTATTTTAGAAAGCCCATGGTTGGTGTAGGCCTCTGTGAGGAGGTGATATTTGAACTGAGATTAGACGAATGCAAATGAGTACGCTATGAAAGGCCCTGGGGGGAGTAATGTCTCAGGCAGACTGAAGAGTACTTAAAAGAAAGGGCCAGATGCAAGATGAGCTCTGCCTGTGGAAGGTTTGTTGGAGGTGGATGAAGGAAGGGCCTTGTCCAGATGTGGGAAGAGTTCACATTTCATTCCAAGGGCAATGGCAAGCTTTGACAAGGTGGTAATGAGGAGAATGAGGTGATCCAATCTGATGAGAGCAGCCTTGAACCTGCTTTGCTTTCTTCAGGGCAGTTATGCTCAGTATTGTCTGCTCTTTTCAGTTTCTTCTGTGTCCTGTAGGCTATCTGCTTTTGGTCTCAGAGTCCCTCTCAGTACGTGCCACTCAGAACTGAGCAGAGTGTACCACGTTTGAGCTCATCTGCCCATAGAATAAAATTTGTCATTGCTCATGCTGTGATCTAGAGGGCTTTGATTTTTGACCCCCTCCTCTTTCTCTTCTGTACATAAATTTGTCTTAAGTCAGATCTTTATGTAGGGTTTTTATATTGATTTGAACAGGAGGTGCGGCTAGGGATAGTAATTATAGACTTCCTTTGAATTTACCTGTTTCATTCCTGTTGTTTGTCAGCCATATTAATATAACGGATGTGAGAAAATCTGTTACCTATCAATATATCTACATCTTTAAAATTTCTAAGGACACATTTCTGTCTTGAATAAGGCTTTTTGATAGCCTAAATAAGTGACTTTAAATTTCTTGACAATGAGCCCCAATGACTGTTCCTAAAGGAACATAACCATAAATTTATAACTAGAGCCAAAGTTTCATATAACAGTGTTTTTTCTATTTCAACTATAGTGCATTGCTAAAAATAATGCTAGTTGTAACCCACTAAATTGATTTCACAACTCATTAGTGGGTTATGACTTACAGTTTGGAAAACATTGGTCAATGTTTACAGTATTGCTCCATTTACTTAAAGATAGATACCCATTTTTCTACCAGCTTTTACACACCCTCTGACTTGCTCTCTGATCAGTTCAGCTGGTCAAACCTAAGTGAGTGATTTGCAGTATCCTTGTGCTCATGGCGATTGGTGATAATAGGCATCAAGATGCTGTGGTTCACAAATCATTCAACTCCTAACTTCCTTACAGAGCTCAGTGAGCTTCATTTAGGAACTGTTCCCCTTCTAGAGTTAAGCGAACTGAAGGACAGCATGGTCAGTGGGCTGTGTGACTAGAAGACAGTGAGGAGGTTTGTAGCTTCCTTGTCTGGAATCATTGTTCCACATACCTTATTTATTTATTTGTTTGTTTGTTTGTTTGTTTGTCATCTATTTCATTGTGTCAGTACCTTGTGGTATTTTCCCTTCCTCTCTTGCTGCTGTTTTCTGATTTGTAAATTAATTTATTCTGCTTTGTACTCTGCTTAGGAGTTACATGTAGAGACATAGTTTGTTCTCTCTCCTGGGCTCCACTGTTCTTGCTGCTTCAAGATTCAGAAAGAAGCAGGCCTCTAGAATATTGAATTCTGTCTTCATAATAATTTTGTCTACCAGCACCTTTGTCTTATATTTCTAAACTAAAAACTGAAATATCACCAAACTCATAAAATAGAATCATGACAATTGAGGTGTAATTTCTCTTCTATCACAAGAGACAGAATCTACTTTTGGTGTGTATTTGTTTCTTACCTTACTTGTAAATTTTTTTCAGCAATACAAGGATTCTGACCCATAGACCACTTGCTAAGGGATCAAGTATCTTTATCTTTGAGTATTAAAATATATAGCAGAATATACAGAATAATTTTATATATTCCAAAAATATGATTCTTAGTCATCTTATTTGAACTCCTGTTCTTTCCTGTAATAATGGCCCAGAGGAATCCTTTATCGCTCCTAATTATCAGCAACAACAGTAGCAAATGAATGTGGATAACATTTTATAATTTATAAGCAGTTTTAAAGCATATTTCTCCTCTGTTCCTCTATGTTACATGGTGGGTAGAAGGGGTATTATAGACTAGGAAACTGAAATCCTTTATTTAACATTGAACTTTACTCCTACACCTACCTAATCCCTAGAATTCCTGATCTTCACCCTGTTTTAATTTTTCTTTTTCCTTAGGGCTTATTATTTCCTAATATGCAGTGCTATTTAGTTACTGTGCTTAGTATTTTTTGTCTCCTTCAGCTAAGCTTCATGAGGAATTTAAGTGTCATGAGGAATAGGGGTCCTTATGGTTTGAGTTCCCTGATGTATCCTGAATGTCCAGAAGAGGAAATTTCACATAATAGATACTCAGTAAATGCTGATTAATTGAATGGGTTTAGAGACAGGCTGTACATCAATGGGTGACTTTAAATGTCTGAAAGTATAAGTGAGGTTATGCTGCAATAGGAAGAAATACCCAAATCTCACTTGTTTAGCACAGAAGCATTTTCTATCTCTTGTAACCCAGAGTCAGCTGTGAACCCCTATGTGTGTCTGTGGGTAACTCCCCTGGCCCATGTGGTGATTGGGCCTTTCAGGCAGTTTTCCATCTTGCTTTGTCTTCATAAGAACATACATTTTTGTGATCTCATAAGAGGAAGAAATCATGGAAAATTACTTTTCTACTTGAATGTAACACAGATACTCAAATTCAGGTTTGTTTTGCTTTTGTTTGTTTTGTTTTATTTTGTTATTGGCCAAAGCAGTCCATTGTCCATGGCCATGAGATCAAGGAAAAATTCCTCATTAATTTTTAATTCAATTTGTATGTTCTACTTACTTATTTTTGTGACATACTTGTATTAGTTATTGTAACTAAAACATGATTAACTTCTTAATGGGAATGTGTGGTAGCAGTGAATCAAAAGGGGCCATTTGTAGCCTTAAGGAATTTCCATCATTCTAAATGAGGAGATTCTGAGCAGAGAGTTTATTTTTAAATCCAGAGTGATTCATGAGGTTCATGATAGTATTGACCCCTGGTGACTTTTCTCTTGATCAATAAATCTGTAGTTGCTCCCTCATGGGCATGCTCATGATTGGGATCTTCTTTTGGTCAATTTAAAAGATTTATGTTAAAAATTATTACATCTCAAACTTCAGGCACCAACTATGGACATTGCCATGTAGCTCATGAACTGTTTTCTTTTTCTGTATCTCTAACTCAATAAGACTTTAAAGTAGTTGTGTTGACTGGATCCCTGAGTCAGCGTAGGGCCACTCACACCTTCTAGAGACTGCCCTCATTTCCTGACTCCATCTTCTAAGTTAACATAAGTGGGTAGAGCCCCTCTCACACTTAGAATTTCTCCAGTTTGTGCCATGTAATCGTCCACTGATAATATAGATGATCTCTCTGTTTTAAGGCCTATAACCTTATGTCTGCAAGTTCTGTTTTTGGAATGTAGCATTACATACCCTGGTATATTGCCAGAGACAAAGATCAGGGGACCAAAATTTTGCGTACATCACCATTTTAGTAGACTTGACAGAGACAGGTTCCTCTGAGGCCTGGTCATGAAATTATTTAAAAGTCAGAGGTTCTAATCAATGTTTATATTACTTATACACTCTCTTTTTGGACATATACTTTGATATTAAAATGTTTTCGTTTTAAAAAGATGTTTGTTTTATTGCACTGTGATTTATATTTACTTTCCAAGGCAAAAAAATACCACACTTGGCATAGTATGCATTTTGTGGACAAGGTATTTTCTGTTCTTATTGTTAGTCGATTCTTATTGTTAAATTATATTTGAAGAACTTTGTTTACTTCTCAAAGGATTTCTCTCAGTATTGCTTCTGAGTGCTTGCTTCGTCATAGACTAGATTGTAGGAGGAGATAAGTAGTAATTTTAACAAGACAATTAAGAAAGTTAATCTTTTATGAAATTAACCCTGTTATATAATCCAAAGTGCATATAAGTAATTGGGGCTGTTTATCTGCCTTTAAGCGAGTCTGTTTGCATCAGTGTTGAAAAAGAAGAATTTTCCTTTCTTGACTACTTGCACTACTGAAAGGTGAAGAACGAATGTGAAGTGTTTCAATATGATGTTTCTTACTTTGATAACGTCCCCCAGAAATGGAAAGATGGAGAATTTTCTTTTTTGACATATTTATGTGTGAATTTAGTTGTTTGTGTTGTACATTCTGAAAATGGGATTTTTTTTTTAACTAACTAAAATTCTCTGATACTGATCCTAGTGCTAAAGAAATATTTTAAACCCTTTTGGGGAAAATGATGTTGTTGTTTTCATTATAGGATTGTTTGAACTCCTCTTACCTTTCATAATGAGACAAATGATTCTCCAATTCTGTGATATTGCCAGCAGAGTAGATACACAACCATCACTCAAACCAAATATCACAATTTTCACACTGGAGTCTCTTGAGTATACAGTTCATGTTTCCCACACTATTTCCAAGTGTGATATATCCTCTGGTCTTGACTTGGAAAATTATTGTTCTGGAGTCAGGCATTAAAACAGTTTCATTTTTGGTGCCAAGTGCCACCTGTGGTCACATTCTTGTTTTCCCACACCTTTCCTAGCACCTCTCTGTGGATCTTTCCTTGGCTTTATCCCCTTTCCTAGTTCACTGTGGTTTAGAGCCATAAAGGCAGCATATGTTCAGTCAGTACTATAGGCTACTGGCACTGATTTATTTTTAACTTTCAATTCTTTCTTGACTTAAATAATCACTCTGGGAAGAAGCTATTATCTAATTTTAAACTGCACATTTAACCTCTTAGCCACCATAACAAGCGTCTATTTAAAATAATCAGAGGAGTTGCAGAGCAGCATAATTTTCACGTGTAGCCCATTGAACCTGGACCCAGTTTTCTGGCTTTTCATATGTACATGCTGAGAATTTTAGAAGATTTCTCTGCTTCTTAATTTGGAAAGATACACTTTTTTTTTTAAAGTCATATTCCACAGTGGCCAAGTAGCAAGGAATGTTCAAAGCTTCTTTTCTTCAGTTTTCTCTAAGAGAAAGAAGCAATAATTCTAAATTGAATTTGCTTGTTTGTACTCTCCGACTTAAAACGGTTCATTCAACTGTACTAGGTGATAGTGTAAAAAAGAAATTGTTTTACATTTCATTTTCCATGTGGATTTTTGTAGGGTTTTTTTTTTTTTTTGAGTGTTTTAGAACATTAGAGGGATCTCAGAGATCATCTCATCTTTCTTATTGCTGCATCTTACAGACAATGAAGTGAATTAAAAGAGAAGCAAGTGGTCTTACTAGTTAGCTGCAAAGTTTAAGATGTGAAACATTTTCTAGCTTTTGACTGGTTTTGCCTTGCCTCCCTTGTTTCAAAAACAAAAAGTAGCAACCCAAATCTAACTATATAAAAGATGTTTTCATTGTTCTGTTTTCTCCCTTATTCAGTCTTTGCAGAATTTGCAGTGCTGACTTTTAGCTAAACTGTGGAAGACTTCTGTATATAATTTGTTCTGATCAAATGCAAGTTATTAGTTGATATGGTAATTTCTTACATACTAGTAGCATGTTGGTAGAATTTTGAGCGTCTCTTAGGCACACTATGTAACTTTCAAAAATCAGTATTTCATTAAGGATAAATTTTAGAATCACTGTTAATAGAGTATAAGCATGTAAACCTTTTTTCATATAATAAGATTAAGTCAATGAAAGTAATGGTGTTTCTTACACTTGAATGACAGTATATTTAAAAATAATATTAATATAAATTAAAGGATGGTCAGATAGTATTTTTAGTTAACACATCTCCCCTTTATCAGCCTTTCTCTTTTTTATGTTTTCATCTACTTTTTGCTTTTATTCATGTCATGAGGTTAAAATGATACCATTATCACTATAGCAAAATATATTCCCATTTTACCTACAACCATAAATTCTAAAATGGCTAATGAAATCATATATCGTGTGGTCCTCAGGTTTCCCAGTACATTGCAGTTTGCATGATCGTTTTAATGTCTAATCACATCACCCATAGCTCTCCCTTTTCTTGTACAGCTGTTAAGAGAAGTCACAACATTCTTGAGGCAACAGTAATAAGAGACGCAGCTGTCATGGACTTTTAATAAAGGTTTTTAGGAAATAATTGTTGCTTCATCAGGTTTGAAAGGTGGAAAACATATCACTGCATTTAAATGTATTTCAACTTTTCTCAAGCATTTAAACTTTTCGGCCTCTCTGCTAGGTAGAGAGAGAGAAGGATGAATCTGTTATTGGTCCCAACCTCTCAGCTCAGTGTCAGTCAGGGGAAGAGCCCTTGTCCAGACTGAGGTGCACTTTAGGGAATGGGTGAGAGGGAGATAATGGAACCTCCCTCCTCTGCCTGTGCTCAGCAGTTAATATGAATATATCCAATTGATAAGTGTAGCACAGGATGGAAACTTCCTCCTCTCCTGCATAATGACTCTTTGGAAATCATCTGTGAAGGAGGTGAGTAGCATGCTTAGATTATATTGTACTATACATGCAAAAAATGTATGATTTAAATATTAATATAAAATGCATCTTTCGTTATAGAGAAGTTTGTTTTTTATAATGTGAAGAAGAATCAGTGTCTCAAAGAACTAGTGTTAACCTAGTATGTTGACCTCCAGGAGTTCACTGAAAAAGACTTTTCTTGTAGATTATTATATTTTTTTACATTTTAAGTTTCATAGGATTCCTAATATTCTGTTTCTCTGTTTCCTTCAAGTGGGGGTTGTCAGTGAGCTGAGTGTGTGTTGCAGTTAAGGTGTTATGCTGGGGCTAATCTCTGTAAAATGCTAGCATTTGTTCTTCTCTTTCCCTATCATCAATCTTTCACACTCATATCAAACCCCTAATGTATCAGCAGGTTTCCCAGAGCTACTGGTTAAAATTACCTTTGCTTTTGGTAAACTCTGAACCTTCAAGCCTCAGTGTTTTCAGCTGCCCCCTGTGGATTCTGTGAGGCCTCTCTGCACATTTCTCACTGCCAGTCGCTGCTTTATGTCCTGAAACTAGGAGCCTGTGCAAAGCCTGTTTGTTATTCCGACTGCACCTACCATCTTCCTGGAATGGAGGGTGTGGGTGCGTATTTTTGATCAGTGATGTGGCTTATGCAAACTACAAGTCAAAGTGGATGCAACTCCCTACGCTAAGCTTATGTCTTTTACCCAATATCAACATACATTCCTTAAACTTGGTCATTGCTCGAAGTGTTTTGGCTTTTCTGACCCAGACAGAAATATGCACATTTACTTGTCTTCCAAGTAAATACTGCAATTGACTAGTTTGTTTCTTGAAGTTTGCCTCGTTAATTTCATGTTTGAATATGTCATATTTTATTTACATTTATTTTTATCCTGTTTGCATACTCTTTTCTTTTTAACTTCTCTTTCATAAAATAACTACTCTTTCATCCATTCTGATGGATCTGTTATTAGTAAAAGTGTCTTCCTGTATAGATCTATTTCTTATGAATACTTGGTTTGTACTATCTTTACCTTTAGCACTGTACTATACGTTTTCTACGCACAACTATTAGGTTATAACTTTGTCCTTTTGGAAAACTGACTCCTTGCCTTGGAAGTTAATACTTTGATCGTGACCGTGACTCTGGTTGCCCGACTAACCATCCCTGTGCACTATTCTGAGCTAGAGTCTCATTAAAGTTTACAAAAGTACCTAGGACTTCTCGAAAACTAATAGAGAAAGGAGAATGCACTTTTCTCTTCGAGTCACAGCATATTTGGGTGACTTTTGCCTCAAGCAAATAAAATTTCTAAATATTGTTCTCAAACTTTATTTTTCTGTTTGGCAAAAAGCCTTAGGCTAATGATGGTGAAATAATAGCCACCTCAGTTAGAAATGTAAGATATTCACTTTGAAAGTCACTTAAAGTTTTTACCCTTCAAAATATAATGTATATGCCTTTGTTTTTAAATGTTTAATAAATAGTGACTACCATTTATTATATTACATTCTCATTTTCTAAAATGGCATAAAAAAGAGAAAATATATGAGCATATCAAAGCAAAACCAAAAATTATCTAGAGTATCTGATCTTGAAAAATGGTTTCAGTGGTTAGCAGTAGTTCATGTATATTTTCAGAGTTGTCAGTAACCGTTCACATGTTTTTATATAATTCTTTGATATACAAGTCTGTACTAGTCTTTCTAAAGTAGGCGAAAGCAAGGTACTAAAGATTAGTGAGTGTATCCTTTATAATTTTGAGAGCCACAACTATGTTCTTAGGGATATATCTATAAAAGTTAGTAAGCTTGATTGATTTATTTACACTCAATTTACTGCTTTTTTGTAATTATATTATCATAATGATATGGTATATGTTGGACTACATTTAAAAGAATAATGAAAACTGTGAATCATTTAAGTAGATTTTATTGTTCAACCTATCCTTTTTCCCTTTAGTTATGCTCTCTAACTTCTCCTTGGATTGATTAAAAGGAAGTTTAACTCACCATACCTTTTTTAGTGTAGGGATAAATGTTAATGTGCTATTTTTTTAAATTGATTTTATTCAAGGAATATTACATGATGATATTAACTAGATTTAAGGTACACATTTAATGACAAATTTAGTAGTAAACTTGATGAATTATTTTCAGATATAAATTTAATGTGCTGTGGAAGGGTCTTAGACTAATGAGGACATTTAAAAGTTTTTAATATTCTCAATAACAATTTTCTGACCCTAGTGAAATATTTTGGTGATTTTAAAAAAATTCAGAATTGTGTGGGTATACACTTTCTTACCACAGATGTATCTTCATTTTTATACTCCTCTTGTTTTATTTGGTTTGCTTTTTGCAGTGGGTACACCTTATTACATGTCTCCAGAGAGAATACATGAAAATGGATACAACTTTAAATCTGACATCTGGTCTCTTGGCTGTCTGCTCTATGAGGTGGGTAATTTTAATCAATTTCCTGTATTGAGGTACATTTGCTTACTGTAATGTTACCTCTGTCCTTATAGTATGAACTTATTTTTTCCTGGATGATGTTTAACAATTAGTCTTTCATCATGTAAGGTTCATTCCTTGACTTAGAAACTATTTGTACAATGGAATTAATACTTATACATTGTTACACATTTACTTCTTTTAATATACTTTTAAGTCATTTCCTGTTTTTGAAACTTTACTTATTTATTTTTTGTCATATGTTTGCTTATCCATGCCTTGCAGGAGAAGTATAATGGAATGGTTTTAAATATGAAAGCTGAGTAAATATTTTCACCACTTTTTTGTTCACTTTTATATAGAGTAATTCAGCTTTAAGGATAGCATGCTAGCAGATCATTCTTTGAGGTTATCACTTAATTTAGTTTCACGAGTAACAATTTAGTAAAGCTCAGTGAAATACTCTCTCCTGTTCTACCCGTGAGAGTTTATCAGAGGAATATAGACTTACGTAGGTAGCCCCTCCAGCAAAGACAGCAGTGCAGTCATTTGGATGGATGGAAGAAAGCACATTATGAGCACATTCATCCATATCCTAATGCAACATGGATGTCATGTTGTCTAAAAGTATCTCAAATTGGTGACTTCTTGTGATTTTTTTTTAATTAAATGATAGCTATCCTGGAAATATAATCTCTGAGCCAAAGCTATTAGTTAAAAACTAGTTTATATCTAATTAACTTTTAAAAAATAAAATAAAGGAAGATAATATATGAAGTCATTTTCATAGTCTAATGTATACAAAGGAAATCTAATGTGGAGAGGTGGTAGAAATCAATGTGCTTCTTACTCTATATTTTGTGTCTTATTCTTCTGACTTCAATGAAATATGCGTAGAGGTCATCTATTTTAATTATCCCACCATTACTTATAAGTGGCACATCAGAAGGTCTTTGTTTTTAAATGTATGTCATGATCTTTAATTATTATTTGCTGATTGCAGATTCAAATGTCCTTACTTTAAAGAACCTGAAATTATTAATTTTGTTTTTAAGTGACTAATGACTTTAAAAAATAAAGGAATTTCGGTCTTAAATAAAATTCCTGATAATTTTATTATGAAAAATTATGGATTATTGATATGACAATTGTTTTAATTGATGTGCATGAGATTGAAAGAGAATTGCGCTCGCCATAGTATATTCTGCTAATAATTTAGCACATGTTAGAAAGAACTTACTTGATTATACTAAGTTACTATAATGTCTGAAATTTACTTTATTCATTTAAAAATAGCTTGTGCCTGTTTAAGTAACCTTAGATTCCTTCAGGCCATAGTCTAATTTATCAAAGCAACATTCTCCCTTTAAACACCTAAAAGTAAACAGTTAAATTCTTTTCCCCCTAATAAGATTAAATTTAACAATGAAAAAGATAAAGTTCAGTTGAGGTAAAGTATTTTTAGGGAAGTTTGTTTATGGAATTCTTTTAGAGCCAGCAAATTCTCAGGTCAAAACTGAAATGATTCTTCACATTCTGAATTTGCCTTTGAGAGGTCCTATTTTTGTCTGTTTACAGGACTCACTAAATTAAAAAAACTATTTCTTTGGACGCTCCTATATCCATGAGTTTTATGTTCTGTAGACTATTTTTAGTTGACTTTAATTTTCTCAGTTTCTCCATGTAAGTCATTTGGAATAACTAGAATTTTTCTAAAACATTAATATAACTATGTTGTTATTTCTTTCCAGTTCTATCTAAATATAATGTTAATGAAAATACTCTGTAATTTCACTTCAGTAAAGTGGCCATCACATCACAAGGCTATTTTCTGTTATATCCCACTAAGAATTTATCAGCAATGAAGGAATAGGAAGCCTTTGTGAAAATGTATTTTAAACTCAGAAAATTAGACTTTCAAATATTCCTGTAACCTCAAAAAAAAAAAAAAAAAAAACCCCGGCAGTGCAGTTTTAATTGATATGCAACAAAGTAGACTTTACTAATTAAAATCAAGTTGCTGTGCTTTTGCTAAACGGACCTTTACATGGAAAAGTAGGTTTTACACATTTCCTTTATTGTTCAGCGCAGCAACTGCATCCTTACAGGGTTGTAGGTTGGTGGCTTACAGTTCAAAAAAAAAGAGAGCTGCCACCAGCCCCGAAGACAGACAGTGGGCTTTCGTCCCTCCAACACCCCCAGAATACTAATCAGGAAAGTCAGACCCTGGAGGTCAGGGAGCAAGTCAATCATTCTAGCGATCGTCTCAGTGTGGAGGATCAAATTAGCCTGAAAAATTCAGCTGCTGGGAGGAGAGGGCGAGCAGCTGTCAGGGGCAGCATCGAGATGCACTAATGAACCAGATGAATAGTGCAAAAGCTTGAAAATAAAAACAGGACAGTTGACATTTTTCATCTGTCAAAGCAGGAGATGCATGAAAATATACTATTCCTGTTTAACTCCTTAGGGGACATTCAGATTTTTTTTTTTTTTAACACTGCAGTATTGAGACAAAAGTACTGTAATGAACTTCCAGCATGTGATGATGAATATGTACATTTACTTAAAGGTTTTTTTAGCAAACATGGAGAGACTATAGTTTATATACCAGGTATTTTTAAGGTCTCATTTTTCATAATTCTCTTTTATCACAAAGTGCCCTGCATTTTAAACAAACAAAAAATGTGACTTTTATAGTTCCTCTTTTAGAAATGTCCTCACAAATGGAGTGTCTTGTAGGTCTAGGGACATTAAAATTGTATTTTTACTTTGTTCTCTTCCTGTGGAACAAGTATTCCTAAGGCGGTTTTATGCGTGTTTACGGAGGCTTTATACAAAGTGTAAGATAGCTGAAAATATGCCGAGTGATTTTGCAAATTTGATTCCAATCTGACTCATTTTCGCCGAGGCTCTGAAGGAGTTAAGTCTGTCGGGAGCGCCAGAAGACAGATGAGAGCCATTTTCAGCTTGTCCTGTCCCCATGACGCTCACTGAGTAGCACAGCATGGACTAGCGTGTTTCACGCTCACTCTGCCTGTCTGGGGAATGTCCACATTGTCCTTCCAAAATCAAGCTTATTAGCACATGTAGAAAAGGGTGACTGACTTCAGGGCAGCCTCGCGCTCCGTGCTGTATTCTTGCTGCTGCGGTTCAAAGACTTAGAAGGTTTTCAACAGCGTGCGAACATTTTAAATTGAATTTTCAGTTTGTAAACTGCTTACCACAGTACTTGCTTGCACTTTAAATGTCAAGTTAGAACCTTGTCTTCAAATAAATTTAAATTCAACAACGTCTTTTTTAAAGTTATTCATTCTTTGAGTCACTTTTATTTCTGCATAAAAATACCGCAAATGCTTTGAAGCAGGGGCTAACTTTTGAAAATATTTAGTATTTTTGAGGCAATCAAAAGAAAAGAAGTGCTGATTCATTATAAACTGCTTGAGAATAAGTTATACTCAGTTTGAGAAGACTTTTTTTCTTCAAAATAACCTTCTACAGAAACTATTATGTGATATAATATGCTATGCATTCTAGTCCCTAAATTCTTACTAGATTTTAATTAAATGTTAACTTAAGTTTCACTTTTGTTATGTTTTGACCATTACATGGTTGATATATTATTGAGATATACCATTGGCGAGATACAAGTTTTCACAATGTTCCATTTGTAAAAAGTTTTTGTTATGTCATGTTCTTTTTCTTAACATTGTTTTATGTTGCAAATGTATATAATTATAGAATAGCCATTTCTTCCTTTTTAAATGTTAAAAAATGCCCTAAAATTGAAGTAAGATTTTTTGAATTTACTAAAAATTGTCAGAAATCAATATTTGTAAATATCAAAATACCCAGATAACTTCATTTGAAGTATTTGTAATTATTTTTTTCTACCCCAGTATAATATACTTAATGAAATCCCCTTTATCGTTGCCATGTAACTTTATCAATTTCATTGGGAGCATTTTACAGATGGCTGCATTACAGAGTCCTTTCTACGGTGACAAAATGAATTTATACTCTCTGTGTAAGAAGATAGAACAGTGTGACTACCCCCCTCTTCCTTCAGATCACTATTCAGAGGAAGTAAGTGATTTTTCAGCCCATGTGTTCTTCTGTTGTTCATTTTGCTAATGTGTATATTTTATTAAGAAAATTTTCCTTTATCCAGAAATACAAATGACGAGTAGAGGTGGCAGAAATACCGCTTTTCATTTTATGTTCCTTCTCTTGGAGACTTGCTGTTTAAGAGTTGACTCTGCAATTCATAATGTGGAATAGAACACAACACAGCATGTGGTATAAAACTGCCCACTACTTCCTAGGTGTGCTAAGAACAGTCACCGACTTTACAGTGAACTGAGCCCAGCAAAGGGCAGAATTAATGCTCCAACCCAGGCTCTAGTTAATCACCATGTTAATAGAGTAACGCCTTGTTCTCACAGTTTCAGACTAACTAACAATTAGAACTTTCTTTTTGGCAGAACTCTTCCCTCCCCACCCCAATGTTAAAAAAAAGGAAAAAAAAATGAAGCATATACATACATCTCAACTTATTCGTTCAGCTTTACCCTCCCTTTTTTGACAATATCTATTATGTCACCACCACACTGTTAACAAACAAATTCCTTTGGGGAAATATTTTGAGGTTATAATTGTGACATATTAAAAACTGCATTTAGAATACTAACTTTATTAAGATGAATCTGAATCCTTGTTTGCTTCGGCGACCTATTGTAATTAGATTGTTTGGGCTCCACCCAGCATCTCCTTTTTCACTGAACAAAATATTTCCCTTTGTAGCCTAATACATTCTGACTTTACCAACATTTAAGAGAAAAATATGCAACATAGTCATGTCCCTAGTTAGCCAAACATGATCAAATAGCTAGCTCTCTTTGAAAAGCTCACTGTTGAAATACTCAGAGAAAACGCTATTTTGAGTTAGGACATCTCACATTCTCATGAGCAACGGATATTTTGCCCAAGGAAAATGGAAAAGAGAAAAGGAAAAAATATAAAACAATTATAATGTTAACTTATTAAGTAGTCTTGTCACGCTTTCTATTTTGAGATAACTAGCAATCGGATTTAGTTATATATAAGAAAAATGGAGTCATGTAACTTGAATAACAAATATCTCTTGAAGAATTTTTACCATACGTAAAGCATTTGTGGCCCTGAAATGTTATAAGTACCTTTTTGCCTTGTAGTTATGATACTGATAATCAGTAATGGCTGGCTTTTTTGTTTCATAGCGTTTACATTGAGGTAATTAGAATAAACTCTTACACAGCAGTGGTGGTAATTTAGAAGTATTATCTTTATTTGATGTTAATGCTATTAATGTTAGCCATTTTTAATTACTATTTTGGGTATGGAATATAAATATGGCATTTCACAAAACCAACTTCAGAACCATAGGCCTAGCAATACAGTAGGGTGTGAACAATAATGCAAAATGATAGCAAGAATGTCAGGGGCCGTTCTTTGTTGTGTCATTCATGCTGTCTTCTTTTTTCCATGAAGCACATGAATATTTCACATATCTGCATCCTCATCCCCTATTCTTCTTGACTAATTTTCAGACTGTCTGAATTTGCATTTCACATGGTAGCTGATTAGGAGATGCCGAGTGCAGCAGTGAAGCCTCAGCAGGCGGTTACCATGGTGACCTTCAGCAGGATTTTAATGATGATACCACTAGTGGTTCGTTGAAGTCGGCCTGCCTGCAGGGCTACTTCACTGCAGCTAAGTGTGAAGTTGGATATGCAGGTTCTCAGCCAAGGGGCAAATATCAAAGTCTGGCCCAGATATAAGGTCTTAGAGTTGGGAATGGAAACTAGATTCCACTTTCTACTTCACCCTATATAGTTACCAGTTTCGAAAAGAGATGTAAAGCAAAACATGTCATATAGTGTACTTTCCAAAAGAGACTGCATGATTTCTTATATTGGTAAAATCTGTTGTTTTACCTGATAAAACAGAAAGCTATAATATCTAGGTAAACATGGACACTGATTCTTACTAAAGAAGTGAAATATAAAAAATATAGACAAGTGGTGATACTTTAATCTGTTCAGTTATGAAGAAAATATATCAGAACAAGCACTATGAAGTGCAGGTGTCCTAATAAATATTTTCTTAAGTAGGAACTCAATTTTTTTGTAAAATAATTATTCAGAATTTATTCAGAGCAGATTTGATGCCGCCATCCATTAATGGTATCTTAAAATATTTCTTTATATAGTAGACTCGTTAGATCTTTTAAAACTTCAAATTGCCAGTTCATTTTTCAGCATGGCAAAATATAGGAAACAATGAAAAGTGAGTTATAAAGTTTTTATACAATGAATTTTAATTAAAAGAACAGTTCATTACATGTAAACTTTATAGTTAAAATGGGCACAGACACTGTAACTAAGAAATAAAATTTCTAACCAAATTTATTGCCAACCAAATATCTGTGTGAAAGCCCACTGAACTAATTTAACTCTGCTAAGTTTTTAAGGCCTGCTGCCCAAGAGAATTTGAAGAGAACTTTTCATGAGAATAGTAGCTATATGTGCCAACCAGCCTCAAATTGATAGGAAACCTAAGGAATTTTACAAAGTTTATTTCTAGATATAGTCATTGAATTTAGAAGGACTCAGAGTTTAAGGGTTTGGGATTTAAAACAAATTTTAAGGTTTACAAAACCAAAAATGAGAGATAGTACCCATTGGAAAAAATAAGCCTGTATATCAAATCTTTCCTTTTGAATTATGCTAATGCTGTTATGTATGAATGATTATTATAGGTTGAAGTTATCTAAGCTACATATGAATAATAGTAGAAGCTATATATTTTATAGATTACTCTAATATTTTAGTTTCAAAATGAGCACTAATTTTTTTGTGTGGTCAGAATTTTTCCCTTTTCCAGTAATGATTTCAATGATGTGTCAATAGGAAATTAATTAACTTAAAAAAAATACATGTTGAAATGATAGAGATGTTCCTCCAGAGATCTTGGTTTCAATTAAAATTGGTATTGTTGATATCATGAAATTAACATCAGTGAAGCAAACATTTATTGAATATTTACTATCTATAGGGACTTATGATTCAAAAAGTTTCTCAAAATCTGCCTGGGCTTACCACTCAAAAGTTGCAGATCCTGGGATACTCTCCACTTTCCCTGAGTCTACTAACACAGGGTCTACTAGGAGTTGCAAGAATTGTCATGCTTTTAAGGATGTTGTTTCCTCTCGGAAATACCCTGTTCCCCTGTTCTTCATCGGGCAAATGGATTCTCTTTAAAACAAAGCTTGGATGACATCTCCTGCATAAAGTTTCCTGCTTCTCTTTCTTTGCTCCTCATGCTCACCTTTCTCTAAGCAAACATGCTGCATTATGCTTTTTGCACATGTGGCTCCCCCTTCAGACTGTCTAGCCCATGCAGCTAGGGATCAGCAACTGCTGTGTTATCTATGTGTCCCTAGTGCCTGGCACGTTTTCAAAGGTCCTGTGATTAATCGATTGAGGGGATACATTAGGGGGAGTGAGATAAACTAACAAATGAAAAAGAATGAATGAATCAGTAAATGACAATTAGATGAGAGAAACTTCTTCAAAGACCCCTCTATTGAGTAAGATAGAACATTACTCACAAGATCACAAGATCAGATCATGTGATAATTTTCTGATTATTGATATTACCTTCTGTGTGTTTTGTTTTTGTTTTCGTTTTTTTGTTTTTCATTCTTATAAACATAGCAGCAGGAATACCTAGCATCTATGTACTGGAAAAAAAGAAATGAATTTCTGTCTCAGTTTCAGTATTTAATTTCCTTGAGAGACACTGGAGTGGTAATCAAAATTAAGCATTCTCATGATTCACTAAATTATCTCTTGAAGCACAAAGTTAAAAAAAAGTAAATAGCTATATTAACAGTTATTGAGATAATATAGTGTGATCTATACTATGTTAACTGTTTTTAACATATTGGAAATATGAGTGATGGTGTACAAAATACAGATTTTTGTCTCTCAATACTTTTCGTTTTTAAGTAGACATTTCTAGTTTGTTAAATAGAAAGAACAGAGGAAAGGTTGAGTCGACTTGTGCCTCGGTAGTTTCATTTAACAGATTTCTCTTTCAGGGTTAGGAGATAGATCTGGAAGAAAGTTCTAAAAAGTTGAGTAAAGGGTTTATAGATGAAAGTGAAAAGTGGAAATGTGTAGGGAGAGTAAGGATTACTTGGTTTGAGAAAAAAAAGAATAGAGAGAAATTGAAGATTTGAAAATGTTTTGAGTAAAAAAGTTTATAGACATAAAACAGTGAGATGCTTAAAACTTTAAAGACTATATTATTAAGTAGTACTTGTTGATATGAGCTGCTTGTTATGTTTATGTTTGTAGTAGTAATTTAAAATTTATTATAAATAAAAACTTCCATAGGATATAATATTTGTGGGTATTTCTAACTTACATTTTTCAAAACTTTCTAATTCAATAGATTTCATTACTGCTTTTTATATGTGAAGAAATCAAAATATAATTTGGATTTAAAATCATTAAATTGGTTGTCAGTTCTTACATTACTTAATGCCGCTTCTTGCTGTACAGTAAGTCTGCTTGTTTTGTGACTTGATAGATCCAGCCCAACAAGAGAGAAAACTCTCTGTTTTTATTAAAAATCAAGTAATGAGACTACTTCTTAAGTATACAATTATCTTGTAAATTATCAACCTGAAAGATCACATCTAATCAGAGAATTAATGGAGAATGAATGACATCAGTTCTTGTGCTTCACAAATGATAGCCAACCTCTTTTCCATTATTCTTGTCTTCCTTTTTTATATAATGATACAACGTTCCTCTTTTTTTTCTTTTTTTTAAGTTAAAGAAATGAGAGGTTAGAGGGAAGGGTTTTTCCCATGTTCCCAGAAATATTTTAGTGGTGCATCTCGACATTGTCTTCCCTGCCACGTCACTTAAGATTCTTAAGAACGTCCAGCATCACTCGTGCTTTTCTTGAGACAAAGAAAGTGTTGGTTTGTCCTGAGTATTTTAGATGTAATATAAGAATCAAAAGCACAATGTCTTTTCTAAGCCTGGTTATATATGTAAAACAAAATAATAATAATAATAATAATAAAGTTTTAGTACAACTAAACTCACTTCAGACATTTCTGTGTTACTGTACACTATAAAAATGTTCATATAACTTTAAAATAACACAGGAATGAAGATTTTTTTTTCAACTTTTGAAATCACTGTGTGTTAATCTATATAACAACTTTTCTGGCAAATAAATACAGATGGGGGTGCTCTGGTGACCCAGGGGTCAGTCCACTGTGACACAGGCCACATGCATCCCAGGAGCCCCTGTTTAAGACTGGTACCAGGGAACAACCAAGATGAACAACTGAATGGAATAAATAAAGTACTTTTTCTCTTCCTCCTCTCCCGGCATGCCTCTGCTCATCTTCATTCCCGCCAGTAACTTTTCTTTAATTAAAAAAAAGAAATAGAGGTGATGGCAGGATTCCCATTTTATAGATGAGCAAACAAGAGACTCAGTGTGAGTGTGTAACAGGAACGTATGGCCCCAGGGAAACGCTCCACTGTTGCATGAGTGAGCATTTCATGGTTTCTCCCCTCAGGGTTGTCAGTTACTCACCTCCTCTTCTCTATTCCTGCCTTTTCACCTATCATCTTCATTCACATCTTCTTCACTAGAGGGGCGCCATGTTCTGGCACCGTCAGACTTTTGCTCAAAGCACTCTTCTGTCTTGTGATGATAGCCGTGGCAACATTGCAAATAAAATGAGAAAATTTTTGCTCGAGAGTAGGGAATTATTTTTGCATGGTAGCGTATGTAAAAGCCATTACAGATATTTCAAATAAGATATCAGATATGTTGATCCATAATATGCTAAAGAGTTAAAATTTTACTAATATTTTAGTTTTCAAATGGTTACCCTTAAAGGAAAATTCCAAAGGAAAGTTTCATAGATGATAACTGATAATTTTAGCTTTTTATCATTTGTAAATAATTTCTGTTTATATTTAAAGTCAGAATGTGATTAAAGAAGTTCTTAAAGAAAGTGGAATCAAGAAAAACAACAACAAAAAAACATAACCTTTGTTTTAGCTAATAAAAGAGCTGCTTTATGTAAATAATAAAACACAACAAGATGCAAGTGTTAGGAAGGGATTATTTTTGCATTTGTTTGAAGTAAACCTAAATTTGTAAAACTTTGTTCATTTGAGTAGTCTAAATAGTTCCATTTTAGTTACTAGAGTCACAAATTTTAATAGAACTATATAGATTCCCTGCAGTTGTTACTGGAAATTAACCAGTGTTACTTAAACTGGTGCTGAAAGATTCTTCTTAGTATACTGTTCCATGAATATTTAAATGAGGGACATTATGGCACAGATATTTAGAGGTAAGTCTATTTTCACAATATTTCTGTAGTCCTTATAATTATGCAATTCAGTCCTAAGTGAGATGAGAATATTTTTACTTTGAATTGTACAGATATATAATAATAATATTAAATACAGTATATAACTGTCATTATTTATTAAAATAATAATATTGAGTGTTATGTCAAACTTTATTAATAACAATTTGACTTTCCTTTTTAAAATTGGCTTTAATAAGTTAGACATCCCCTCATTTATGTTATCAGTTGACCATGTTACTTAAAGTTGCTGTATAAGATTAGATCTTTAAACTTCAAACATTTCATTTTTGTTTAAAAAATATATTTAAACAGGCTCTTTGTTCACTTATGCTTCTGAAGTCACACTGGGGACCTGCTCCTTGAAGACAGAAATCCAAAACGGTGCCCTATATTTCAGAGATCCTGAGGGATCCCATAAACCCATGTAACTTTCTGTAAGACTTTCACAGTTTTCAAAAGACACACTGAATGATCTTCAGTTGTGAAATGTAGGCATTACATTACCTTAAATCTGTATAAGATTGCCCTTCTTTTCCCCTTCCCCTCTAACCCTGAGTCAATCACTAGTAACATTTTGGTGTGCAAGTTGGATACACCTAATCATTTTGTATAAATATCTAATGCTCCAAAATTCAGTGCACTTTAATGTATTAGATCCACTTTGGGGTGCTAAAATGTGTCCTTGGATACATGGAAATTGGGTATATCTGGGAGGCTGATATAATGTAATTGGTCTCAGAGGGGTTCAGATGGGAGTGGAAAAGAAACAGTACCAATAGCACCAGTCTTTATTATTCTATTGAGACTTGAGTTAGTGACCTAAAGCTATAATGCACAAAGAGCCCTATTGTTATTACCTGTACGTGACTGAACTGGATACGTAATTGGATTATCGCCCTGACAACAATGACTGTTAACACTTTCTTCTTTTTAATATTTCTGTAACCAACCTACATGCTTTGATATTTCAGGGCTATGTAGACCTAAATATAATCTTTTATCTACTTTATTAAAATAAATAATCATTAATTCATGATTTATGATTTAATAACCCTTTAGAAACGCTACAGAGAATCCATTTTATTTTTCCTTTATATGCTTTTCCTCATTTAAATGTTTCTGTGTTGCTTTATAAATTTTCCTTAAACATCTGAATGTTTTTTCTTCTCTGATTTAGTAAAGACATTTGTATTTTCAGACCTTTATTTTTGCATTATTTTAACTTGCTATATACAACATTTTTCAAAAACAACAAAGTACATATTTATATAAGCATGTTTAAAGTCATGCAAGATAGGCACATTTTGAAGGTAATATAAATATGAAATATTTACTTCCATTTATTTTTTATGTATTTTCTATGTCATATATACTGATTTTGGAATTATTTTCTATAATGTATAGTAATAATTGAGAAGCTAATTCCCTCCATATAAGCACACAAAAAAACATCAAGTGAATTATTGCCTGATAATATTATTAGAAATTAAAGCGTGATATATAGGAATATATATACATGCATATATATATATGTAATTCTTGAAGTAATTATTTCATCATTTGTTTTCTTTAATGTGATTGATAATGTAGTCTAAGAATCATTGCTATGTATCAGATAAATGTTAAGGACTCTTTCAGAGGTTTACAAGAACTTTTTAAAAATTATGAGACTAACATTGAAGGAGCATGCAAAGATAATTATTTCATTTGATTAATGTCTGACTCAGGCATGTTTTTATGCTTTATTAAGTCACTACACTAGTTTATGATCTGGTATAAAGAAATTTTCCTGTGTTAAAATTCAGTACATTTTGTTTACCATGAGTGAGTTACCACCATTTTAATAGAAGAATCAGATTAGAAATAACATTGAAATTGTCACTCTAGTCATAATACTAATCTGAACATTTTGTGTCATCATCTAAGTATCTCTCTCATGGGTAAAGTAGACCTACATGTCATTTTAAGTTTTGCAGAGCCCTAGAGAAAAAAAATTCATTTGTTTTTTTAATAGAATTGGTCTGTGAAATAAGAGGGCAGATCCTTTCATTTAGAAACCAGATGAGCCAGGGATAGAGATAGCATTTTTGGGGGAGAATCAAATAGCCTAACAACTGTCTGGAAGGTCGCCCCACCTTTGTGCAGAGGTAACCATTGAAGGTCCTACAGATCAAATCAGGATGCTTCCTACTAGTACACTATAGTAACTTTGTGAGCAATATAGCAGAGTAACCTTGAAAGCCTAGGCTCTGAAGCTAACCTTTGCTTCAGATCTAGAGCTGTTCTCCTAACTGCCTTTGTGTCTTTTCTTCTCAGTCAAATGTGTCATAGGTGTGCCTATTGCAGAGAGTTATGAAGATTATGTTCAATCATAAAACAATGCATCAAGTGGTGCCAGATTCACAGTCCAAACTCAGTAATGATCAGCTTTTAGGAAATGGTATTCTCCCTGCTCTGGGACTGGAAATAGCATTTAATTGAAACCCCAGAGTTGCGTTATAGGACACCAAGCGATGTCTTTTGATCTGAAATTAATTGTTCAGGAGACTGTATTCCCATTGTCTCCTGGAAACTTAGAAAAACTAAGTTCTATTTCCAAGAAGCATCTAAATCTTAAGTATTACAGCCTCTAGATGTGTCCACTTTGTATAGAAAGTGTACCTCTAAGTAACCAAATGATTCCACTTGTTAAGTGTAGTATCTTGAAATGTGGAGATGCTGTCTAGCAACAAATTTTTCTCATCCTCTTGGTAATGACCTTTAAGCTCTTCCTGCTACCTCTTAATATTATTCCTGGTTTATAGTATGTAGGTCTTGTTCATTTTAGTAGTGGCACAAATAATGTTATCTAAAAGTGATACTGTGTTTTTGCATCTATTTAAGGAAGAAAGGATGAGATGTGATCTTATTTATATAATGTAAAATAGTATCTCTGTGACAGAGCACTATAGCCCTTGTTGAGATAAAAATAAATTACTTGTGGTGATGTACCCCCTGTACTTTGCCAGACTGATTTTTTTGCTTCCACTAGGTTAACAGTTCTATTTAAATATATGTTTAGAATAATCTGTAGTTTTCTCATATCAAGGGAAACTACATAAAATTAAAACTCCAGACCTTATGTAAATTTACCATTTTGTATTTATAATATGCCTTATTTTCTAAAAGAGATAGCTTGTAACAAAAGAATAGACTTTTGTAAGTTATAAATATAGATGGATGTCCAAATTCAGAACCACAGATGTAAACATACCTGTGCTAGTGGCTAACAGAATGGTCTGGCTAAGATTTTCATTTGGTTATTGCTTCCTTTCTAAATAGAAAGCAAATTGTCTCTATTTTTAAAAAAGGAAATAGACCAGTTCTTCAGAGAAAACAAAGTTTCTCCTATAATAATAAAATTTATATATGTAATTATATATATTGACTTATCACAAATGTGCTTGCTAGCCATATACATTTAAATATATAATTAATTAGGAAAATTAATTTGCATGTCTACATATACAGTTAATTGGAAGCTTTCTTTAGTGAGTTATATTCTGATTATACTCTTCTCTGAAAAATAAGTAGTTTGTTTAAAGCCTCTGATTGTAGAAAATACTTCTTGTATTGTATTGTAGAAAATACATTAATACTCACCAGTGAATATACTTCTAAAAACTTCCAACTAATTATAAAACCATGGCTAGCAGTTACATATATCTATTTCTAGTCAAATGAATATTTAGTCAGAAAATGAACTTTCCTTGTCAGTCAGTATATACCTGTATTTAGAATTTATTGACTTTTTGTAGCTAACTGATTTTTTAAAATTCTGATCCCACAAGTCACTGGTTGTATGATCTTCTTTGATTTTTATTGAGGTAACTGATTTACAAAATAATATGAATTTAGATGTGGGAATTCACTATATACCAAGTATCTGATGATACACTACTCCCTCTATCAAATTTTCAGTAGTCACCCACCACTTTCCATTGGATCCCTCACTGCTCTTTGCTCCTACCCACCTTAGTTCTGTTGTCAGTTTCCAAGGGTTAGTTTTTATTTCATCTGTCTATTTGATTTTTTTCTTTATATTCCAGGTATGAATGAGATCATTTGCAATTTGTCTTTTTTCCTTCTGACATATCAGTTAGCATAATCTCCTAGTTCTATGTTGTCGCAAATGAGTGTTTCATCTTTTTAAGGACTGTGTAGTATTCCAGTGCATATGTATACATATTATACACATATATTATACATATATATATATAATATTATACATTTATATAACATCTGCATTCATCTGTTGATGGATACTTAGGTTGTTTCCATTTACTGACTTGTTTAGTATGCTGCAGTAAACATAGGGATACATATATCTATTTGAATTAGTGTTTTTGTGTATTTTTGGTAAATAACCTGAAGTGGGATAACTGAATCATATGGAACATTCTCAATTTTTTGAGGAATCTGCATACTTCTTTCTGTAATGGTTACACAAATGTGCATTCCCACCAGCAATGTAAAAGAATTACCTTATATCCACATCTTCTCCAATGTTTTTTCTTTTCAGTCTTTTGAATAATAGACATTCTTACAAGTATGAAGTGATATCTTGTCGTTGTTTTGATTTGCATTCCCTAGTAACAAGAGGTGAGGAATATCTTTTCAAGTCCCTGTTGACCACTCATATGTCTTTTTTTGAGAAATTTCTATTTAGATTTTCTGCCCATTTTTATTGACTTGTTTGTTTTTCTGTTGTTGAGATTTCGAAATGGTTTTCTTAGACATGCTGTATTTTATTTTTCTGCAGCTACGACAGTTAGTGAATATGTGCATCAACCCAGATCCTGAGAAGCGACCAGACATCACCTATGTTTATGACGTAGCAAAGAGGATGCATGCGTGCACAGCCAGCAGCTAAACATGTGGAAGATCATGAAGAATATAACCAAAATAATTTAAAGTATTTTTGTGCAAATCATACCTCCCTGTTTTTGTCTGGGTGTTAAGAGTAATATTTCAGAGCTTATGTGCTTTGAATCCTTAACCAGTTTTCATGTAAGCTTCATTTTGTACCAATTTGAGTCACCTTCATGCAAACCCCAAATGACTTCGGAATAATCAAATTGCATGTTAGGAGGATAAGAGAAACAAGATGGTTTTTAAGGACTAAAGATTCTTAGGAATACTTGGAGTTTTGTGCTGTAAATTGTGTTCAGATAGACTCTCAGTGCCAAATATTGAAGGTGCAGCCTGACACTCATCAGGATAGACTCACAACCTGAGGAAAAATATCTGGACAGAATGATTTGTTTGCTTTAAGTCATGTATGGGTATTTGAGAAGAACACAATTGTGAACTTATATGATTATTTATTTAAAAAATTTTGAAGTATGTGTTTTAGTTCTTAGCATTGTAGATTTCAAATATAATTCTTAAGATAAATGTAGACAAACTATTTGAGAAACATTTAAAATTCTTTACTTATACATTCAAAATGTAACTCTTAAATGTGAAAAGATTTGGGGACAAAATGTGAGTCAGACACTGAAGAATTTTGCCTTTTTATGTTTTAACCTCTTTATATTCTTTTTGCATTAAAATGGTATAAGTGAATTCATTTAAAAAGTGGTTAAGGATTTGTTTGGCTGGTGGTGTGATTGTAATTTTGAAACTTGCATATTGCCCAATGCTTTGTGTTTTTATTACTGTTTATACTTTCGAAAAATATTCTTTCAGTAATCTTGCAGTGCTGTATTTCAGTCTCTATAAATTTAAATGTTCTACCCATAAATGTACACTATAGTATAAGCATATGTTTTTATTCATACATTTTATTGAAGTTCTGATTAGTATCCTTCAGAAATTTTTTGTATTCTTCAGGTTATTTTCTTATTTATATTGTATTTGCATTTTATCCACTAATGTTTCAGGTTTTCTGAGAACATAATACCCTTTAAAAAATATTTGGTGTACCAACACTTTCCCTAGATTAACCATTTTTTTTTAACTTTTAAGAATTTGGCCCACTGTGTATGCTTGTATTTTGTCTTGTTCAAGAAGAAGAAAGGATGTCTGTTGTATTGTACCTGTGAATGTTGACATAGATTTCATTTGACAAGGTTGGAATTTTAGTACATTTTAAAAGAAACTAGAAGTAACCATTACCACAGCCAGAGTTTTTATGAGATTAACGTTTCTGCTGAGAAGCTTTTAAGCAAAGTACTGTATCCATGAATGAAGATGACAGAGATGGTAATGCTTCATTTAGTTTAAGGAAATGGGCAGAGTTTATTTAATAAATACTGTTGTGGAGCTGTGTTTTCCCTGAGTGCCTTCATGGTAGTGGTGACCAGCTCCTTGAGGAATTGTGAAGCCAAAAGCCAAGTTGCTGTCATCACTAAAGAATGCCAGGCCACCATTTAACCTTGGGATCCATAATCCTGCCAACGTGAAGACCTCATGTTCAGAGAATATCTGCCTTTAGCTGATATAACTGCTGGTTTTGTTTCTTCATATTTTTTTTTATAATCCTTTGAATACTTTCAAGTTATTTTTAAACTTTAAAAATGTATAAAGGGTAAAAGGTATAAACTCCTTTTTTCAGAATGTCATGGTATCTTACTCGGTTATGGCATCTAAAGGATAATTTTAGAGGATAGGTAAAGCAAACCTGGTTAGTCTTACATGAAGACTGGATACATTCATTTTCGCAGATTCTAGTGACTTAGTCACATTTACATGGAGCATCCTAGATTTATCTCCAGAAGTCAGAGTAGAATTGCTTTAGTTGACCATTAGTGTCATGTTCCTTTTAATGTAGTATAATTGATTTAGATGAAATGTTCTGTAATTGAAACAGATACTCTCCTTTTTCTTCAAAAACTACATGTGTCTAAAATTCATTACCTTAACCCCTTACAGTGACTTTTAAGCAAAGACTTAAGCTTTTCTTTTCAGTGAATCTACCTGCTTTAAAGAAATAGCTGGGAAGACTTTAATGATCAGGGAAATCCATTATTTTCTTACATGTAGAAACTTTTTGTTTTGTATATCTTTTTTAAATCTTAGTGTTCATATTTTTCCTAAAGAAACCACTGTGTAAAAATTTTTTTTGAATGGGATTATTTCAAAGAACTATGAAGATGATTAGAAGTTTTCATTTTTATAATCACCTATAAAATGTTCTCTTTATATCTGTTTATAAATATTTTTTTTACTGATTAAGTAAGCATTTGAATTGAATTAAGAAACAGTAAGACAAAAGGTACAGCTGATTCTAAACCTTTTTTAGACATTGGTACCAGTTACCCAGGGGAAAATGTGGGGTAACTTTATTTTGTATGCTGAAGCTTAGGAATGGAGGATGAAGTGTGTCCTTATATAAATAAAGTGCTCAGCAATGTGCAATGATTGTAAATTTAATAAAATATTACAGCCATTTCATGAATGCTTTACCATTCTACATAGTATCTATTACAAAACACCTATCTTGTATCCATATACTCAGGTGTTGCTGTTAATATTTACATGATATTTATTTTAACCAAAATGTTATTCATATTAAATATTTTTCTTTAAAATGAATGTATTATGTTTATAACCCACAAATATGCATAATTATCCTATGACTCATATTTCAATAGTACTGTAATACGGACTTTTGTGAAATACTTTTATTTTGTTATGCTTTAAACACATACTAAAAGGATTCTGTTATTAGCTTTGGAAATTGTATAATATCCTAATATAAATAAAGTATAAAATTTAAAAATGAGTACAAAAAAATTTTATGTATCTGTGATTGTTTTCTCCCTTAAAGTACACCATTGTCGATTTCACTTACCACTTAGTCTGTGGGAATGCTTCTTGCTTCCTTAACATTACCATTTGGGGGAAGCCTAAGAATTTAGACAGTCAAGGATGCTGACATAATCTAAGTAGTTTTTGCATTAAACTAAGACATCCTAACATGCTGCAGTATTTTTGTACATTATTTTCTTTCTTTGAATAAGAAAATATGTCTTAAAAATAAAAAAGGAATAGTTGTCTTCCTACTTTGAATCTTTAGAGTCTAAAATTCTGTCACTATGCTACGAACAACATTGCAGATAGAGTGCGTGCTCTTCTTGCGCACTAAGTGAAGATCGCTGCTACGCCCACAAATGCTGAAACTGAAAAACCCCTCTGGGGTAACGTCTGCCAGGCTGGTGGTAAAGTGCCAGGAATACCTTACCAGCAGGATTGCATTCTATGTACGTTTTGATGACCAACATACATGTCTTACATTAACCTATGTCTTAAAGAAACTTTGATGTACCCAGACACAATGGTACATGCAATAATGGTGACTTTTAGCCACAAGAAAATAGTGGACTAGTTATACCTTTCATTTCAAAAGTATCTTTGTTAATTAGGAAAGTCTGCCCTAGGCAGATATGTTTACAGGTATTGATGCAGTACTAGTTAGCACCAAATTGGTGCAGTAACTTTACAAGCAAAATGATGACATTATTGACAAAAACAACGTCAATGAAACACTTATCCCCAAACTTCTATGGAGTTATGTTATTATTTACATGTGAATTCCTAGTTAAATTATTGATGAATTGAAACAGATTTGGGAGACTTTTTCAGACAAAGGTGAAAGTTTTTAAGTATATTTTTCATTGAGATTTTTATTGGTGGGAATTACCATCTGATCTTCTTACATACTTATTTCTTGTTCACTTTGGTCTCTCAGCATAATTGTATAAGAGATAAAAATAAAGAGAGGGAACTTGAAGTTTAGAATTTGTAGTCAAGGGTTTTTATTACCTATTTTGTTATTAAGTTATTTCCACTACATGTGTTATATGCATTTTAAAAAATGGTTTTCCACTCCTTTCTTGAAGCGTAAACCTGTGAATATATAATTTTTGTAATTCTTGCATTAGCAAGTATAAAGCAGGGATGTACATTCCTAATTATTCAAGAGAATGAAATTTTAAAATGCTTCGTAAATGACTCAGTGAAATGCCAGCAGCAAGTGAGTGCTTGCTGAGCACAGCTATCCCGCCCTTGTGGAAAGGATGACAAGCACACTTTCTCTGGCTACAGTTCCTCCTACATCTGCCTCGTTCTCTCCATCCTAGTCCCACTAGACTGGTTTGTCAAACACCCTAAGCTCTTTCTCACCTTGGGACAACAGAGTAAGCTGGTAGTAAGAGAGAGGAGAAAGAGGCATTTATTTTATTTTTTTTTATCTTGATTGTTTTCCCTTGCCCTGGGACATGAACCTGGGTCTTTCGGTTCTATGTGGTTTGTGGCCACCAGAGCACACCTAGGATGTTCTAAGAACAATGTGTCTTAAATAGCTCTTCCCTTTAGGCAAAAGGGGAACAAAGCCTACTGATCATTTTTCCATAGATGACATTAAATGCACTTTTTAAGGAGTCACTCAGATGACGTATTGTCTTTTCATGTCTCTCCAATTATAGCCAAATGATTGCTTCTGTGATTCTTTGCTCTCCATCCCTGCCAGACGCTAACCTCTAGCAGGACTAGTCCTTCTCTATTGTCCTGTGGGGTGGTGCACATGTGACACAATGCCACATTCCTGGCAGTCACAAAGTTTATTTTAGTTTGAATTAATAAATGAGCATTATGAAGCTTGATGTGACTGGAGCACTGCAGGGGCTTGTGCATAGATGCAAAGGCAATAGCGGTAAGAAGAGGTGAGGACAAGTAAGAATCAAAGGCAGAAATAAATCAGAAGAAAAAGTTAAATTAATCAGCTGCTATAAATGACAAAATCAAATACAATGAGGATTGAGATTGGAAATCTAGCCTTAATGAAGTTGCAATGTTCTGAGTGATCATTTCCATAGGAGACTAGAATGGAAAACAAACTGGTAAGACTAGAGATGATGGCATGTGGAGAAACAAAGGAGATGGTGACCAGCAGTTGCTCAAGTGTTTAAGAATGAACTGAAAATGGTTTGATGATTAAGATAAGCAGCAAGTGGAGAAGAAGGAGATCTTGAAGTGGGTGTGTAGTAGGTGGTAGAAAAAGACCCACTGGCTGTGGAGTTTCTTGTTTCCTCGTCTACTAAATCCATATATACAGAATTGAGCAAAATATTGTCTCCGTGGACTTCAAAATCAAGTCTAGAATAAACACATCTAACAAAGTAAATGTCCTGTCATCATTTAGTGTCTGATTTCCAGGAAAAATTACAAGCTCTCCAACAGCAGAGGCAACACCTGTCGTAATCACTGCCACAGGCCCGCGGTGCTCAGTGGAGCTTCCGCAAGGTAGAGGTGCCAATAAATACTTGTCGAATGAATGTTTACAGGCATGCACTGACTTATGCAAATTCTCAGTGTTCCTCTGAGACTTATGTCATTGTCTTTACTTAGCAATTGAGAAAACAGGTCCATATAGGATAAGGTGTTTTCCCAAGGCCATTGAAAACGTTGGATTTTATTCTAGTTCTTCTGCTTTAGAAAAATCTAATTAAAGAGCTAAAGTATATATGAGTTAAGACATTTGTTTTATGCTGTCTTGTATCTCATTTGTGAGCTGCTGATAGGGACACAGCAAAAACAAATGTGAGGAAAGCCTGCTCAGCAGGTATGCGGGATGGAGAAACTGATTAATGGATAACCTGGAGATGGACAAGTGGTAACTCTTACAACAAGCCTGAAATATGGGGAGTTGAGAAAGAAGCCTAATTAGGCACTAATTAGATCCTATGAAGATCTGTTAATGGTGATGAATGAAATAGAAAAATAGAGTGTATTTACATTTATTTGCATTCACTGGAGAGCATTCTAAGTGTTCGGCATGTTGCTTTGAAACATTCCCTATGAGGGTGTGCAGGAAAAATTCCTTCTGAGGTTCTTCTTGGGTTAGCAGACTAAACAAATTAACGTAAGACAGTTTATTAAGAGAAAAGACCAAATTTAGTGACATCAGTAAGAAGAAATTTCATTCTAAAGCAAATGGGACAGACTAAAGTACAGATCTTATACTGAAGAATGGGAGAGGGACCCAGGGCATTCAGGAGAGAGGCAAGATCGTTTCTGCAAATGATGCTACGTCCGAGTAATGTTAAGGTAAGGGTATCAACTTCTCGCTGAGACTAGCTGGACCTTTTTTAAGCTGTATCACCTTATACCAAGGTGACATGTGTTGGAACAAACCAGTCTGGACATCTTGGAAAGTCTATCTAACCATTTTGAAGAGAACAATCCTAGTTTTTGTAAATTGTCATAATTACTTCATGAAGTCAATTCATTGTCAATACTATGCCCATTTTTAAACAAAATTAGGCAGAATTAAGTTCTAAATATTGAATTGCCCAAGATTACAGAGTATGGGGAAAAAAAAGATCTATCCATTATATACTCAAAGCAAATATTTTTATGGGAAATCAATATGAAAAAAATGAAAGATAAGAAAGAAAGGGAATTTTGAAAAGAATATTGAGATGCTGATAAAAGTTCAAGGGTAGCATTTCTTTTAACAGGATAATGACCCTAAAGTGTTGACAGTGCCTTAAAATTACAACTTCTAATGTGGGAGGCCTTGAGTTTAAATTCACAGTCTTAATTCTCAAAGATTCTACTTACACAATAGGCTGCTATAAAGCTACTCAGGTGTGGTTTAGTGATTGACCAGATATTTAGTGAAGGATTGATGTATCCTAAAGCTTAGGATAAAAACAAGCATAATGTATCTTTTATCAGATAGAAGATGAACTATGATGCAGAAGTCTGAAAATACGCGTGAGTGGTATAGATAACATCTGAATCCCTTAAGTTTAGACTGCACTGTTATTGTTTCAGAGAAAAATTTCACCTGAATTTTAATATTAGTAGCATTCAGAAATAAGTCTCTAATAGGACATAACTGCTTCATAATTCTACTTGTCAGCACAAAGACAGTTTAAGGAAATTCAAACCAATTTAAACATGACATGGATATTCTGAGTTAGTTCTGTCACTCCCATTTTCCTTTTAACTCTCAAGTGTGTGCCAGATCCAGTCTTTGGGAGAGGTGCCCTGCTGAGCCTCCCCCAGAATAATGAGGCAATAATGAGATAAATTAAGTGTAAATCACATCAGTGGGGTTTTTTCCCCCCTGCTTTTATTGATTTGTCAAAACACTTTATCATGGAAAAGCACAAATGAAAACAACGCTTTTCTCTCTGTAACCAAGACAGCACACTTTTGGGTGGTGTTTGCCTCCTGAGCAGAAGAGTTGCTTGACGATAAAGCCCTCAGCCATTCTCCTGGAGTTCTGAGGCCCCTGCCTCGCACAATCCTTCTCATGCTCACTCTGTGCTCTGCGCCTGACTCGCTGCCCGTCCAGGATTGAAAGCTAGCTCTTCTGTACACAAAAATCAGATTTAGATCTTTGTACCATAAAATGAAGCAATTATTTTGTCTTCCAATGGATTCTGCTTCCTCTGCGTTGGCACCAGCGCTACCTACTGTTGTCAGCAAGGCGGTGACTCTGGTGTAAGCTTCATTAACTAGAGCCCTGCTGGCGCTGACCATTGATCTGGCTGCTAGCTCAGGTGCATTTGGCCACAATATTTTCTCCCTCTGCTCTTTACTTCTCTCCAGGGAAAACCAATCAGAAGAAACGACCCTCATGCCTAGTGTTTTGAGAAGCAGAGAGCAGCTTGATTTCAATTGCCAAGCTGCCCACTAGCTTAGAAATCAAATTTTAATCTTGTAAGGGCAAAAAGAACATGTTGCCTGAGTGTGTGTGTGTGTGTGTGTGTGTGTGTGTGTGTGTGCACGTGCACATTTTACTCTAAGATCTAGTCTTTTTATAAATTAAACCACAAAAATTCACCTGGTAATAATGAGGAATTAAAAATCATTCACTCTTTAAAAGTGGGCTTAGTATTCTTTAAATAGACTATTATTCCCTGAAATCTAGAATTATACATCATATGCCAGATATGTAAATGTAGCAAACCTTAATTTAATCTACCTCATTCTTGAAACTGTTTCTCTTTTTTCCTGTGTTTGTTGGCAAAGTGTGGAGAGAGATGATTAATTTTTCACTTGCATCTCTGCTAAGTCATCAATCTAGGATGCTCTTTCTTTCCATAATATTTCAGGTACAAGCCATTTCCCCAAGCTTGCAATAATTGTGAGGCTCAGAGATGATAACACCTAGATACTAATCTCTTCGCTCTACATCTAGGACACCTAAGTATGAAAGTGATAGCACGGTGCCAGATTACCTAAGGTTCTACCACTTTATTCTGTTTCTTAAATATATTATTTTCTCAAATAAACCAAAGGTGTTTTCTCCAGAGTGCTGCACAGGCATAACTACAGAAATCTGTCGGTTTGCTTCCTGTGTAAGTTGGTGTCTTTAGAAGTTTCATCTAGTTCCCAGTTTTATAGGACACTTTTCATTTTCAGTATATATTATTCTACTCTTAAAGATTCTTTAATAATATTCTTTGTAAAGGACTAAGCAGAAGTCACTGTCTAATACCCTTGTCTTTTTAAGGTATAAATAAACCCCAGAGTTACTCTGGCTATAGGAATAATAGAAATTATATATAATTCAGCAGTTCCTTTAGGAATCCTTTTTCTTCTCCTCCACCTCCTCACAAGTCCTGAGTTCTCTGCCCAGGAACTAAGCATTCTGTAAGTAAACATATAAAAATAGGTGCACCCTGGTGACTCAGGGATTAAGCTGATGAAAGGGGTACAAACCCTGTAAAGCCCAAGGACCATGATTTGCAAGCTGGGGCTGGGGAGAAAAGTCAAAATAAATAACAAATTTTAAAAAAGTGCTTCCTCTGCCCTCCTGTTTATTTTCTCTTAACAAAATAAAAATTAAAACTGAATTTTATGTATCTTTAATATTTTATATGATAGCACACATCCTGCACTCCAAATAATTTAATCATTTACCTATTTCATGAGAAGGGAATAAACTTTGTCATTTAGAAAGTCTCTGAGCACCTACTGGTGATTTTTTTGATCCTCATTCTGGATGACACATGTAATATTTACATAGTTCTTGGGTTTGTATCATGACTTTTATCCTTTTTAATTCACTATGCATGGTTTTCCTTTGATTTAACTAAATTGGAATCTATTAAATAATTTGGGAGAGTAACCAACAGAATATGATGAATTTCCAAGAAATTACTAATATTGTTAAAGTTTTACTTTAATTCCACCTATAAATATAAAAGAGCTTGGTCATTCAATGAAAGACCAGTCTGTACTACATTGACTATACTATGTTACCAAGTGAATCCTCAGAAAATTATCCCATGTCCTGCTAATGGAAATATTATCTTCACCAAGTCAGTAACCATAATAGGAAGTCTAATCATTAATTGCAATATAACTTCATGTTCACAAAATTATTGTTCTGATATTTTAGTTTACATTAATTACTAGTTATCACTGAGACTGGTGACTCTTGACCAAGAGAATTTTGTTCCCCAGAAGACATTGGCAATGTCTAGAGACAGTTTTGATTGTCAAAACTAGGAGTGAGAGTAAGTGGAAAGAAGATCCTATGGCATTGACTGAGTAGAGGCCAAAGATGCCGTTAAATATTACAATGTACAAGACAGTTCTTAGCAATAAAGAATGATGCAGCCCCAATTATCAATAACACAGAGGCTGACAAATGTTGTGTGTGCTATAGAGACATAATGGGATAGTGGGAAATTGAGAACTAAGTTGTCTTCTACATGAAGACCATGCACACTAAAATTATCAGAGGGGAATCTGTTAATTATATAATACAGAATCATTTCTGTGCTTGTCTTTTAATTGTTTCCTTTGTTTTATTTGTAAGCTGGAAGGCTCATACTCTAAGTTCTGTTGTGTTATTTGTACAGTTTCAATATATTATCTGGTAGGCGTTGCTTAAAAAAAAAACAAAACCTAGAATGAATCTTTTCTCTTTACCTTCATTTTAAATCAGGATGTATTTATACAAAGAGACATTGTATGATGGAGAAGGTTAATTTTCAACAAAGATTTAAATAAAAAATAATCAGTTATTTCAATTCTGTCTCCTCATTTAAGCTGATTGGATAATCAGGAGAAGCTCTGTCCATTTATAACTTAACTTTCATTCTTGGTGGCAATGAAAGGAAGTTATTTGGCTAAAATAGAATTTTGAGTTGAATAATAAAATGTTGTGCTTGATTTCTTAGATGTTTCTGACCAAAACTGGATTAATCAATATATTAAAAGTATACATGTAATTGTATTTCTGTGTAGAATTCACAAATAGCCAATTTTATTGAACTAGATAGAAAAATTGGCAGCCTTCTGTATATAAGTACACATGTCATTTGTTTTTATTACCTCTGCCAAGTTAATCTTTGGCTAATCATCCCACTAGCCCCTCTAGCATTTTTTTATTAAACAATATCATAGAATTGTTTATCCTGCTTAAAAATGAGTTTTTTAGTACTAATTTATCTCTTTGGTAGAAGAGTCTGGAGTCACACAAATGTATTTTTTGTCAAGAGCATGTGTTTTAGGTAAGAAAGATAATTCAGAAATAAATATAGTGATGATTCTATAGCATGGCTTTCATTACAATGTAGAAATAAATGCCTTAAGAAGATATTGTCTCACTGTCTTGTACTTATTTGTACTACAGATTTCAGCTGGTTTAGCCTCATTAGGTCAAGAATTGGGTCTATTTTGTATCCTTTTGAAACTTTAATATTTAGCTCAGTGCTGACCCAAGATAGAACTCCATAAATTTCACTGTGTCCATTTATTGAAGCTGTCAAAGAAATCACCTCACAATTGGTAGCTTAAAAAATTAAATGTATTATCTTGCAGTCCTGTAGATCAGAAGACCCACCTGAGTTTCATGAGTCTAAAATCAAGAAGTCGGCAGACTGTGTCACTTCTAGAGGCTCCAGGGGAGACTAGGATCTCTCTCTTTTCCTGTGTTAGCAGTTACCTGGTTTGTGGCGCCTTCCACCATGTTCTAAGAGGCAGTGGTGGACGGAGCCCTTTTCATGTTGCCGTCTCTCTACCCAGGAAAATCTCCTTGCTTTTAAGGACTCTTACCAGAGCCACCTGGATAATCCGTGAACATTTCTTCATCTCAAGGTCCTTAATATTAATCATATCTGCAAAGATACTTTTTCGTGTAAAGTAACATATTCGCAGATTCCAAGGATTAGGATAAGGACATATTTGAGAACCTACTATGATATTTATTAAGTCTCATTAATCTTCATCACCAAATCCAGTTGGTTACTTCTACCTAACGGCAGAGCATCAGTGACACTTGACCTGGGCATTGCTTATGCTAGTGAACATTGCTGCCTTTCTCACCATGAGTCTCTTATTTTGGTGGGTCTGCTTCCCTCTTTCTCTGGGTAACTCTAACTACTGTTATCATCACTCCACCAGATCACTAGTCTACATGCCATGGTATAAATGAGGATGGGGGAGAGTCTTCCAAGTGCCAGAGCTTCAAGGTAACCTGTGACAAAGTGAGAGAAGTGAAGGAAAGAGAGAATGGTCCTCTCTACTCATTTTGAACTATACAGTAACTCCTCACTCATTATCCTCAACAGATTCTTAGAAAGTTGGACTTTAACGAAAATGACCATAATGAAGGCAGGTACTTGGAATAACTTTGTTACTTAAAAGTTTGGCAAGGATATTTTCCTGATGATGTTGAAACATTACAATAAAATTGTGTTGCTTGCATCTATTGTACAGTATTTCTAGTAAGTACTCTTGTCAATATTTATTTATGGCCACATATAACCCTGACATGAGCCTATGGGACTGAATCAGGGTCAGAATCAATTTGTATATACAGAAAGTAAGCTTAATAAAAATATCAACGTAAGTTTGATCCTGACAATGAGATTTTTTTTCATATCTTGGATAGACACATTTTTTGTGGCTTTTGGATATATCTATATCCTAACTTTAGGCTCATAATTGGGCTCAGCCATCTACATTGGGTCATTTGACTATGGTATTGAGGAAAATGACAAAATAAAGGAATGAGTATCCTTTTAAAAATATTCATTGGGTACATATTAAGTTCTAAGCTTTGTTCTAGGTACTGAGGATATAAAAATGAGAAGAAATAAAAAATAAAAAGCTATCTTGACAAACAACCTGAATTATTAAAAAGAAATAAAATCTACAAAAAGCCAATCAATAGCAGAATTCCAAGAACTTATCTTTCAGATGAGGATGTTGGAATAGTAAGCAGAGACATCTTTTGAAGCTCTTAAATCATTGTGTATTGTCATCAAGAAAAGCTTAATCTTTATGTACTTTTTCTCAGTAATAGTAAAAGCAATATTGAGCATGGATTTTATACCAGGTACATTTATTCTTCATAAAAATCTTTCCTAGTACATGTTATTCATTACTATTCCAGTTTTACAGATGAAGAAATTGAGAAAGATTAACAAAAATGTTAAATGTCATGCCTAATAATAACGGAGTAAAAAGCAGAATGAGGATTTGAAACCAGATAGTCCAGAATTAGAGTCTCCACACCTAAGGACCACACGACACTATAAGGAAATGCATAATATGTTTTTAAACAGTGTCTTAGGAAATGGTTAAGATAATAAGGAATGTCATTACTTCATGATAATTCATAGATCTATATATGCTTAGGATGAGGATACTTTTCTGTAAGTAGTTTGCTTTAATTTTAAAAGAGATGAATATCACAATACTTAAAAGTCTAAATCTAAATGATAAAATTTTATGAAGAATGATGCTTATGATGCTTTGGAACTATTTTTATGCACAAGCATGTCGACAAAGTGTGGATAAGAGAAGTATAGAGAGAGAGGCATTTGGTGTCTTTGAGGAAGAGGTGGTAGCTTCCAGGTGCAGGAAGACCCTGTATTAATCAGTCTTTTTATTTTCCATATTTACAATGCTTTGATATTAGGAAACTTGTTGATTCTGGTGAGACTGTTCCTCCCAAGATGAGTCAGTTCCTAGAGATGGCAAATGACTCATCAGTTAATGACTTTCATACTGAGTCACAACCACAGCAAACTCCCCAGTGTCTTCCTTCCCAACTTATAGCATCTCTGGGGTCAGGTGTCAGACAACTAGGGACAATCTCTACACTTCAGAGTCCGCCAAACTTATTAAAACTTGCAAATCTTAAAACTGGCTTAGCTATTTACCTTAGTTCTTCCATTCTCACCACCCCGCCCTTCTACTCCTTGCAAAAAACCAAAACCCAACCAAACCAAACTAAACTAAAATACAGTAAATGTTCTTGCCCATGATTTCCTTCTGATCTACCCCTGTGTTTACCTGTGTGACCCTGCTTGGCATGGAGTGATCCTTCCAACCCCGCTCCTTGGGAACTGAGTAATAAATGATCTTTCCAGTGGCATTTGTCTCCTGATCTATTGTCCTTGCCATACCTGAATATTAATAAAACCTACATTTTAAAGCATATCCTCTGCTCGGTATTTCCTAATTCATGACACAGTTGCAGTTTCTTATAAAACTAAATTCAATGTGTTTTGAAGATCTACTATGGACAAATGAGTTCTAAATACACTGGACCAGTCAAAAAAGAGTAAGGCATGGCATTCGTTGGCAAGGAATCTATTTTTAACCACAGGAGATACACTAAATATACACTGACAATATCTACTCAAGAAGGGAAGGCTTTATGAATGAAAGAATGTTAGAATTAAACCTTGAGAGCTGTAGGCTATTTTGAGAAATGAAGATGGTTTTAGACAGAAGAAACACCATTCATTTTAATTGACCTACACAAAGATCCTAAGACAGGTTACAAATGCTGTTTCCATTGGGTAGAAGTGTATGCCCCCATGCTTGGGAGAGGTGATATTAAGAGACGAGGCTGAAACTTTAGAAGACCTTGGCTAAGGGATTAAAATCCAGTTCAGGAAAATGTTTAGGTAGTGTTTCAGGTGTTAACAGGTTATATAATTGCTTATTAGACACGAGTGTGAACTTACATGTAAGAAGGAAAACCTCTTCTGTCTTCTATCTATAGCCAGAGACAGGAAAGCATATAAGTTGGCCTCAGACCCTACAACTACACAGAAACTTAAGTTCATGCTCTCAGCATCATTACCCAGAGGCTTTTTTTTCTTTTCAATTTCTAGAAGAGAAATTTCTAGAAAACCTGAACTTCCCAGGTGTTATCGTATTAGGTTTGATATCACAAGAGAGTGCTTCATTTGAGCATCTACAGACCTGAGAAATGTGAGTTGTAACCTATAGTTTATGGATGAATATTACACAGGCTAGTGTTCTTTACAAAATTCAGAACAGGTACTGCATTTTGACTTTTATCAGAATGAAATCCTTGAGGATTTTCTAATGAAAGCTATTCAAAAGCAACACAACATAGCACTATACCTTGTTGCTAATCTCCCTCCTAAAAGTTCAGGTCAATTTCACCTTTGAGAGTACATTACTGACAAAGATACTAGAATTACTCCAAACTCTTCAGAAGTAGGAGGTTTGATGGGGTTATTAGTGGTTTTTGAATAATGTTGAAGGTCTGTCTAGAGTACAGGATTCAAGTCCACATATGGGCAAAACTGGTGTAGAGGAAAGGCTATTAGTTTTGGGTAAAACTTCCCTGGAGCGGCTTTTAACTTTGTCACTGAATCATGCTCTAGTCATAATCATTATGGGACAGAGTTGTCCAAAAGTGATTCTGGAATAATTCTGAGTTGCCTAGTCAATGAATGGAGATTAGGCTACTATGCCAGCTTGTCCCAATAAGAAGAGATGTACCAAGATCAGCTAACTATGTTTTCAGGGACTTCTGCCTCCTGGTTGAACCTTAAGTTTTTGAATTAGTGAGCAACTGTCATTGCCCACTACTCCTGTGGGCAGCTGACACCACATACCTAGATTGCTTGGTGCCACTGATAGGGTCAGTGATTTCTCGGGTTTGCCTCATGAAAGGCAATAAATTGCTGCAATGCCCATCCACTGGAAGGTCAACCCACACTTATGTGACACAAAAAAATGAAAGATTTGTGCCTTCTGCTTTCTTGCTGACCATGGTTTTCTGTTTCTCCTATAAATCCTATGCCTTACTAATACAGGTGCAGAATCTGTACTACACTCTGGTGGACAATATTTGGAGACTAAGAAAGGACCCACTTGCATGAAGGTAAATTCATCAGTCTACTCTCTCACTTCCATTGCTGGGTTACTTAATCACTATGAAGTTCAGTTCCCTATCTAAGCATGTAAGCATGTTATGATACTACTCTCCATACAATATGTTAAGAGTTTAGGGACTGTGTGGATAATGCAGAAATGCTTGTGTCTTAGCTTAACACACCCTGATACATAGTAAGCATCAGGTATGATTTGAAAAAAAAGGTATTTTAAGAGATAGACTATATAGTGGGCCAGTAAGCATATATATAAGCCCTCTCTCCCCAAATAACTGATAATACTTATTTCGTCTCTTTGTTTTTCATATTGTCTCAGAAATGATAGAGAAAATTCAGACATTGTATTCTGCAAACCCCTTATAATGTTGGGAAATAGATAGCTTCTTTTCTTTTCCACTTCTTGTCTCCTAATTAAATCCCCAATGATAGACTCCTTGTTGATTTAAACAATTTATGATACCTTTTCAGTCATTGCCATGGCTCTGCTCCAAATCACACTTGAATATTTCAATCTTTGCCAAATAATTAAAAATGGCCCATGCTGCAGAATGCAGTAAGAGTTATGTAAACGAGCTATATGTTTCTATACCTTTACACATTTGCTTGATTTGTAAATAATTCATGTAAATTACTATATCTTTAGATTGTGGTCTAGGTTAACTTCAGGGTTTTTTTTTCTTCCAAATCCTGATTATCCTGTCTTATATTGATAAAATTTTATCGCATGAAGAATTGTTGCCAATTTCATTGTAACTTTGCTCTTTTATTGTGTAATTGCTCTGATTAATTTTTGAGAACTTTTTTACATGTGTTGCTGACTCCAACATACTTCAGTCACTGGGAATTGCTTTCCCCTTAAACTAGTTCACTCTCTCTTTGGATTGGTTCCTTTCTGCAGCTATAATGAGGATCCTTCTTCCATCACTGACCAAAAGCACTGATGGGCTTGCAATTGCCACTAGCCCTGGGAAGAAACTGTATAGAGCATCATCAGTCTCTTTTCAGTGGTTTTTGATTGATGTTAATCTGTTTATACCTATTTAAATGGAGCTTCCCAGTCAAAAGCAAGAGGAACTTCAATTTGGAAGGAACTGAGTGTCCTAGAACAATTTTTGTTCTGTTTTAAAAGGGAAGATACTAATCAGTCAAGCATTGTTAAATCCTCCTGCAATGAAGAATGAAATGAAAGAATGAGTATACATTTAGCTACCAACGCTGAATATAGGGGAAGATATATATATATATATATATATCCATATATATATATATATGGATATATATATTTTGTTTTTTTTTCAGGAAATGCCATATCTCTTTCACCCCAAGATAATTTCTCTCTTTTCCTACAGATTTACCATGCAGAGCAATGGTCTTTTCCCTTCTCACCCATTGCTTTATTTTTTTATTTTTTTATTTTTTAAGGCAAGAAACAGGCAGAAATTTAGTTCATCTTGGTTGTTCTCCCCTTACCCCTACCCCTGCCAGGATATGAGCACATTAGAATATGTGCTCAGCCAAAGGCATCTGACCAAACCACTACTCTACCAGACACACCTCTCCCATTTTTAAGCAAAAAACAGCTTGAGATTAAATGCAAGTATGTCTACTTTAAAAGAAAAAATTCTTCAGAAGACCAGATTTTACATTTTTTTAAAAAGTGGGACTTTGATTTAAAGCATAGTCCTACAGAAATCAGGTCAGTTTTTTTAAGCGGTAGCCATTTGCTTTGCTGGTTGGCTTTTTTTGAAAGCTTCTTATGGAGACAGCCTGGCCTTGTAGAGCAGCAGTCAAAAATGATTGTGTATTGCATTGGTGGTAGATGGGCAAGTATAGCTACATTCCAAAAATGTTTCTTTTTTGGTTGAATAAATTGACAACATACAAAAATAAAGATTACTGCTAAATGCGCTATCTTCTCAAATCCAAAAGCGAGTCACAGATTTGCTGGCAAACAAGTCCAGACTTTGGAGACGTGCAATGCCGTCTCTCCCTTGTGATCAGCGATCACCACTCTTCTGGCCCCTGCCTTCATCCCAGGCAGGCGATGTCAGAACCCATCATGACATCCCCCTCACTGTGCAATGTTGCTAGATCATCCTGTACTCAGCCACAGGGAATAGGGAAAGAAATAACTAAGCTCCTGAAGAAAGAAGTGCTCCTCCACCCGCCCAGCCTCCCTCAGCTGTGGGATCCAGCATGGAAAGCAGGTTTTGAAGTGACTGTATACCAAATTGCAATAAACAAACAGAAGAAACTTTATTGATTTCTGCATTCTTTGAAGGGCTAAGAAGCAGTACAGGAAATTGTGAAACAACAATATCACAGAGCTCAAAAAGGCTGTTCTTAGAGCAGAACCAAACAGATGAGGGAATTTACAGATCGCCTGCTGTCCAGAGACGGCTGGACTTTGTGTAGGTGTCTCTGAATACAGAAAAGTGGAGCCAACGGGCATTCATCTTTTGCCTTGATACCTAGGAGGCTGAAATGGGCCTTTTTCCTTTAATTTTTCCACACAGTCATAGCTGAGTGCCATGCTGACCACTGGCACCTCAGAAAGATGGTCCTTACGCCAAAGTCATCCTCTCCTTTTACTAATTACATTTTTAAATGCCGGTGTCTAAAGAGTCTTTTCATTTAGAGATGACATCAAGTGGTTTGTCCAATACTCTACTACAGATTATACTCTTTTATGAAGCATAGAAAATTTTACAATAATGAAACTCACTGATGGAAAGTTTCTAAATTCACAAATGCAATCTCATTGCTTGGGACATCATTAGGTAACCAGATCTGAAGCAGACTCTACTCTAGGGGCCACATCTTGCATTTTATTCAGTTATTACTAAAAATGCCTGGCCTCTAGAATTGTGGTATCATAAATTGTACTTCACAGGACTCTCAATTATTGTCTTCATATCTTCACCAAAAGCCCGTGGAGTTGAAATGCAATATTTCATTTCTGACATTTAATCTATGAGGATGTCTGTGGAGATCTATTATGCCTTTAAAATAATTTACGTACAGTCTCTAAGTAATGATTGTGTTCTACGGAAGGTGTTATCAAAATGCCTTAGGCCTTATAAGTAGGTTCAGTGGAAAAGTTACAGTGAAACTTTTATGATTAGTAGGAGTTATTATAGAACTAGAGTTAATTTTAAAAAGAAAGCAGTTAATTCAAATTGTTAATTATGCTCTCAAAGTGGTGCTGATCTGTGTCACCTCTTCTTATAACTAGCTAAGCATTTCTAATAGGGTGCAATGTAATTAAACTGAGTTTTAGAATCAGAAAGTTTTGAATTTTATTTTTTCCTCTGCCACCTAGAACTAAGTGGCTTGGTTCATTTTTCTGAGTCTCCATTTTTTTCCATCTCAAAAATGGCATAAAAATACAGACTTTACAGTTATTTGTTAGAATAAAATTATCCCCTTTCACAGTACCTCTTAGTTATATATTTGGTAAAGTTAGAAAGTTATTTGCTTTCAAGATAGGTCAGGCAGATCAGAGTCAACTTGCTGTCCCCCTTTCAGATTCTTGCCTTGTAATTATTTTGGGAAACATATCTAGATGGAGTTCTTAACGTCGGTGTTCAACTATCAGGGAAAATCTATGAGCAGTTAGACCATCTACAGAGTGGGACTGTGTTCTGTAGTAGTTAGACATAAAAAGAGCATAAAAGTAGACAGATTTTAGTCATCGTTTAACTGACTTTCTCATTCACTCCCGGGAGGTGATAATTATATTGAGGCATCCTCAAGGAACAAAACTAACAACTCAGATGAGACTTCAAAATACAACATGTAACTTAAGAGCCTCAACCAGTGTTTTTGGGCCCTGTAGTCTCCACTTGGTCACTCCATATTTGGTTTTTTTAGAATGAGTCACTGAGTGTGTTTAATAAGCAAAGATTAATGATATGGAGTCTTGTTTGGCCAAAGATAGAAGAAACCTGGAGGAAACCAATAAACAAAAATGAGTTACATGAAAGAAACTTGTCAGCATATCCAATGTAAACTCATTAATCCCACTTCCAAACCAGCATTCTACTTTTTATCTCTATAGCATTTAACGATGTCAACATTTCTTTTAGTCAGAATTAGCTATATATGTCATCCTCCTTGACTCCTCTCCCCCTTCTTAACCCCAACATATTTTTGTTCCATGGCACTTACATTTTCTTTCAGAAATATCTCTTCAACACTTTCAGTCTCATTGTCCTTGTTGTGGGTCAGAACCTAATCATCACTTTCAAGGGCTGCCAATTGGTTTCCTTGTCACAGAGTTTCCCACACCAGCTCAGCTGCTCTCATTCAGCAAATAAATATTAAGCAATTACCAAGTACCAGGCTCTTACCCAGGTTTCAGTGTCTTCAATCTCTATTAGGAAAGATAAAAAAGATCCCAAAGAAACAGTTACAATTTTGTAAGAGAAACGCTAATATAGCGTTTAACATATAACAAAGTGTTACGAGTTTATAAAACAGCCCTTGATTCTATTGGGGAAACAGGAGTCTTGGAAGACTATTTGGAGGCAATGATTCACTTCAGTTGAGACACATGTTAGTAGGTGAAATAACACAGGAGAAAAAACACTGAAAGAGAGTGGTCTGTGTCTATCAAAATATACAAAACAAAAAGGACATAGAAATTGGCATAGTGTTGGTATATATATCTGAAGGAGAAAGTAAACAGCATTAAGACAAGGATGTAAACTGATCAAGAAGAACTTGATTACTACATAAAAACTTTCAAATTCCTCTTCCAGGGAAGGGGAGACACTGAATAATTTTTAGCAGAAGAAAAACTTGACCTGATGTGACCTTTGGAAAGGTCACTGTGGCAGGTGAAGAATTGACTAGTGGAAGATTGAAGTTCACTTCTAATAATGTATCAGCCACTTTTGAGTGAAATGAATATACTTTGATAGGTTTGCCACCATATGCAAAGAGGCAACACATTCATGCACACAGCATCTTATGAATATCTCTGAAAGCCATTCTTAAACCAGGAATGTCAGTAATGATCTAGGAACAGAAGAGACTTATAGAAGAGATTTATAGCACACCTGAGATCTCCCTGCTGTAGTATATCTCATCATCTTCTGACTCCGATCTCTCTGCCTACTGGACAGTCCTGTTGGGTAGGAAGTCTTTCTTATAGTCCACGTGACCCATGGGAAACTCATCTCAGAAATCTACAGATGTGCTGGCGACTGTGTAGCTACTCTCCCTTTTCTTCTCCTTTTCCTCCATCTCTAATTCACTTCCCCCTTTTCTTGCTCAAATAGGTACAGACAGATTAACAAAGTCATGACACGGAAACACCCACTCAGCAAAGAAGATATCAATCTTCTCTTCTTATAGGCACCCCTTACCAATTCTTTTGTGATTTGGGTGAGGGAAAGAGAAAACCCATCTTTCTACAGAGGTCTCTGCTAGACTGAGCCTGCACAGTTCAGAAGTTCTCTCTTTCTTTCCTCAATCATTCATTTATGAATTTAAGAGATCTGGGTAGTACCGGAGGACAAGGTTGACTGCAGTGGGCCTGATTCTCAATCTCTTAGTATATCATTGAAGTGGTTTCTGTCTCCAGTTGCTGGTTTGTCTTAAAATATGTCATTCATTTGGGAGCCTTAGTTGACAACTACGGGGTAATAGATAAAGATAGTTTATAAGTCAGTCTTGTTTTTCAACCCAATTTAGCACTTCAGTCAGGAATTTATAGATCTATCACTGCCCATACTTTGTTCTACTTTCAGACTAAGTATTATCTCTTTCCTTTCCTCTCCTCTTTTCTACTCCTCTCCTTTTCTCCACTGCTATCTTCTTATATGCTTTTTCTTTAAATTAGATTATATTGAATTTCAAGGAACTCCTCAATTTAAAAAAAATGCAGTCATTATGGAAAATGATACAGAGATTCTTCAAAAAATTGAAACTAGAAATACTATAGAATCCAGTCATAACACTGTTGGGTTTTTGTCCAAAGAATACAGGAACACCAATCCAAAGAGCTATATGCACCTCCACATTCACTGCAACATTATTCACAATAGTTAAGACATGGAAACAACCCAAGTGTTCATCAGTTGATGGTAAAGAAGATGCCATATACATACACTTTGGAATATAACTAAATTATAAAAAAAAAAGACGAAATCTTAATATTTCAACAACATGGACAGACCTAGAGGTACTATGTGTGATAAGTGAGATGGAGCAAGACAAGTGACTTTACTCAGATGTAGTAGATAAAAGGAATCGCTTATATCGTGATTAATGAAAACTAGATTTGGTGATGAGCATAATATAGCATATACAGATATTGACTACATTATGCTGTACAACTGAAACATATACTTTTGTAAACCAATGTTATTTTAGAAATAGGAGCTGTAAATGTCATCTGATTTATTTGTTTCATATTAAGCAGTAATAGATTGTTCTTCTATCCGCACAGATAGCTTTAAAATAGACTTTTCTTGACCTATGGTACATTGAGCCCCTCTTGATCTCAGTCTTCTCTTACCTGTCTTTAACAAGTAGCCCTCCATAAAATCATTCTTCTATTATGAAGCTTTCCTAAAAATCTTCATTTTATGGTTTTAGCCTAGGCACATCTCTGGGCACTGGCACTCAGGGATGTCCCTATTCTACTTATATTCACATCTCTAATTTCACTACCTCTCTGGCTGATTGCTGAACATTCATGAATTAAGTAGTTCTGAAATATTATTACAGTGGATAGCTTTTTATTTGCTGGGTGATATGGGTGGGACCACATTTTAATAGATTATAGTCTTTAAAAGGAAAAGATGCTTTAAAAAAAAACAGGAAAGGTGCAGGCAGGCTCTTTCCTCTTGGTTGTTTCCCCTGGCCCCAGGTCTTAAACTTGAGTCCTTGGGATGTATGTGAACTACGTCTGGTGGTTTTATCCACTAGGCTATCAGGGTATAATAAAGATGCACATTTACAAGCACAAAGTCAACCTGATGTAGTAAATCTCATGTGTAGCTAAGGCACTTGCTTTAAATAAAAATAAATAAATAAATAAAATGACTCTCTCTAAAACCCCAGTCTCTGTTTCCTGTCTCTCTCTTTCTCTTACACACACACACACACACACGTGTACACACACAAAACCAAGCACATTCTAAAAAGACAATAATAAACATTTATACTGTGTGTTCATGATAACACTATAATAATGGGAGAGGTGGATTATTCAGGAAAGCTATTTTTTTTTTTTAATATTTAAAGACCTTGTGTAGTGCAGAATCACAAAAGAACAGGAGAGAAGGAAGAATCCCCCAAAGAAAGTCTGTCTTATTGACTGACAGACTGAATCCATGACAAATAGATTCTTTAATCTTTTGAAGTTTGTCAGTCAAAGATAAACATTAAGTACAAACAGTCTAATTTGTACCATTCTTAGATTTTAAGACACAAGGAAAATGACTTAACAAGGAGGTGCTCCCCTGTCAAATATCTTTAATGTGAATGGTAGTGCTTTTTTAGGTTGAATGAGACTTTTTAGTCTAATATCTGTCAAGTCTAGCAGGCCAGCAAAAAACTGTATCAAATATGTGGGGTTTTCTATAGCTAAACTAATGGAGTAAATTATATTAAAAAAATAACTTCCAGCACATCCATTCATGGTTTTTATTTAAGGTGGATGTCCCAGCTTAGTCAACCATTCAAAATAATATTGTTCCTGTTACAACCTGCTGTTTGTGAGCTTTGGTTTTGAACGCTGATGTTCTGCCAGTGCTTCCTTCATTATTTACAATAATATTATTAAACACTAATTTTTATGGGACCACCTATTCATTTTTAACTTATGAAAATCTGGGTTTTCAAATCTCATATTTAAATGACTATATTCCTATATGTGCACAGATAATCATAGATGTATATGTGAAAATAAAGTTTTAAATAAAATCAATAGTAGTTGCAAATTGATATAATTAAGTCACATTGTCTTGAATATTTTTAAATTTAGAGAATGTTTTGGTTGAGAGTTAGGAGAGATTAGATTTAATAAATAAATTCTTTTCTAAGAGTTGTATTAACTTGATCCCTTCCAAATGCCCCAAGTTCCTCCCTGAATAAACAATATGTTACTGTGAATATATGTCTCTCTCCTTCTCCAAGGTGCTCCCAAGCAAGATAATCTCCACTCCAAGTATGAAACTCATAGAATTAAATTTGCATCTGAGTTTTAGGTCAGGATTCTCACAATACTGAAATAGGTTATCATGACCAGCAGTCTATATATGTACCTACATCTTAAAAAGTAAGGGAACCCCTGTCCTCTAGGGATTTTCACCAGTCAGAAGTTGTTATTATATGCAAATTGAGTTAGTAACTTGGGTTGCTACCACCCAACAAGGTTAAAGAGGACTGTATCTGGACATGGGACTCTGAGGTGCCTCTGGTACTTCCATGCCTAATAGTGAAGGATAATGGAAACTTACAGACACCAGAAAGAACCGGGACAATGAAGGATGCAGACCCTTCTAGAAGGAAGGTTTGGATCACTCCACCAGGTAAATAAACCAGAGCAACCCAGGTTCTGACTAAGGGCATGAGAAATACAGAGTGAGCATAGAAGAAGTCAGAGACCACAAGCACAACTTTATGAGTGATCGCAGAAAAAAAAAAAAAAGACATAGTGACTTTCCATATTTTCTTTTTCACATTTTCAAGAATTTATTTGCAAGAACTTATTTTCTCCTTGCTTATAGTTCCCATTTTCATTCTACATACAGACTGTAGAATGTTCAGATAAGAGTTTAAGCTGCAAAATATACAAAGAGCTCATATATTTCAGCAAAAAGAGTAAATGACCCCCTCACAAAATAGAAGCTTAATCTGCAAAATATACAAAGAATGTGTATATTTCAACAAAAAGAGTAAATGACCCCCTCACAAAATAGACAGAATAACTGAATAGACATCTATCCAAAGAAGACATATAGAGGGATTACAGACATATGAAAAAATGCTCCCCATCACTCATCATCAGAAAAATGCAAATAAAAATCACAATGCAATAATACGTCACACCAGTGAGAATGGCCTATATCCAAAAGTCTAAAAGTAACAAGTGTTGGAGCAGTGTGGAGAAAAAGAAACCCTCCTTCACTACTGGTTAGAATATAAATGGTGCAACCTTTCTGGGAAGCAGTATGGAGATTCCTTAAACAAATAAAGATGGAACTACAATTTGATCCAGTAATCCCACTCCTAGGCATATACTCAGAGACTACAAAAATCTAAGGAAAATATCTGTACCTATGTTCAAGCAGCACAATTCATAATAGCCAAGACATGGAAACAACCTAAATGCCCACCAACAGATGACTGGATAAAGAAGCTATGGTATATATGCTCAATGAAGTTCTCTACAGAAGCAGCAGCAACAACAAAAACAACCTGAAATTGTACCATTTGCAAAAAGCTGGAAGGAACTAGAGAAGATGATGTTAAGTGAAATAAATCAGAGTGACAAGGAGAAATCCAGAATAGTTTCATTTATATGCAGCATACAATGAAAGGAAAGAAACAGATAAACCCCAGCAACAACTCACAGGACACAAGACTATGTCTGCCAGGGTGTAGGAAGAAGAGAGGGAAGGAGAGAGGGAACAGGGCGGTGGTACAGGACTCTAGAACTCTGGTGGTGGGTGTGGTGTGGAATACCCATAGACTGAGAAGTGAGTTGTTTCATCTCTAAAAATGAGTATGGCTTGGTAAACAAAAGAAATAAAGGAATAAAACAGAAGTTGTAGGATGTTAATTTGATTGTTTCTTCTTTAATCAATAGAATCTGCACTGGGACTGGGACTGGGACTGAACATAAGGAGTAATTAATACAGGCAGAAAGCAATACAATGACTTTTTGGTTTGTGATTTTTATCTTGGAAAGGAGTAAAAGAATACTACTTACAAGATAAACTCTTTTTAGATAGAAGTTTAAAGTTGATTTGTTGATGTACAAGAGTTTAAAATGTGTATCTAGTAGCTGGATAGCCAACAGGATTGATTATGCTAGGTATCAATTTATTATCACCTCCAAAGCCATTTCCTGCTTTACAAAAATGGATCTGGGCCCTTTGTAGTTTCCCTTTGCCAGCTGCTAAATTTGGTCAATAGAGGGTGCTGGAGTGATGTCACAGGAGGAAAGGACTTCTAAGTCAAATTTCTCTCCCTTTCCATTCATTTTCATATCAAATAGTATGGAGTTGCTGTGGGCTTCCTTACTATGTAGCTGGGGGAGGTTGGACTGGGGGTAGAAGGTGGGAATTAGATTCCTGTGTCTTGTATTTTCCTGGGTAGCTCCCTTGATGCCACTTCTAGCAAGCAGAGTCCTCTCTACACCAGGTTCCCGTGACTTTCCATCTCTTTAGCAACAGGCTCCTTTGGTGCTTAGTGGTCAGCAGCAGCCAGAAGTTCATGGATCGCCCATTGTTCTCTTGATGGTTTCATAGTGGGGTCCTTCCAGCAAGACACCTTCCCATAAACAAACCTCTATGAGACCCCACAGGGGAGATTTCTCTGACTTCCACTAAATGCAGCATTGGGGTAACTTCTCTGAACTTCAGGAGCCAAGAGCCTGCCGTTTTTAGCAAAGTCTGGGTGTCAGTTAGGGAAGGCTTCTCTCTGGCGTTCTAGTGATCCCTGGGGGAGTGGTCATCCGTTGGTAGTATCTGCCTCTCCTGGGGCCATGATTTCATAAGGCTATGAACGCCTTAGCTACCTGATCTACATTAGGAGAAAATCTAAGATGCTGAGTAGTGTTCCTGTAAATGGGACCTGGCCTGTCATTATAGAACTTGGTGACATCCTAGGAATCAATGTGGCATTGTAGTTAATACTATAAAAAAAGAGGAAGTTTCCTGTTGCTCGTCTCCCACCCCCATTCCCATTTATCCCTTTCTCTCTTTTTTTTTTTTTTTTTTTTTCTGGTTCTCTTGATGAAGAAAACAGGAATATCTCTTGTTTTCATTTGAAAATTCTCATTCGTCAATTTTGTTGTTCCCTAAGAAAAGTGTTTTACTCTTGAGGTTTATGTGCCTTGAGGAATATTCTTGATAGGAAAGTATTCTGTCCGCCTCTGCATATCAGTTGTCAGTATGTCAACAAATCTCTCTTGGGTTAGAAAGCATACTAGTTATAAAGTTAGATTATCACTAATGGCTTACGTGTTTTCTTGTGTAAATAAAGGAAATGATTACAACTAGTTAACAAACATTTACTTTTAGGCATGGATTTCTTTAAAATAATTTTTTGCAGTGTACCCTGGTGGAATAACTGTTTAGTCGGCCGCCTTCAGGTGGAGAGTACAAGTCATACATGCCAAGAACCAGGGTTCAAGACCCAGGTATGGGGTGAAAACTAAGGTGAAAAACTAATAAATAAAGTGCTTCTTTCTCCTCTCTTCCTGCCTGCTACTTGCTTTCATTCCTGCCTGCACCTTTCCTTAAAATTAATTAATTTAATAGATTTTACCTATGCAATTTATTAATCTTAAGAATTGTGGAATTTATGAATTAAATATTAAGACTTCAGTGGGAATTGTTAGTAGCCCTCGATGAAATCGATGGTTCCTCTCTGTGCTTCTCATTTCTACCTTCTCCCAATTTTTATTCATTCTTTTAACTAAATGATCTGAACACATGTGCTAACCTTTCATCAGACTGTGTCTGAATTCAGCGTTTTCCCACTCCACCCACTTGAACATGTTCAAACACTATCCTGCCTTACATCTTTTATTCCCTGAATCTGATTTCAGTAATTGAAAAAAAAGAGGTTCCTTTAGGTATTGCTTTCTAGTTACCAAAAGTTCATAGGTGTTGACAATAGTATTTATGAAAATTACCCCCTTAATTATATTTAAATAATGACCCATTGCCATGTAAACAGACAAATACAGTATAATGTAAAGTACTGGCTTTTATTGGACGCATTTTAAAATATTTTGAGTGCTTACCTTTAGAGGAATACAGACTCTGTTTTCTAAATTCCTTTGTGTATTGTGAGCCATAGATATTGAGATGACGAGCCCAAAGCGAGCAGCTTGAAAAATGAATTTGTGCTTGATTTGGCTGCTTAAATGTTTTCACAGCCTTTACTCACAATCTAATTTCAAGAGACTTTGCTGTCAACAATTTCAGAAGTTGAGGACAGATCAGTGGTGGAAAACAAAAAATGCCACCTCCTTGTATGGTGACTCCATATCAGACACATGGGACAAGAAATGAACAGAAGGGAAAATGATTTATGTTATTACATAATATTTAGGGTCTGGTTCTTGCTACCTTTAAAAAGAACTGCATTGATTTGACTGAAGTAAATACATCAGTGAAAACTTGAGAGGGAGCTAAATGGAAGGATACCTTTAAATTAGGACTCTGAATGGTTCAGACTGAATAATTCCATGCTGTAATACAGTTACCTAGAGAAGGAAGCTACTACTTGTTTGCATGGAAAGGATCATAAAGTTTGATTTATTAAAAAAGGTAATCTGTGTTTTCAGTTTTTACTAAGTGCTTTCTTTTCTGTAATAAGCAATTAAATTGGAGTAAAATAGATAAGTATCAACTATTAAGAGAATGCTTTCACAGGCAAGTTGAATTCTAATTTACTCAGAGTGGTTATAACAGAAATTCTTTTTCTTTATGTACCTTGAGGAGTTGTGATGATTAAAAAAAGAACACAGCACATGTTTTCAATACATTCATAGTTACTACAGCAATACATTAGAGGGTGAAAATTATAGAAAGAAGTGTTTGGGTGACAATGGAGTCAATGAAATAATTATGTCATTCTTCTATAAGCAACATCAACTTATGAACACCTTAGAAAAAGTCTTGATGTGCTAGGGGAAAGCAAAGGGCTTCCTTATTTATCAGGAGGGGTGGGGAAATACTCTTTCCATAAGTAGGATAAATAGAAGTCTTGCAACCCAGAAATTAAAAGTATGGTTCTGCAACTCCTTTATGAAATTAGATTGCATTCTGTCCCACCCCAAGTTTCTCCCTAATAGTAAAGTCTTTTATGATTCAATCCACCCAAAAGACGTGTATTTCCCCAGTGGGAAATTAGATTGACACTTGAATGTTTCTAAGATGATTTGGGGACCTCATGTGGTCTTTGAAGGGGATTTTTGTGTTTATACTGAGTCAGAATTCTTTTTCAAAATCTTCCATCTCATATCAAATCTATGGGGCATATTTTTTCCTAGAAGTTCCGAAAGAAGAGGAAAGAAAATCAAGGACTGTGAATGGTTTTCTATTTGTTTGTTTTTTTTCAAATATTAGGTTCTTTCTGGTGGTGAATGGCAGTGCTGGGATAGAAGCAGGGGAAGGTGCAGGCAGCTTGCCTCTGAAAGGGTGTCACTCCATTTCTTTTGGGGGAGCTAGAAATTGCAGAAACATTCTTAGTATGAGTTTGAACACTGTCACAGCCACATCATAACTTCAACCTTAGGCAAATTCCTTGATATCTTTATTTTCAGTTTTAGTTGCATAGTAAAGATGATAATACCCATGTTTGAAAATTGCAATATGTAAGATGAAGATACTATTACAATGTGATGTTCTAAATAAAGTACATTCTAGATATTCCTTACCTTTGAGAGCGATAAATCTGTGCTCCAACAACTAAAGTCTGTGGGCATATAAATATGAGAAAAACTACTTTCCTAAATTTTCCCTCTTGGAGGTTCATAACACACACCCTGGAAAATATATTTATAGCTCTGAGAAATTCGGCAGTGGAAAAGGTAAACTGGGTAATAGTTAAACACATCATTCAATGGTTCTTTGTTTTTGTTCTTTGATCATCTAGTTACAGCCATAGAAAAAATTTTTAGCTAAACATCATTTGGGAAGTCCTGAGCTAGTGTAGCACATGGCACATAATAGAATTCAGTAAAGGATAGCTATTATCTGTGGATTTCTAGCAGTGCAACCTGAGGATAACCAAGGGTAGGAGGGATTGTCTTTAGTCCAAAATAGAGCTAATAATTAAGACGGAAAGTTCCTGTGGGGAACATTGTTAATGTAATTAGGTCATTGTTAATCCTTTTTCCTTTTGTCTGTTTATAGCAAAGCAAATCAATTCTGGAAGTGCAAGAGTTTGAGAATATATCTTGGACTGATACAAATGATCATTGACAAATTAAACACACACACATTTCTCTTGTGTTAAAAACAATAAGATATCTCTGCTGGTTTGATTAATTTTAAAAGAGGCTTGTTTAAGAACTCATATGATGCTTATCATTAACCAAATCCCCTAGTTCTTTAATGATGAGTTCTCCTTCCTGTATTTAGGAGAGTAATTATCTGCTTTCTAATTAAGAATAGGGACCCTGGAGGCAGATGGCCTAGGCTGACTCTCAATCCCATATTTCATCAACCATGTGACCTAGTGATCTCATTTACCTGACTTCAGTTTTCTCATCTGAAACCTATTCGATGATTAAATAAATTAATCCACATAAGAAACGTATTGTAGCATTTGGCACATGTTAAGTAGTCAGTAGATTTTAGTTACTATCTGTAGTTCAAATATTTCTATGTAGATATACAACTGAAAACATATAACAAAAAACTAAACTACTCTGAACTGGGTATTTTACAAATCATTTAGCCCTTATTAAAATCTCCTTAGGTAAATACTACTATTTTATCCATTTTATAAATTATGGAACTGACTCACAAAGGAGTTAAGTAACTTGCTAAAAGTAACATATCTCTTGGTGGCAGAGTGGAACTTGGAGCCAAGCAGTCACCCCTGCACTGCTCTTTCTCATGTTGACAAGATTACTGATCTGGAACAGTGGGGCTGTGACTCCTCAATTTTCCAGCATAATATGAATTTTTTTATACTTTCCCTTTGCTCAAGCCTGTAAATAGACATAGTTTTCTATCTTGTGTCGTAAAATCAGTGTGTGAAGTGTCATTCTTATTGATGTAACATGGAAGGGCTGTGTCATTATAGATCTATGGTATTGTTAAAGCTTTATGTTCAAACCACCTTACTGCTTTTGCTATGACCTTCTCAAGGTAAGTTTAACTTTATCTGCCATTTTCACCTTGATGACATAAATTCTCAGAGTACTCCACTCCTTGTTCTCATTGTCTTATGTGCATAAAGTCCTAACCATACATTTGCAAGCCTTTCATTTCTCCTGTATTTAACATGCACCTTTGATTGAGGCACATAAAATGGTGACTTTGTTTGTATACTGTCTCTTTTTTATGGGAAGACATCAGTTAGCGAAAAAAAAAAAAAAAAAAAAAAGAGGTTTTTTTTGGCAGCAGTCTGAGTTTTTCTAATCTCATAAAGCCTTATAAAAAACTGATTCCAAAGGCACATCTTGGACTGAGGAGATGCTGGCTTTGTAATAAGAAAGTCCAAGGGTAGAGCCAGCTCTTTCTCTGTAAGATTTCGGACAAATTACTAATTTTTTTCAGCTGTCATTTCTTTCAGATTTGTGAGAATTCAGACAACGCATTAAAACACTTAGCATATACCAGACACAGAGTAGGTATTCAAAAAACACTGACAAGTATGTTATTTATCAGAAGTTAAACAAAAATGTTCTTTGTGTATAAGACGTGTTTGGGTAAGTTCTTTCCTTACACTTCCTTTGAGTATTTCAGAGAACACTCTGGTAATAGTAACATTATTTTTTCTTAACCAAGATTTGTAATGATTTTTATTTTATTTTGAGTTTGAAAGGGGTGCTAATTCTCTTTCTAACCTCTAAATTATTTCTATAATACCACACATAAATAAGATGTAGCCAGAAACTCTTAATCAGAACATTTATCGGATATGAGCTTCTTTTCCTCAGAGCAGTTAATTTGTGCTTCCAAGTCCTCACTGACTAATTTATTAGTATACAGAAGTTGTGGAAAATTGAATAGACAAATAGTTCACTTTTATATTATCTAGATATAATAAAATGCAAACTCCTTTTGTGTATATGTGACAGAAGTAGGGTGAGGAGCTTCTAGCACCTTTCTACTCAAAATCATGACGTTGAGATGTTAAAATAATTCTTAATTAAGTTTCTAACAGTGCCCCCTGCAGGAGCAACAAGAATTACAACAACAGTTATGGAGTCCTCATTGCTAGACACCATGTTCCTTGTTTTTCATAAGTAATTGATTCTCACATCTGATTTCTTGTTTTTTATCTTTCTAATTAAAATGATTTGTACAACTGCTAATTAATTCTTTGGTTAATAATAAAATTTTAAGGTAATTTTATTATTTTTGGCTTATCTTACGATACGCATTTTAGGATATGGAAATTGCATCTCAGTCTATGCGCATTTCACACCATGTCCACCACCAGAGTTCCAGTGCATTTCTGGATGAGAAAACAGAGTCTCAAAGAGGTTAAAAGAGGTAAGCAAGTCTCCACAATATACAAGTGCCGAAACCAGAATTTACCTCTCAGTTCTTACTATCCACAGCCTGTCTTCCTTCACGACCCGATTCCTGAATCCCATCTGCTTTTGCTAAAACATCTCTGCTGATTCACAACATGCGTGCACACGCTGAAAATTCTGAGATGGGTCTCCCCAAATGGTCCCATGGTGTCTTTACTTACCCATATTAAAATGTTTGCTGTGAATACTTCATATGTTTTTCTGTGAATATCACATGGTAATAGTTAACTTTGTTTTAAAAAATAGATCAGTGGATGATAAATAGGATCCAATAAAAGACAGATGTTAGCTGATAGAATAAAAGGGAAAAGTGATTGCAATGAGGTGGCAATGCTCATAAAGTCTTTCAAAAACCAAAAACATTGAAACACCAGCAGATTTCACTGTTAATGCAGTATAAGGGAATAGTTGTGTCCCCTTCTTTGCTATTAAATTCTCCCTAAATTAATTCCTAGAGAAATTACAGGCAAATAGCACCTTCCCTGCAGTGCTTTTTTAATGCTATAAGATAAGGATTAAGAAACCCTGTGGCCCAGTAAGAAACCTATTTTGTAGTCTCTTTGTACTGATAAAATTTCTTCTGGCACTGAACTCCCACTGTCAAAAATACTATAACATTTTACTAGTTTGCAAAAGATGAAAATGTTACCAGATGTTAAATTCAAGGAGCAAGTTAACAACTTCTGTTTTCAAATGGGTAGGTTTCCATCTTAAAAAGAAATTTCTAAAAAAGACTCCATTCACCAGGCACAGAATAAAAAAAGTCAAGTCATTCCTGACTTGAATTTTATAATTATTTAATCACATAGGATTGAGCTTTTGAATCATGGGATGTGTGCTAATTACCTTAATTGCCAGTAGGCTTTATAAATACCTTCTTTGAACCACAAAGGCTTGGGTTTCTTGAACAAAGTAATTAAATAACTTTCACCCAGTGACATTATGGCCACCTAGAGGACAGGCCTTAATGCAGGAAATCTTAGTATTGTTTGTGTGTTACATATCTTTTACTCTACCATGACGATGTCTCTCCCTCCCTGGCCTGCTTCCTTAGCATAAAAGGTTTATTGAAATGAAAGCATTTCAGAGGTCATTTCCTCACCTGACTCGTTAATCAGAACTGGCATTTCTACCTAGTTTTGCTATACTCTGCATGAGTAAGATTAGCAGATCAGCAGCCACACAGAAAATGCGAGAAAAGAATAGGATAAATGAATACATGTATCAAGTGAGTGTGGGCCTGTGTTTTTATTAGTCTTTTGATGGATTGCACCGGATACTTGGGGAAACACACATGTGGCATTTTTCATCTGTATCCTGGAAAGATTTTTCAATGTCTCACCTTAGGTTCTACAAAGAATAATTCTTTGGTTCAGTAATAGCTATAGAAACCTTCTCCTTTGATATCCAAGGGTGGTAAGGAACTCTTCTTTTGATTAAGAGATGCTCAGGCGATTGAAAAACATTACAATAGATGAAATAGGGAGAGGTTGTCTATCATCTTATATTGTCAGGCTATATTAAAGACAAAATCGAGTTAAGAGTAAAAACAAAATTTGATTCTGCATATTAAAAAGGAATATTTTTAACTCATTCTGTCTATTTTTCCCTCTTGTTTTTTCCTGATGATATGTTAATCATTTCAGTTTTTATTCTAAACATTTTTGATGAAGATAGTCTCAAAATAATCAGAGATGCACTCAATAGTGAATCATCAAGTTGCCAAATTGATGGCTCTTGCTTTACACATTATGGGTGTTTCTCTTGTAAATTAAATTTTGGTTTTAGGAATTCATTTTTCTGATGGTGTTTATTAAAACAGCTGCATTTTTCTGTTTTCTGACTGCTTGTTTCTTATCATGTGAAATGAAAAAATAAAATGTGTTATTGAAGACATTACAGCACACCATATGGGAATACAAATAAAAAATTATGGATTTGCCACCACATTTCAGGATGCTTTACAATTAAGACAAAATAACAGTTCAGTTTCAGATACTTCATTAGCAATTAATCATGTTGATGCAACTTTACTGAAAATAGATATTAGCACAACATGTAAAAAAAAGCCCTTCAGCCCAGAAGCAATTTGTCAATTTTTAAAATTTATATTGAAATGTAGGAGTTAAGTTGCATTTCTACAATATCACTGATTCAACAATTTTCTAACCAAATTTGGGTTTTATGAATGTTGCTATTTGCAGACCTGTGTACTTCTCTTCTGGACTCTGAACTCACTTCTGCTTTCTTTACAATTTTCCCTCTCTTCTCCCCTCACCTTCCGTCCTCCTTCCTTCCTTTCTTTCTTCTCTAAGTAAAAACTGAGCTCTTACTCTGCACCAAGCATTATGGTATGGGCTAAAGAAACCTGTGGAATTGGAAGGAGAGGCATATAAAAGATATAATTTCATTAAAAAGTTCATCATTGCAACAGGACAAGTGACAAACATATTCCCACAGAAACGTGATCCTTCTGTTATCTTTTTTTTTCTGTTATAGGAACCACCAGCCATTGAATCAATCACACATGCAGGAAATCTCTTTAACATTCACCCTCTAAACTAGTCAGGTCAATTATACCTCCTTAACATGTGTTGCGTCTGTCTCTCCTGTTGTTTCCCCTTTCTGCCTACATGTTGTCATTATTTCTCTCAGCTGTGGTAAATCTAGTTTCCCTTTTTTCAGTTTATCTCCTCTCCAGCATAGCCTTCATATTCATATTCCATTCTCATATATCAAGGGTCTGTTAGTTTCAGAAACGGTGCTGGAATTCTTTTCTTAGCACGTATATTTGATGAACTCTCCCCTTTTTCCAGGATTACACATTTCTGATGGGTGGGTTTCAGAGCTACTGGCATACAATATATGGCATATTCCTCAGCAGTATAAAGTCTTTCAGACTGAGCCCCAATATTTTTCCTTTCTTCTTCCCTCCCTCCCTTCTTTCTTTCTTCCTTATTTTTTTTTTTCTGTTGGCTTCCACTTTTAACAGTCAATTTGCAGGTATTATTTCCTTTTTTATGTTTACCTAAGTATATGAACCTTTATTAAAAATAGGAAAGCAAACTATTCTTGGGTTAAAAAAAACACAATAGTTTTAGAATATCTATTCACACAACAGTTTCTGTAATTTTGGTGTATTTTCAATCAAAATATAAAATATTATTGATTTCATGGAAGGAATCTTGTATTACTAGTTTTACATTAAATAGGTTTAAGGTATACATTATAGCTGATCAACGTTTATGTATAATAAAGTAAGTTCATCACTATTTCAGTTTTTCTTTCACTGTACACTTAATCCCCTTTTTCCTCCTTGACCAAGCTTTTTCATTACTCGAGTTTTTTCACATAACTATTCTGTGCTTCTTATCTATTTTCCAATTAATGAATTTCTACTTAGCAGTTAAAACCTAATTAAATTATTTTTCCATCACTGAAGTGTATCCTGAGTGTCTTACTTTGTTCATGGTTCTGTTTTGCATTGTCATATTACATTCATATTATATTATTTTCAAAGACACTGAACTCTTTGAGGCCTGATTCTCTGTCTCATTTACTTTTGTCTCCCACTATCTAACTCACTACTAGCTTATACTAGATGTACAATAAAAACCAAGCATATTGTTTAGCTTCTTAATGTACTGGCATTTAATTTATTTCCATTTGTCTATCAGTTGCCAAATGTTCTTTCACATAATCACAGTTATATGTGAATCACATTACCAAAGGAGATAATTTTATTATTGATTTTTAAATAACTATCCTATGAAAGTGGAAACGTCTGCCTAATCAGAGTGAGGTTATGACTGAAACTCAGGTTATGCCAGGTTTATTGGGGGAGGTGTTTCCTGTCCTCTCTTATCATGACTGGGAGGAATGAAGCAGATAGCGAGCATTTGATGCATCAGAGAGATGGAAGCTAAATGAATCCATATCTTAGAATCCAGATTTTCTTCCCACCATGAATACCTTCCCAATTTTGTTGTTTTCACTTTGGAAATTGGGCACAACAAGCTTCGTTATTCTCTAGGCCAGTTTAGAGACTATAACCCAATGTGCAGGGTCCTCTGCCACGGCTCTATACTACATGCGACTTGTGCTATATTACTTGGCATTTACGGGTATGCTGCTCGGATGCTGTTTTCCTACTACTGCTGAACATATAGCTGTGTGCATGCTTGTGCTTGTGCCTTGGGAAGACAGAGCTGCGCAATGCTTTGTCCTCTGAGCTTCATAGAAGAGAAGTGGTACCTGTGGAAGAGGGGTGTCCATCTTCCAGCTACCTGATTAGCCACCCAAATGATGATGCACTTTTATTGGTCTATCTGGATAGTCTTCATAGTCTTTTCATTTGACAGTTGAGAATTCCAATTATTCATTGTCCTTTGGAATGGAAAAACAGTCAGATTTCATTGGGTAATAAAGGTAGGAGGTGAGGGATCTTTAGTACTCAGAACCATTCCTGCATAGCCTTGTTGACACATTATCTGTGACTGGTCCTCTCAAAGCAAAATGAGTGGCAAGGATTAGGGTAAGTCCATGGCTGAAACACAAATGCTCAGACCAGGAACAATTTCTCTGTCCTACAGGATTGCTCTCTAAGGTCAATATTGCATTTGAAGGCAGCTTTGCTTTGAATATGACAGATAGGTTACATAGGAGACCACAGGGAATCAGTGGGTTCTTGGAATAAGTAATAAGAACTGAAACAGTTATCTTTTCCTCATGTGCAAATTTGACAACTGAGCTGTGTCTGACTAATATTGAACATCCATATCGACCTGTTGAGGTCAATAGTTGGGCTTAGTTATGCTCTGTATTGACTGCTTACCTTTTCTAAATGAGAAAAGGCCAAATGGGAACATTCATTTGCACCTGAAGAAAGATTGGCTTCTTTACATTTTTTTAAAAAAGTACCTTAATTGTATATGGTAAATGAAAGCTCTTTTTTAAAAAAAATTCGTCTTTGGCTTATTTTCTTCTCATGAATCAATGTGTTTTTAGAGGATTTAGAATGAAATGGTTATATTCATACTACTATAAATCATGGCTAAGTCGTTTTTATAAACCAAAAGATAGTATAGTATAATGGAAAGAGTCTTTGGCTTTGGATAAAAAGGAATTAGTGACTGAACTTTGGCTCCGTATTTGCTAGATGATGGTCTTGGACAAGTACCATAAGCTAATTGGTTGTTAATTTCTTAATTAAAAATAGTAAAGTGAGAAATTTTCTAATCCAATCCAATTGTAACTGGTTGTTAATTACAGAAAAAAATTGTTTACATGGGAAAGCCTTAAAATGACATTTCCATACCACAAGTTTATAAGTTTACTTAAAATGTCTAAAAGCACATTCAGTCAACAATCTTTTGACACTAGGCCAATGATAATTCTCTGCATGGGTTTTGCCAATAGGTGTGAAATTTCTTAACGAAATCATGCTTATAATGCCTGTGGAGACTTCTAGTTTTTGTGTCTGTAAAGTGGAAGTAATAAAGACACTTGAAAAAGAAATTCAGTTCAGTGATCTTTAACATATTTGAAAATTTGCCTTCATTTTTCACAATTGTCATACCTACACCTAATTTAGTTAACATTTTATCTTAGCAGTTAACCTTTTTCAAAATCTTTCTTAGAAATGACAAGCCTTTTTTTATTCTTTTGTTTAAAAGGCCAGATATAACAATAACAATCACAATAGCCTAATAATAATGAATAATTAATTAAACAAATGTATGGAGAAATGCAGCTGGTTCTTGCTAAGAGCGCCTGGCCCCTGCTGGGAGTAGAAGGAAAGCTCTCTAGAAGAGTGCTTTATTCAATTGTAAATGGGAGTCTCACATGCCATCCACATTTTCTAGATATCACATTGAAAAGGAAGGAGAAAAAGGTGAAATCAACCTAATAATATAAAAATAATATCTTAAAATATTATTGCAACAGATAATCAACATAAAATCATCGAGATGTTTCATTCGTTTTTTTATATGGAGTCTATATTTTACATTTCAGCACATCACATGGAAACTAGCCACATTTCACATACTCAGTAGTCACATGTGGCTAGTGGCCACCACTGCAGAGAGTACAGTCCTAGAGACAAGTTTAATATTCACAACTGTCCTTTGTGCCATAGACTTTGGTCCTTATTTGTGCCAGGGGAATGGAAGCTGTGGTCAATGGAATGAAGTAGTTGGGGAGTGGGAATTTTTTGAGGCAGTTATACCAGACCTACTTTATAAGTTTGTTTCAAGGATGGTTAATATTGAAAATCTACTCCAGGCAATGAATGTATCATTTGCCTTCCATATGCCATGTCATTTAGTCCTCACTGCAGTACCTGAACAAGTATTATTAATCATTTCTGGGAAAGTGAGACTTGGGGAGGTTAACTGACCTAGCACTCACAAGACTAGTGAAAGCTAAAGTTTTTAAAAAACTAGCTTTTCATAGTTATAAAAAAAAGTTGTTCTAAAAAATGTTTGGTATTATCTATTTTAATAATAATAATAGGAATGATAATATTGATGATGACTGCTCTGTAAAGTCAATTTTCCATCTATTTCTTCTTGTCTGTGAGGAATGCAAATCATGGTCAGCAAAACTGTGTAAACCTGCAGCTTTTCAAATGCCTTTCTGCCTCTGATCTTACAGTATTTGCTAGTATTGTTCCCAGCACTGTCCTTGCTCTCCCTATTTAATAATTTCAGTTTAAATCCTCTCTCCTGTCTGAGACTTTGCTGGACTCTTTGCTTACAACAACCTCTATTTACTCACATCAGAAACGGGACTACTGATGCACCCTGGTGGAGTAGCGGTTAGGTCTACTGCCTCCAGCCAAATGCAGTTCAGATCGGAATGACCTGGGTTTCTGTCCTGGGGCTGGAGGAACAATCAACATGAATGACTAAAATAAATAAATAAATAGATAGATAGATAGATAAATAAATAAATAAATAAATTAATAAATAAAATGCTTCTTCCCCTCTCTTCTTGCCTAATTGCCTTCATTACTGACTGTACCTTTCTTTAAAAAAAAATTCTTTAAAGAAAGAAAAGAAAATGGAGCTATTAAAGTTCTTGATAATGTCTATTGATTCTCCTTTTAGACTGTTTTCTTGATGCCTTAAATGTAAATAGCATCATATTATGGGTTTGTTGTTTTTTTTCTTTTTTCTTTACTTTTCTGTTGTTTTTTTTTCTTGAGATTTTAACCAAATTACCACAAACTTGGTGGCTTTTGACAACAGAAATGTAATCTTTTATACTTCTGGAATTCAAAAATTTGGACTGAATTTTATCGGGTTAAATCAAGGAGTTGGCAGGGTTACTCTCCCTAAGAAGCTCCAGGGAAGAATGCGCCCCTTTGCCTCTTGGAACTTCTGTTAGCTGCTGGCATTTCTGGGCTTGTGGCCACATTGCTCTAATGTCTGCTGACTTTTTCAAATCATTTTCTCCTCATTGGTCTGTAGTTCAATGTCCCTTTGCTTCTCATTTTTGTATGGGACACCGGTGGTAACATTTAGTTTCCATCCAGACAATGCAGGATAATATTTCCATTTCAAGAGTTTTAAATGCACACTTAAAAAAAAAAATATGCTTGACACCTAGTTTTGTGCTAAACTTAAAAGCAATGCTTAGTAGATACCTGTGCCTGCCAATTGCGCTCTGGGGCTTTGGTTCTAAGGTTACTAAGTAATAAAGAGCATATGTAGGATTGTCTTATGTAGAGGCAAAGGGATAGTTTGTGAATAAAAATGTAAGATGACTAATTTTAGCCAGAAATTAACTTGTAATCCTAATCTAAATTTTAAACCTTTTGATTTCTTATCTTCAAGACAGTGTGGGGGAGTCACGACCAAGCATTCCCTGCTGCCCAACTCCAGAGGGTGCCGTGCACACTGAAATCTATGCTCCAGGCATAGATTTAAAATGCCAGGGTCACAAAGGAACAGTGCTCTCTCTTGCACAAGAGAAAGGCACTGTCACAGGGAAATGGAATGATGTAGCAGTTTTTCTAGTACTAATATTTCATGTTAGTCCTGTAAAATATTGAAGCTTAAGTCATAATGCAAATTGATTTGTGGTTTTGCTGCTTTTGTTTGCTTTTCTTTGGCACGAGTTCCACGTCACAGGACTATGGTATGGGACAGATTGGAGAGAAAATATCTCTGATAGTTGGACCCTCGACGTTGGAGACAATATAGATTTGGGATTTAAGATTATAATCTCAGGAGACAATTGAGGTTGAAAATCTTGTTAAATCTCCCTTCTTCTGCCCCCTCCTGGAAGTCTTCCCTTATATTCACTTGTCCCATTACCTGAAAGTTAGCAGTACCCCTTTGGGCTCTCACCTGTGCAGTGGCTTCCTGCGTGATTGTCTATTTTCATCCAATCTTCTCTGGACTCTAAGCAGTTGAGGTCTATGGTTCAGCTGTGTTTATTCACTAATCAAACCATGTGCTTGCAGATCTCATTATGGGTTATTGTTAAGGCTCCTATGGAATAAAGAAAATGAGTAGGATTGTTTTACATGTAAACAAGCACATAGCCTGAGTCAAGTACATGAAGATATGGTAGCCAGATGCAGATGTTGCTTTCAAAGAGCTCAAAATTTAATACAAGCAGCAATTTTAGTCAAAACTGTCATTTACTATGTTTATGATGGACAAAGAGCTGCCCTAAGTACTATAGTATTCACACACTTCATCCTATCAATAGCCCCATGAGGCAGGCGTTATTCATGTCCTTATTCCGTGAATCAAAAGATAGGCACAAAGAGGTGAAGTAACTCCCTGCTCCCTCCCTCCCCAGGTTGTAAAGCTGCAATTTGGACCATTGTGATATGACTCTAGGACTCAGGCTCTTAATTGTTACATTATCACGCTTCTAGGTTGGTGGTTATGAAAAAAGTGTGTTGAAATATAGGCATGGGCCTTATACCAAGGAGTAAATTTTATACTAGTTCTGATAAAATAGTGGGTGTAATGGTTTTGTTAATCGCTAATCAAAATGTCACTATAATGATTTGACTATATCGTGGAATACGTAGTATATAATTCTATGAATATATAATGGAAAGGAAGTATAGAGGAAGCTCAGTGAAAACTATCCCTGTTCTGAGAGACTGAAGATACATATGTATATTTTATACCAATAAAGGGATCTAGTGGATATAGAAGTATAAACGAAGGATAGAAATCTGTGTGGCAAGACAGAGTGAGGTGGCCGAAGAGGACTCCAGGAAGAGTCCATGATGTGACAGTCTGAAGACAAGAGCAAATCTGCCAGTGTTAGGGGAGCGGTGCAAACTCCCAATACGAGAAATGCAATTATAAGTGTGAAATAAGGAAAGAGATCGTTACATGAAAGATTTTTAGTCCTAAGCTTAGCAAAGAGGTTTTTTTCTTTTCTTTTTTCTTTTTTTGGTTGGTATTTTTGGATTTTTCTGAAAGTTTCTGAAAGTGTGGGCAAAGAAATTATGCAAGTTCTCACCTATAGCATCTAGGGGAAACCAATTTTCAAGGAATTAGGAGCAACTTTGTGAAATGGTGCTGCAGTTAATGATCTTTGAGGACTCAGGGAGCTGTCTTCCAACTTGCAGTATGTCGTCCTCGTCATTATGGTACTGGGTTGCCAGTATACTGAGAAAGGTGCACTTTTCTGTTAACAGACATTCCCGGTTGACAGAATCCTGGATGACAGTTTACTTTTTCCCCTCTCTTCTCCATTTAGTAACATTTTTCTTTCAATATCCACATCCAGGACCACCCTAGGCGGGGGAGGAAAAAGAATTATTGGAATCAACTTCTAAATGTAAAGCACAGCAAATAAATAAATAAATATAAAAATAAATAAGATATGCTTGGGGGCCTATTTTGATTTGTTTGTAACCACGGCAGTGGCTGGTTTTATTGGGTTCTCAGGGGACAGTGGGTGGTGAGCACACGAAAGCTGGCTTTTAAAGTTTTCCTTACAGGAGCCTCAGTGATGTGATAAAATTACTTCAGAAAAGGATGGCTCTCTTTAGAAAGCCTGAAAAAGGGAAAAGGGGATGAAATCAAAGTAGAACAAGAGAGAAAAAATTCTAATGAAAGGCTCATCTGTTAAGACATGTCATTTGGGCTGAGAGGATGTAATGTGAATGAAATGGAGAAAATTGACGCCCATATAAAACAAAAGGCCCCTGAAGAAGGACCTGGCAGAGTGAGCCTGTTTCCTTAACAAGGAGGATTTGTTTTCTATCTAAATACTCATTTAGACTTGATAAAATAGTACAACAAGAATTTTAACTGTATTTACTAAAGAGAAAGTGTAATTTAATTGAATTCAAATACATTCATTACAATCACTATTTATTTTGTCATATTCACTCTCAAGTACATTTGGACTTTATAAACTCTAAATCTTCCATATACTTGCCATACCAAAAAGGATTGACTTTGAATATTAAATTAAAAACTATTGTGAATGCAATAGCATTGAATTGAAAACATTTCTATAACTGACTTTCTGAGAGACCTTAAGGGAATCACATTGTACCTCTCCCATTTCAAATTCATTCCCTCCTTTGGAAACTAGTAGATATGTGAATTTAAAACCGAGTTTGAGAAAAAGAGGAAACTTGGTAAACATTTTGCAAATGGAAACTAGACAATGCCTATGGCTTCAATTCAGCAAAGATGGTATAGTAATGTGGAAATGTTTAAGCAAATGAAAAAAGGAAGTCAAATTTACATATAAAATAAATATATTCAGAACAAGGAAATAATTGAAATGGTAGATTGCAATCATTTTTGTTTCTTCATGTTATTTTAACGTGATTTATACACTTTTTTCAAGGGTGATTGAGTGAAAGATAAGCTGGCACACAAGCTAGGATGTAGAGATGTTCTTCCTTCTGTCTGTCAAGTCCTCACTCTACACACAGTTTGACACTATTGAGAAGACAGATTTCTCTCACTCACGATTTGTCAGAGGGACTATTTGCCCTGACACAGGAGAGCTGAGATTCTTTGGAGGAGAAATTGGGAGCGAAACCAAGCAATACCATGCATTAACCCACTTGTACAAGCCCAGTTCTGTCAGCAGTCCCTCTATCTCCAAGTTCTGTGCATACAATTAAGATCACACACAGTGAAGCTCCTAAGGAGAATGTTCTTGACTCCAGGGAGCTGTGCTCCCAAGTTCTCTCTCTAGCTGAGGAACATTTTATTTGTCCTAAAAACTGCTTTCTTAAAGGTCTTCTCTGCCAATGTACATAATCTAAAGTGAAGATCACTCTGCCTCTTGCTACTAGAACTCTAGATCTCTTGCCCAGACCGCATTCTAAACTCTCTTACTTTGTCACTAGTTCTCTTTCTGAAACTCAGTTTAAGTGCATCATTCATATGCTAAAAACCCATTGCCTAGAGCAAATTTTCTTTTGAATTGTAATCACAGTCAATCTTGTGGGTCATAACAGATCTTAACAAAATGAAATCATCAAATAGAACAACCTGTGTTTTACAAATAGGCTAAGTTTTGCTATATGAAATCATTATTTTTTATTTTATTTTATTTTTTAAAGGAAAGGTACACACAGGTAGTGACCTGGGGCTGGGAAAAAAATACATAAATTAAAAAAATGAATTATAAAAATCATAAAAGTATGAATAGACAAATAAGTAAATTATACTTGTGAAAATAGAGCAATGAGTATAAATAAGGTTAAATAAACAAACAAACAAAACATAAACCCAGAAAAAAGCATATTAAATACTAGTTAATGTGGGTGAGAGTAAGCTGAGAAACACTGATGAGACACTGGTCCCTCCATAAAGAATTCCTGGAGAGAGTCCTTAGGTCAGGATTGCGCAGCAAGTTTACTAAAAGCAGCAACAGTGAGTTCTGCCTCCCTACAGGCTGGGAAAATTACATCACGGAAATGCAGACATGTGTACCACTGTGCTGCCCACATCTCACACAGGCAAGATGGATTCTGGTCTATATATGACGGGTGGGGGCTTCCTCCTTCATGTGTGTGTTACCTGGAGTAAAAACAGTGCGAGTGTCTAGGGGTGTGTCCCAGATCCAAGTTGTTAAAGTGGGTTCCTTGCTCTTAGGAGTCTCAGGTTTTCCCACTTAATTTTCCACTCAGACATCTGCACACTGCCCCATAAATTGAGCTTTGCTGTCGCCACATCCCTATGTGTATACTTGAACTGGGCAGCATATGGAAAGTATCTTTTTGTGCATTGTGGCTGGAATTTTGAAAGTCACTGGTCCAGAAGACATAGCTCACATTCAGCTTGGCTTCTAGGGCCTTTTCCAAATGGTCTCCTCTTTGCCTTCCCAGTCTGGTCTTGATGTGCCCCATCCGTTTAAACACATTCTCCAACTGCCTTATGCCCCACATAGCAAACTACATCCCACTGCTTTTGTTCATGCTTCTACCCTGTTTCTTTGCGTGATAAAACTTTACGGCTTTGTTCAGATATAACCTCTATTCTCCCAGGTGGAGTGAAGGAATTCCACTTGGACTTTGGATTTCCTCTCTCTCCAGGGCATTTAGTACATCTGCTGAAGTTACTTGTTTTCTCTCTATGATGAGAAACTCTTTAGAGAACAACTTAATATGTCAGGCTCTCAGTGCTGACAGAATAAAGGAATCAGAAACACAAATGAAATAATAGCCATTTTAAATTACAGAAAAGATATTTGACTTCATAAATATGGGATTTTTGCCAGAAAAAACGAAGAAATTGCATTTACCGTGATGGCTTATTGTTATCTCATTGATTGTAGCAATGTGCTTATGTAAGATACTAACAGCGAAAGCAGGATATGTGGAAACACTGCACTGTCTTCACAATTTTCCTCTGAATTTTTTAATACTGCTGTAAAATAAAATATTTTGTTTTTATAAATTAATAAATATGGGATTTTGATAAAATTTTGAAGGAATGAATAAGATTAAGAGAGTATATTGGGAGGGAGCTTCTACCCAGATGATACTAGTTGAGAATTTCATGCAGGTGAAAGATGTGAGATATATTGAATGGTTAATTCTCAGAGTAAAAAGCATTTACTTTAAGTCTTATCTTTAGAAATGTAAATCAAAGATATTTGTTACTTCTAATTCTTTTCACTGAGCAACATTAAACATGAGCAGGTTAAACAAGTCTCTGGTATAACATTATTAATAATAGTTGTGGATGGACTAAAGACTACTCATTGAATCTTAATATCTCAAATATCTTGTCAATTTCTTCCTCAGTCATTTTGCTATTTCTTTGACAACTTTTTTTCATTCAATGGCAAATGCTACTTTGATTTTTCCCAATTTTTATTATTTTGGCATAAAACAATTTTTCTTTCAAAGACATGCAGAAGTTCTAAATTTCATAGCTAATTTCTCATGAGACAGGCAATTGTTAACATAGAGTTAATCAATAATATGTCTACACCTGACTATCTTAATCCAAATGAGAGATTTTGTTCACTAGTATCTGCATACATGCTCATTAACACAGTTCGCTAGAGACTTGTATGTTTAGGTGTTTTCAGTTCTGTCACTAAAATGTGTGACTCTTTCCATTCTTTGCATATTGATAATTATTAGACCTGTGGTTTACCTAATTTGAGTTGAATGAAGCAGAACTAGATTAATTCCAGAGGGAATTAGAATTAACAAGGACAAAAACCTAGTGTTCAAATTTTATTTTAATAAAAGCTTGACACAGTATATAGATATTATGTGTTCCTCACTTTAAATTATTTTAAGAAATAACCTCAGATCTTTCGTAGAAAAATGGATCTCTTTCTCTTTCTTGAAAATATAAAACATTTATGAAATATGGCTGCACTTTGGCCTTTAATTTTCTTTTGCATTCTTTATTCTCTATGGATACCTCTTATTTGTTATATGTCTCCTAAATTTCCCTCATTTCTTTCTCTTTTTTCAATCTCCAATTTTCTCTCTTCATTCTTTTCCCATTTCCTCTACTCTATTTCTTCCCCCCTTTTCTCTCCTTCCACCTTACAGTGTTGTTTAAGCATGCTGTAAACTTATTCGTTCCCCAAAGGCAGAAACAGCTATCTGAGCAACACTTTGTCAGCATAATACATTTACAGAATGCATATTTATGAACCTTTGAGCTTTTATTGTTCCACAGGGCAAATAAAAAACATGAAAAGTAGCAATATAGTGTTTCAAAGGTCCCTCAAGGAAAACAAAAGTAGCTGGAAATAAATTTGGAAAAAGGTTCTTCTGTAAAAACAGAACCTTGAATTTGTACTTGCAAAAGGTTGAATAGTAGAAAGCATTTTTGTTCTTCCTCCTAAACTAAGACTTAGGAAATTTTAAACATTTTAATAGGTCTAGCCTCTTAAAGTTTGGGGAAAAAAATAATTTTAAAAGAGGATTGGACATAAATGTTTACAATCCAGCGAGTCTTAAAACAGCATGTTGCATTTGACTGTAATAAAAAGGCGGGGGGGAGCAGGAGGGGACTTAAATTGAAAAGCCCATCTTACTTCCAAATTACAAGTTTGGCTTCCAGCACGGAGTCATATGCTAAATTAGCCAGATTAAAGAGTTTGAGAGTAGAAATGAAAACCTTATAAAATGTCTTTGATAGTCTCATGTTAATTGATTTCAGGAAAGTAATTAAATTCTCATTGTGTTCCCCAACTCCCCCAAATCAATAGATTATTAATATGAAATGTCTGGTGGGGAAGTGGCATATAACCCATTACCTATGTCCATGGGCTAAACTGCAGCAGGGAATAAGAAGAATTCTGAGGAGAATCTCTAAGCCCCAATCTCGATCTAATTATAAAGGACCAGAGGATGAGCTTTTCAGGATTCTCTCTGTCCATCAAAACATTTCACTTATTTGTGCTATTAACATTTATTTGTGCTCAGGAACTAAATGGCATATCCCCAAGGTTTGTGTCTAAAAAGCACCAAGATAGAGCTTCCAATTTTGGAGACCTCTAGTTTGAACAATTAGGAATAAAAGAGTCTCTCTGTAACAATTGCCCTAAAGCTAATCTTTAATTACTAGAAAAATAGATCTTGGATACAGTCTCCATCTAAGTTAGGAGCTGATATAAACAGAACACATTAAAACTAGGTTCTAAATCCTATCTGAATTGAGAAGAATTGTAGACATCTTGGATTGAGAAATATAGTTCTATCATAATTACAGAATTGTGAATTTCTTGAAAGAATTAATGATCATTTCTGTATCACTGGGGCCAAGCATAAAATCTGTCACATAAAAGATGCTTAAAAATGTGCATGTAAATGAATGGTTAGATGGATGGAAGGATAGATGAATGAAAGATTAAGGACCTAATGGGAAATTTATTAGTATTAAGTTTCCATCAAGGGATGATATATGCTAAAGAGTCCATCCCTAATGACCTCTTTCATTTTTCCTTTGTATACTTTAGGTTTCTGTCCACAATAACACCCAGAGAGAGATTCCTTCTATAGAGGACAGAAGAGAAGGTCTATATCCTAGCCTTTTTCTGTACTGTCTTCTGCAACAGTTTCCTTGGTTCCATAGTTTTCAATTAGACTGTTGCCTTTCATTCCAAAGGAAAAACAAAAACAAAAAACAATGTTGTAACTATGTGAAAGTCCCCATAGCAACTTTGCCAAGCCAAGGTAAGAAGAAACTTTTGATTAATTTTTATTTCCTAGGAAAAGTCCCATTCGTTATCCCCCAATTAGTAAGAAAATTATGTCTTGACAATGATAATGAAGTTTCCATGAAATGTCCACTGGGAAAAGAATGGCAAGCACCAAGATAGCAGAAATAAATCTATTTCATTTGTCGACATATAACTCAAATCTACTAATTTAGCCAGAAATAGTTGGTATGGTTTCTGATAATTAATGTAAATTAATTTTCGTTTTTCTGAATTGTCCTCCCTTATTACCACTTGACTAATTCTTATTGCACATATTATATTTGTTCTGCTGGGGTGTTAAGCAGCTGTCTCTATTCCACTGAGCAGAACAAAGGAATTGGTTTTTTGCCTTTGGCATTAAGGCATGTCACATTTCCTTCTCCTTCTCTCTATTTCATCTGCTTCTTCTTTTTTTCTACCCCCACTGCACTGATTCCTGTTCTATGGGGGGCATTAATAATCCTAACAATTATCTACAGGAAAATTCACATACTAGGCTACTGTGCACAGAGTCAGAGCATCCCCATCATCTAAAAATTAAAGATTCTAGTGAAGTAATTAAATGATACTTATTAACATTAAGAACCATTTAAAAAACTATCTCCCTATAGTGTTATTCATTGAAGAGAGAGACACTAGAACTCATGATGCTAGGAAGAAAGAAAGAAACTATGACATTAAGAACTGAGGTTGCTTAAAGATGCTCCCTCTGCTTCAATGTCTCCTTATCTGCACTGGTTAAAATACTGTCTCCTAAAATGACATATGAAGTATTGCTTTTATGTCTAATCTTATCATCAGTTTGTTTCCTATACATATAATGTTCTCTGTTCACACTGAACTTCTGTAAGATTTCTGGGCACTAGAATTGTTTCTTGCAGATGTCTTATACATAGTAAACTCCTCCTCTTCTCTCAAGATCCACTTATTTCTCTTAGGAATCCAACCTAATGCCGTGGCCCTGCAGAGGCTGAGATACTGGCCCTTTTTATCTGTTTCATCACTCTTTAATTGTTGTCATTATTACACAGTCGTGGATTTCTTGAGAGAAACGACTGTGTTTTCTTTTTCATATGGCAGGGGCCTAGCACAATAGTGTCATATATGAGGTACTTAAAAATGTATATTGAATAAATGCATAGATGGATAGAAGGATGGGTTAATGAAAAATTAAGTATCTGGTGAAATAGTGTTAGTAGGACGAGAGATTGTAATTTTTTGATAATAACACACAAAAACTGTTGAAGAAAGCAAGGTAGGCACTGTTTGCCACCTCCAGCATAAACTGTTCTTATGTGCACTTTTCAGTCTTTTTCTTAGGCCTCCCACATAAGTCATTATCTGTCTGTAGAAAGTCTCTTTCCTTTTTATTTATAAATGTTGCAAAAACTTTTTCTGAGATCATCAATTGGTCAGCATTTCAGAGCGCATTAATTCACAATGGTCTTTTGATGCTAGTATTTTCCAGAGATAATGCAGTTTACTATCTTCTTTAAAAAGTCGTTTAATGAATGGACATAAGTTCTTTGTAGCTCTTTCTTTTTAGGAGTAGAGTCTATTTCCCATCTCCTATAATCTGGACTGACATTATGACTTTAACTGCCTAATAGAATATGGTGAATGTGATGATGCGCCGGTTCTGGATCTAAGACTTCAGAGACTGGTGGCTTCTAACTGATTTCTTGTGGCTAACATGTAAAGAGGTTTAACTACGGGGACTGAGATCAACTGAATTTAACAACATGACATATTCCCAGCTGTTCCAGACATTGTAGCCAAATTGACAGACATGTGAAAGAGGTTTTTCTTGGATTTCCATCACATTTGGTTCCAGGTGACTGCAGCCACATAAATGACCTCAAGTCACACCAGGAGAGACACCCATCTGAGCGCAGCCATAGAGTACAATATTATAAACATATTAATGTTATGGTCCAAACCACTGAGTTTTGAGATGGTTATTGTATAGCAGCAGATAACAGAAACACAAAGAAACCATTATGATTACTAAAATGGTGTCCTAAATGATGTATTCTTAGCAGTGCATCTTCTAACACCTGATGGATGCAAGACATTCACTGAAATTTAAAAAGGTTATTATCAGGCACCTTTTGTAGTATGATCTTGTATACTTTTGGATCAGTTCTTTATTTTCCCACTTCTCTGCTAAACAACTCTTTTTTAAGCTTGTGTTAACACTCCAAGAAAATATTTTACTGAGATTTATTACTTAACCATAATACTTCAATCTAGACTGAAACTTGCTATCTAAAGTATCAGAAGGCGGTCTTTTTATGTTTATCTTGTAACTGGTTCAGGGAAGTATGGCTGATCTTTTTTTTCAATGTGTGCTTTCTCACTATAGCAACTTGCAATTTACAAGACATATGAAAAATTCTTAGTTTTATAAAATCATGCATCTGCTTGCCAGTGTATTTATTGAGGGTTAAGTAGGAAATTTTGATGAAGAAATGGCTTATAATTAAAATGATTTTTAAGAGTATGTAATTTCTTCTAAAGAATTGGATTAAACATGGTTTCACCACTCTTGGTCCACATCCATTACAAGGGAATAAAATGTTTCAGTTGATGGAGATCTTATAAAGACAACTTATTCAGAGAGACCTGAGCTTTAAGCTCTTATGACAAAGGGGAATGTTAGATACTTCCCACTGCCTACCAAGTTTAGTGAGGGGACTTCAATGGATCTCTTGGGGATGTGGGATGTGTCCCTGTAGTTATGGGGACACAGTTGTATCTGACTTCAGTTAAGGACCTGTGATCACACTGTGAGGGCTGCCTCTGTAAGAGCATCACATAACCTCCTAATAGCAAGTTAAATTCCTAACTGGATTATTGGTCTCTTTGGAAGGATCTCCTACCCAACATGGAAGATTTACAGGCGTGGGGACTCCACAGGGGTGTCAGGCATAGCCAGTCAAAAGAGTTACTCTGTGCACCAGGGAAGTCAGGGGATCTCAGAATATGAAAGTCAACTTTGACAACTTGCCTGAAGTGCACAAAGTAGCTTCTAACAGCCCCAGTCAGGTAGTATCTTTCTGCTTCCCCTTAATTCCTCCTTCTCCCCTTTCTCTGTCTTAGGCTGGCTCAGAAACAGTTTCTTTAAGGATGAGGTAGAAGAAAGGGAAGTTCACATTGTAAACTTCTTCCACAGTAATGTCATGCCCACAGCAGGCCCCAACTGGAAAAAGGAAATTTTACTTTAAATCAAGTATGTTGAGTTATTGCTAGATCCTGGCCACTTTTGCCTGATTTGAGACTGTGCTTTTGATTTACAATGACTGTAGGATGTTCTGTTATCCAAGAGGATCAGCAAAGTCAAAGAAAAGAGGGAAAAAAAAAAAGGTGTATTTCTACTGAATACATTTTAAAGAGGGGAGACAAAGTCAAATTGCATTAGGAAATTACACTTTGTGTAATCAGATATATCATAATTTACTATGTTGGTTATACAATAGGATTGCTTAAAAAGAATTACCCATGTGGAGTATTCAGAATCTAATTAAGACTTATTCTTATAGTATTTCACAGAAATACATCTTCATGTATTTCCTACAACTTTGTTTTTCAAGGAAACAAGATGAATGAAGAGAGTGTGTCGCTATGGAACTATTTGACCAATAGTATTTTTAAAAAACAAATTATTTTTATTAATGCTAAGAGAATATGCTTTTTTTCCTGAGCTAAACTTTGTCCAACTAATCAACTTGCTCAAGATTCTATACCAAATAAAAGAAACCCAGAATCCTTACATGGAAGTTTCTAACTACTAGACTAAATGTAAGGTCTGCATAAAACCTAGGAAATGCACAGAATAATTGTGTATTCCATCAGTGATTTGCAATGTCTCTTCTGTTTCTTGATATTTTATCTTATTTGAGTTCTAAAAATAGACATACCCAATGTATATCAAATAGTCCCTGGATACACATTTAACCTACCATCTTGCTCACATTGTCTGTATTTAGGGTATAGAACCTATCCTGAACTTTGCCAAAAGAAGACAAAAAAAGGAAAGAAACCTCTCTGTTGGTGGTAAAATACATATTAACTTCATAAACAGTAAATTTTACAATAAAAGAAATGAAAGCAATGGGGAAAGTTGTTCTCAAAAGATAGTTTTAAAAGCACCATCAGCAAAATTATATATGTTGGGGCAGAAGAAACAACCAGGTCCTGCTTTAATTCTGATGTGTTGGCCATTTATGACTATGTAATAAATAAGTATAAAAGTTAATATCTTAAAACAATGAACATCTATGATCACATGCTTTCTGTCAATTAGAAGTCTACCTATAGCTTAGTTGTGTCCCTGTTTTCATGATCTTTCACAAAGTTGTAATCAACATGACCTGTTCTGTGGTCTCACTAGAAGACTTGCCCAGGGGATATTTGCTTCCAAAATCACTCATACCATTGTCAGAAATATTCAATTCCTGGTAAATTGTTGAATTGAGGGCTGTGTTTTCTCATTATTCTCTGTTCCTTCCCACACAGACATATCCATTGGGAGCTAACAATATGACAAATGATTTCCATCAGAGTCAAGTGAGAGAAAAAGAGAAAGTGAGCAAGAAGAGAGAATGAGTAAGGCAGAAGCCAGTCTTTTGTTCTAGTAGTGAAGTACCATATTTTTGCAGTGTTTTGTTAGTTAGAATCTACTTATTGTTGCAAAAGTCCACACACTGCAGCTTTCTAGCTGATGACTCTTTCAACCAATCCAGAGTTTCAAAACAAGTGACTTAGGTTTAGACCACTTCTCTGTTTGACCCTTTAAAACTCCCATATGCCTCTCCTGATCCCGATTCTTAGCCTTGGAAAACATTTTTTTTTTTATTGCTGTCTGATTATTTCTTGATCAACAATGTCAAGAAAGTGACATCTGTTGCCTATTATTAGGAGCACAAGTTTGAGCATGTCTTCTCAATGCATCTTAGAATACTAGTTACCAAAGAAAATACAATGCAGTCAATCACTGGATAGAAGGATACTTCAGTAAAATTAATTTTGATAGTGGTTATTCATCCTCATAGCCAGCGGGTGTAGTTGATGAAGGATAAATGGATTACATGCATCACTCTTGATTGCAGCAGAAGAATCTCACCTCCTTTCCACAGAGGACAGGTATAGTAGTGGGGTTGGCTAGGTTCCATGTGATGGACACACATAAGCACAACGAGGGAGCAATGATAATACCACACCTGATTAGCCCAGCACTGGAGAACTCTTTGTTTCTTCGTAGGAAAGTATTCCAGGCCCAGCATCTATTCTTATCTTGACCAGGTGAAGGTCAAAATACTGGATACATGAGACTGTCTTGCTCAACAACATGAGGTCAGGCAAGTCACCTCAAATAATTTTGACTTACTCACTTACTAAATGAGGGATTTGGATTTGATAGTTTCTAAATTTTCATTTTCCTCATTTGTAAAATGCAAAGAGTACAGAAGCTACTTACCTGGGTTAGTATATGAGAAGTAAATGAGATAATGCATTCTCATTTATTATTCATATTTTACAATGAGAAGATGCAGACTCAGGTGGACTGAGTTCTCTGTTACTTATTGACTAAACCAAGTTCAAAAACTATGGTCTGAATCCTGAACTCTATACAACACTGGAATGATAAAACTTTGAGGCAAAACACTAGTGAAATTAGAGAGCTATTTGATGACAGCTCTGTGTCCCCTCTCCCTATACTCCTGGGAAACTTTTTGTCTGAAAATTGAGTTTCCATTGTTGAAAATTTGGTGAAAACAAATATTTATCCAATACCTACTATGAATCATGTATTTTCACATCCATCATTATTTCACTCTAATCCTCATAATTAGCTCGAGTTATCCATTCATTAACCTGACTGATATCTACTGGGTGTCTACAATATGCCAAGCACTGGGGTTTGCAGAAGTGAATAAGGCATGCACTGTTCCTGCTTAGAAAGTAAGCAGAAAAAAAAGACATTTATTATATTGTATAAAAATGCTAAAATAGGTGAGACTTCCAAGTTTATGAAATATGGAAGGAGAAAATTCAAAATATTATGAAGTCAGAAAGGGTCACTAAATATATAATGTTTTGCTTTCTCTATCTGCAGATTTAAGCTATCTAACATGATTGCTTTTGCATGATGATGCTTATAATTAGTTGTAATACATCATCTAGAGAACACATAGTGAATGAAAATTCTTAAGAATTGATCCAATAAGACCATATGGTACCTGTGAAAGTCAGATGGCCATTTTGTCTGCATATCTGTATCAGGAGCCTTCAATTTTTTTAAAGATGATGTTGGAAGAATTTTTTTCCCATTCTTTGGAGCAGTGTCAAAGCTCATGATTTTCTATGACTTGGCAAAGAGAATGCCTGAGCTTCAGGTTTTAAGCTAGAGAATAAAACTGTGAAATCTTTCATGTTCTTAAAAAGTTTAGTTATAAGATTGTGAGTCTTGCCTAAAGACTAAGTAATATATTAATTCATAGTAGTTGGCAATTCATCTCTAAATCAAACCAATTCCTTGAAAAGTTACCACTAAGATGACATAAACTTGCCTTTATGAAGAGTTGTTTAACTCAGTAGAAGTTTGGCATCATGCTATGGCTTTTACTGGGAATGCCCAAAATAAGACTTTTATAGCACTGCACAAGTTACCTGTCCCATAGTACTTACTTTATGAGGCTGAGGGAAGGAATTTTTTGTAGTTTTTGAAGTTCTATTCTTCTAATTGACTGGGTAGATTTTAGCTGATGCAAATTTGCTTATGAATACGAAAAGTTCAGAGTCAAATTTACAACGTAATTCTGAAAATTATATAAAACTACATGACTCATATATTACTCTTAATGTTGGTTTTATCTCACTTTTCTTCATTAGCTTTTCACTCAAAATTTTCAGCTCTTTATTTTTATTAATCCGACTGTATTTTTGATCACTGTCTCAGATTCTATTTGGAAAAATGTTCAAGCATATTCGAATGCTTGAACATTGAAAATTTTCAAATAACTTCCTGATTTAATAATATGCATTGCACTGCCTTACATTTACTACAAATATTTCCAATGATTTCAATTTTACTATCTCAAACTGATGTTATTTTTCCTAGTAATGGAGAGGAAGAATGTACAAAGTTATTTCAAACTAAAAGCAGGTCAGAAATGATTTTTTATTTGCCCTGGAATAAACTTTGCCAATTTCTATTGACGATGCGTTTGTCTGAGTTTTCACTCAAAAGGTTTTAGAAAGCAGCCTTTGAATTATTTTACAATCTAGATTTATGAGGACCAGCAAAATTATCCTTATAACCTCTATTCTTTCTACTTCACACTCCATCTTTCTCTTTCCTACAAAAGAGAGAAATGACCCGTTTTTCAATTGGATGCACAAGAGCAACCTTTCCAGATCTCTTTCCCTTTTTAAATTCTGATTGTTATTGGTGTGATTTAAACTTTTCCTAGTTTAGCAGAGAGAATATTGTGGTTTAATGTATCAGATGAAGTGAAAGTGTTTTGAAAGCATAAAAGTTAAAGATGAAAAGTATTAAGAAAGGACTGTCTACTTAATTATATTAATGAGAACTTGAAGGAATCAAATTCGTTTTTAAAAGACACATAATTGTTTCTCCTAATACATTCGATGTGCATGTATGTATATTCTTATGTGTAGGGTGTCTTCTGCTCATGTCATTCAAGCATTTTTGGACATTAAAATTAGACTGGAATATAATATCCATGGCTCTGTGGAAATAAATTGTATACACAGCATGTTTTCTCTCTGTTTTCAAATTGCTTTAATTTATTTACCTCTTTTCACACCGAGTTCATATATTATAAATCACAGGGATGTTTCAGGGCATGACAGACCCTCATTCCTGAACAGAATGGTCTCTCATGCATAACTTTCTTTGATCAACAACTCAAGCCAAATGAGTTTAGGGTGAAAAGAACATGGAACATATTTAAACCAGGGATGACAACAGCATATGGACTGTCTGTCGCTTGTTGCAAGAGATATCTATTGTTAGCTGGTGCTTTGTTTTTACTCTTTATGAAAACAAATGGATTTCTTAATAGAGCACATCTAGTGGAGTTTAAATTTCATGAGATTAAATCATTCTTACTGTGGTCCATAAAAATAAAGGTTTGATCTGATTTTTAAAAAAATAAATTTAAATGCTCTGAATTGTTTTTTATTTATTTCTAGGAAAATAAACCAGACTGATGCCCATCTATAATTCTAAGCTGAATGGTAAATAATTTTATAAGGAGACCACCTATGATAAGATAATTTAATACTTACTCACAAAAAAATCTTTCAAGAGAATATAAAATCTACTTTTCAAAAGTATGATGAATAATCTAATCCTTACTGCTTAAAAGAAATTCCATGACTTTAGATTGAGATAAAGTGATTTGATTGCTTTAATGCTGATTGAAATATACATCCAAAAGTTAGATCTAACTCTATAATAAATTTAAGTGCTTAGGTTGGTCTGATTTTTCTAATTTTGAGAAAAGATTTATTTTTATGTCATCACCAACTATATAATTCTTATTTATGCAATATTCGGTGAGTCTTTTGCTAGTAAAGGTAGTTGATGTAATGTTTATTGTTAAATTAAAATCTTAATTGCACCTTGTGTATGTTGTTACCACATTTAACAAAAGTTTTGGCCAGAGTTTTATTGGAATGTACATATTTTGATTATATATTGGCATGATAAAGCAGGCTTTTTTGTTTAAGGCCATATTTACAAGGAGAATTTTGGAAAGATTTTCAACTCTCAAGTGAATTATATAGTAAATGTGTTTAATAAGGGTAGAGGAGCTAATTATATATTTAACAGAAAGACAATTTTTTAATATCATTAACATTCTAGAGTACCTTAGTTAAATTGTCTTTTGTTAAATAAGCTTCAAAAATTGTAAGTGAAGATAAATCTTAATGTGAGTAATAATTATAAAATTAATACTGTGTCATTCCAGGATTGTAAAATTTAATTCTCTTCTAAATGAAAGGCCATGATTTAATCTATATGAAATGTTCTCTTGCTCTACTACCTAGAAGATCCAAAAAGATTCTCAGTGCTTCATTGTCATGAAACTCATTTTTCAGTTTAAGTTGTGAAGCACCAAATTTTTTCACCATCATTCTAATCTATGCTTTTGAATATATTTATATTTAAATGCATTAATGCCCTTGAATCAACACATCTGTATTACGCTATATTCAATTTTTTAAACATTTTATATGACTCTAAAGCACGATTTTCATATTACTGCTTATTTCATGGTATTTATGAATGTTCTTATAATTAAATTTTTGCCACACTGTTCAAGACTACAGATGACTCGAATATTCAGAAATTGATTTTTCCAGATTATGGATTATCCAATATTTTGCTATATCATCTCTTTTGATGACAGATGTTTAACTATTTGTTCATTCATCCACACATCTAATCTTCTATTCTACAATATTTACCGTGTACCCACTGTGTACTAGTACTATGTCATGCTGTAGATATATTGGTACTCAAGTAGAAATATTTACTCTCTGAAGTTTCTTTCATCTAGATATTAACAATAAATAAAGCAATTCTCCAAGTTATTTCTTAATCACTATTGAGATCAAAGGGGCAGAGTGCTCTTGAAATGTTTAATGGAAAGAACAGAGTAGGCTGGGAGAAAATGTAGGAGTATTGTTGGGAAGCATCACACAAGGAGGCATTCCAATCTTTGAGTGAATAGTGATAGTAGACCCAGAGAATGGAGATAATAGGTTGATGGGAGAGCATTCCTGGTAGAGGGAACATATATGCAAAGGTTCAGAAAAGTAAAAGTGATGGTACTTACCATACAGAAAACGCAGAATTAGAGATGGTGACTGGAGATGAAACCAAGAAGTCCAATGTGGTGGGTGCTTTTCCCACTAGACAGGAGTACGGAGAACAATGGAGATTTCAAGGGTCAGTTCATTCTATTTCTCACAGCAGCTCATTAAAAGAGTTTTGGAGGAGAGAGAGGAAAGGAAGGAAAGCAATATTATACTTTAAGAAATTTACTAAATGTTTTCATTAAGGGTAGAAATAACCAATCCAGGGCTTTTATGTTTTTCTCTCCTTTGGCAAAGCATTTTCAATCCTTCCTTTCTAATTCTCACTTCCTCCCCACTCCACTGTCAGAGAACACAAAGGAGATGGCTTTGAGCAGCTAGCTCTAAGACACTGGTGAATAGTTGTTTATCTTCCCTTTACATTTTCTTCTTAAACCCATCTGTCTCTTTCTCTTGGTGCCAATTCTCTTTTCCAGTATCCACCCTTCTAAAGTCACCCATCTCTTTACTAAGTATCTTGACCTCACATTCTCCCCATTAACACTTTCTGTGACCCACGATCTGCTCTCAAATGGTTGATACCCACGATCTGCTCTCAAATGGTTAATAATGGCTTAAAGCAAGTGTTACTACTATTTGTTTCCAGTACACAGGCAATGTGTATTTGATGCACAACATATACTCATGAAAATACTGAGATATCTTTCTTTCTGAGAAGGAGCACAAAACAGGAGTCTTTATGGTATAGTTAATTTCAAATACACTCACGTTATCTCAGTTCCCAACTTTACACAATTCCCCAAGTATCTATAAAAATTTAAAATGCACACACCCTTTTACGTGCACATCTCTTTTTAAGAAAAGATCTTTCAGAAATGCTTTCCACATGTCCCAAGGATATATATACTGGAATATTAATACCATTTTTTTGTAATTATAAAAATCACGAACAAATAAAATATTTATCAACAGGGGTCAGAGTAGATTTTTTTTTTACAAAAATGTTACCTATCAAAATTCAGGGGAAAAAAGACTTAGGAAGATATACCTCATTTTGTTAGTAATGATCATCACTGGGAATGCTTGTGTGTAATCTTTGCCATCCCTTCAAGGAGATTATGTGTTCAATTTTTTTCCTAATACATTATTTTTAGTATAGATTAATAAAAATCCCCTTGTCACCCCCCAAATTGTGGCACCATAGTTCTTAAGAGAAGCCAGTGACAGAGGTGCTTTTAGATTAAGAGTTCTTGCAAGGAGACTTTGTATTATCTGATAGAAGTAGCATCGCCCATCCCTGTGGAGTAAGGACATGATATGGGGGAAAGACAGAGACAGGAATGGGAGTGGAATACCAGTAAGACTTTTGCTTACAGTTTTGAAACTACGGCTGCCCAGACAAATAGATTCCATTGATGGCCTTTCTTGTGACTCTGTTTATGATAAAATTCAGTGCTTATCACTGAAAAGCAGATTTACAGGACCTTAGTTTCACTAGTCAAACGAATCACATGGAACTTGATGCAGTAGCTCCAGGAAAAGGCTGTGCAGAGTCCAGTTGGTTATTTGGGATGAGCCGTTGGTTTATTTGTTGTTTTATGTTGTTATTTTTGTTGTTTATTGCAGTAATTATTCAGCACATTAAAATCATTTCCTTTGTGTAGGTTCCCTATTCCTTGCATATATTTCAGCACACTATGCTCCTCCCCCAAATCGCCAAGTGCTCTTTCACTGCTGTTCACTAGGCTCCACCACCATTTGCCCCCAGCTGGCATGGGCTGTTTTTAGGCAAACTAACTCAGAAGAATCTTTCCTTGAAAGAGAAGAATTTATGTTAAAACTAACATGATTTTTATTGGCTCTAAGTGGGCCGAGATGAATTAGTTTTAGGAGGACCAAGTAGCCTCCACTGGAGGATCAGGGGGTTGAAACCCTTAATTTTGCTGATGTGTCAGGCTCTTTCACTTTTGTGTAAGTTGTTTAAGAAACTGTCTTGCTTTTCCTTTTGTCTGCAGCCCTGTGCCTGATCCAAGACAGGATATAGTGAAAATAAAATATTCCGAACTAAATGAAATTGTCAACTCTAATTCAGCCTGGTACAGATCTAAAACAGGAGTAAAATGATTTTTAAGGATTTGGCCAATGCAGTAAAGCTGAGAGCATGCTTGCCTTGTCCTAGTCACACCTAGGATCAGAGCCAACCAATGACACTTACTTATAGTACCTCCTTGGTCAAATCAAACCCTCTGAGAGTCAGCTTTCCAAAGCAAGGTGGGGATATTACAGTCAACTTTAGGTTTGGGCTAACTATCAGAGATAATCTATACAAAGGACCTAGGACCTGAGACAGGCTAAATAAATGGCAATTGTCAAAGGACACTGAATCATGGGGCAGAAGAGACATACCAAGTCATTGTGAAATTATCAGTAATATACTTCAGTTTCCTAGCATGACATATGATACTTCTTCCTTTGTCACCCATTATCACATCTACTGGAGTCTTTAGATAAATCCATCGTGATAGCTTACTATTGAAATTTTAGTTTGTGGCGGGACATAAATAGTCCAATGGAAGTGGGGAGGTGTCACAGCACAATTATGAAACCTTAGGAGATGTCAAAACCTTGAGGGATTCTTTACCTCTAAAGCATGATCTCCATCACAGGCACCCCCATGTCTGCCATGGCTTCAGATCTCCAAGAGACCTCAAACTAATGTCAATTTTATGAACATCCAAGTTGAGAGTGACCTTTGATGCAACAGACACATTAAAGGAGATTACAGAATGAAATCCTCTGAGCAGCTACACTCCAAAGTCCCTATTCTTGAAAATGGCATAGCTGCTGGAATTTTGCCAGGAGAACCCCACTGAAGCAAGGGGCATGAATAAATAATAATCAAGGCCATCTCGTTTGTTTGAGCTGTTAGGGGCAAAGACAGAACTACTGATTTTCATAGATTTTATTTTACTATTGAAAATAATTTTGTTCTTTTCTATTTCTTTTCAATGTGTTTCTTTCACATATTTTCTATCTTTTATGTTTTCATGGAGGTCTCTATTGCTTTTCATTTCTCCATTTTTATCTGTGTTGTTTATTTTCTCCTGTTCAAGCATTTCCCACTTGTCCCTGTGTTAATTTTCATTCCATTTAAGAGGGCTTTGCTGGCTGGTTTGCCTTAGTCATCCTACTTCTCCTAGGCTTTTCCACAAAATGTTCCTTGTCTAATACTTTTCTATCCCACCTCCACCTCTCCCACCTAGCTCACCTCCTTTTGTTTAATCTTTTTTTTTGTTTTAATATTGTCTTATTGAAGTAAAATCTACATGGTGAATTGGAGAAATCATAAGCATGCAATCCTCATTCTTTATGAGACTAACTCCTGTTTGTGAACTGTCTCCTGAGAGTGAAGATACCAGTTGTGTACACATGCCAGTCTCATCAGTTTGCATATTAAGGCTGCAATGAGACTCAGCAGCAAGGAGAGTCTATAAATGTCAGAAGGTAAAATGATTTCAGGGTGGTCTGTAAATGCTATGTTCCATGACGAGATGTTTCTCTCATGTTTGTGACTCTTAGAAAAAAAGGTAACTTGTCACCTAACTTCTTGTGTTCTCTTTAACATTTAGAAATATAAATTACAGCTTATAATTTCCTCAGCATTTTAATAACATTGCCCTTGATTTTCTTTAGATTTCAGAGTGCAGGTAGCAGTTCTGTCCATTACATTGAAGTGGACTTTGTCTCATACAGCTTCTAACTACAGAACACATCCTGGGAGGGGTTGGTGTTGCCTTGTTTCCAATTAACCTTGGGATTTTGTGGCATCCCTTACACCTGCCAAGCAGATTATGGCTGAGTGGTGGTGTGAAACCCTGCCAATGCCAATGCTTTGCATAACAAACTGGTGTTGGCTTAGTGGGGTTGGGAGGATCCCCTTCTCTGGAGCAGACAGGACACTCCACAGTGCACGTGTGCTGACTTCCTGGGCTTGCTCACGCTCTCACATAGGCGCATGCATGCCCAGCGCGCTTCGCCACACAAGTTCATCACAATCACCGGACAATTCTGCTCAGAGATGATTCAGTCAGATTTCGAGGTTTGAGGGAGTAAGAGAACCTTTTGCTTAGAGTAGCATTTTTTAATTCCTATCTAGAAATGCAGAGACATTTTATCAACCTAAGCATGAAGTTTGTGAACTCATCAGTCGAACAGCAGAGTACATTTCAAAATCCAGAATCTCAAAGTTGGAAAAAAACAGAGATTGCCCTTGTTAGTCTCTTTCTGATGCTGGAGACCTCTCTTCTCTGCAGGGTCCCCATGAAACCCTCCTTCTTATGTCTACACTGCCGGTGACTGGGAACTCAATGCGTTGAACAGAATTTCAATACACTGGCTGACTCCTAGACTTTTCTCAGTAACAGTTCATTTTCAATCCCAAAACCCTTTTAAGAAAGGAAATACTGAGACTTGAAGGTCTCTAGGCACACTTACTTACTTTCTCTTCTCCTTGACATATGTCTAGACTCAGAGTATAAGAATGAGGGTAAGGAATAGAACCAGCTGCCTGGTGTCTTTGTTAATCAGTGTATTGGTGAAAGAAAGCTCTCCTTTGTGTATATGGGAGGGATGGGGGTGGGAGGTGTTGAGAATCACATAGTCTCTGTGTGGGGTAGCTATTTTCCCCTTGGCTATATGGGAGTCACTGTTTTCCTGTCCTAGTTCTTTGCTTCTCTGTGAAGAATTACAGAAAACATTCCTTCAGGCACTAGCTCAGCTCTTAACCTCGGCATCACCTTAGAATGTATTTAGCTAATACCCCTTCCAGTGTCATCTTCCAAACAGTGAAAAGAGGTAAATTTTTGTGTTTATAGTATGGATTCTGAGGACTATAAATAGTAACCTAATATACTCACCAATAATATCTCCATTGTATTCCTTAGGCAGATGTAGAGTTGGTTCAATGTGTTAAAAGGTTAAAAGGGTGGGAAAGAGGAAATATTGGCTTGTTAAGGTTTCCCTCAATTTCCTTTTTAGATATATCTCCCACATCTATCTCTTTGATAGTTATTTGAAAAATCATTTTTGCACTGCTGAATTTTATCTTCATAAATTTCAAACATCTCTTTAGGTTTACACAGAGCGACTAAGTTTCTCTTCCACAACCCTCTAAATAATTGAAGACGATGATCATATTCCCCACCTCTTTTCTTCCTCAGACAAAATAGTCTCAACTCTTATTCTTATGACATAATTTTGAGTTGCTTTGACTATCTGGTTCCCTTTCTGTGTAAGTATCCTTGTTTGACTGTATCCCTCTTTATAAAGTGTGGCAGTCTCATCTCAGTCAACACTGCAGGCACTTTCTGTTGCAGCATGGCACCTCTTCAGACGCTGGACTAAGATTAAAGATGACGTATTGGCTTATAGTGATTGTGCTATCACTGAAGACACATACAGCATGTTCCCCTAGTCTGCCCTCCTAACCTTGGTTTGGGGTATTCAAAGTCAGCAGCCTGTAGTTCACCTGGCCCGTTTCTCTTTCTTAGATGCAGATGTCATTTTAACCTAAGAAGTTTCTTTTAAATCCTAACTTAATAATTTAAGGAACTGACCATTATTCTTACCCATAAATTTGATCTTCATCTACATCGTTAAAGCTTATGCTAAATGAAGCAGGCACAAGAACACTAAAACACTTTAGAATTGATATCCGCACGTTAACTACACAGTACGATGCAATAGTTTAAACTATTCACTTCTTAACTAAGTCTTCCTGCATCCAGTCCATCTTGTTTTATCTTTTCCCCAAGGATGTCATCTAAACCGTAAAAATGCAGTGCTCCAGTATTAATTGCTATCAGACTGTGAAGTCTTGGAGAACAAGGAATATCTGCTAATCATCTTTGCTTCCATAAGGATCAACACGTTGTCTGACATCCAGTAGATGCTTAATAAGTTATTATTCATAGATGTTATGAGGAAGATACTGCTAGAGTCTATAAGGAATTCCAAGAATTATAAGACACAATGTCCGTCTTGAGGGACCTTATGAAGATGCTTTCTGCATGAATATTGCATTAACCAATCTACTATTTAAGTATCAAATAAGTGGGACAGGTAATATAATCAGGTGTTAAAAAAAAGAAATACCACTTGGGGATGATCCAGAGTATCAGACTGGTTTGGAAAAATGGAATGCGAAGAAATTGAATTTGACTAACCTGAAATTCCCTTTCAGTTATAAAAATTCTATAATTAGAGACTACCAAAATATCGAGGAATAAGAGAAGGAAGAAAGCATTTCATCTAGATGGGAAACATAGGTAAAAACAGTTGAGAGGCAAGTACAGTTAGTTGACATTAAGTGGTTATACTCGATAGTTTCTAGATTTCTTTCTTTGTAACAAAAGCAGGGGAAGATTTCCTCAAGAACCACTTTTTAGCGTATTTTAGGCTCTGACTTCTCATGGTTATAATGGTAGTAAGGGTACATATATTTCGAATCTCTCTAAATCAGTATGGGTCTTAGAATTCTAACCAGGTTGGGTTTAAGAACTCATCCCCATCTTCCTTTTATAGAAAAGGCAACAGGGAGTGACAGAAGTTAAGTGGACTTTCCAGGTCACCCTGTATCTGCAGGGTGACACTGAGGCAGACACTCATCTTCAAAATCCTATTCCCATTACTCGGAGAAGAATGAACTACATAACTGCATTTCTTAGAGAGCTGTAGCATTAAGTTTACTACTGGTGCATGAAAAAAGGAATATTTGTCCCTTTATTGTCCCTGAGTATTAGCTCTTTTAATTGAAGCAAAGTCTTTTCTGTTTGTTTAATTTTCCATAATGGAAGACCTGCAAAATACAGGGACTGAAAAATGTTTGAAGAATGGGATTGGATTGAATGGGAGTTGGGATGTGAGTCTATTGAAGAAGACAAACCAACAAACTCTCTAATCCTTGACCTTTGAAATCTGGGAAGAGATACAAATGGAAAATCGAAGGAGCTTAGATTGTTATTTACTTTATTTCCTCAAGTAGTCTTTTACTGAGAAAGATATTCTGGTGGTCTTATTATTTCAGTAAACCTTGGGAACCCCGGAAGGAAGTAGATGGAGCTTCCCTTCCCTGAAAGAGCTGCCAAGAAGTCAGCTATAGAAGGAAAGAGGAGGCTGGCTGGGTTAGAAGGACTGGGATACTTCTCACTCAGTTTTAGGTAATGGTTTTGATTCTGAGACACATTGTTCTCTCAGTCAGATCAGGAACACTCTTTGTCCTTCAGTTTTCTTAAACTTTTCTTTTTTTCAGTTCATGTATGTCTGAGATCACACAGGAGTACCTACACTTAGAAAAGTGACAGGTTTCATCTATCGAAACCCCAAATATCTTAGTAATGAACGACACTTGAATTTATACACTAGAAATGTCTTCCAAGGCTTATAGTTCAACAGTAGAGTCTTGCTTAGGGGGATTGTAAAATAGATGATTGACATTAAATATTCTAATTTTTTTTATTAAGGAATCTAAAATTTGTTTCGTCTACTTTTACTAGTGTAGACACACAGCTTCATTCCTGGTTCATTATTACCACCCACAGGCTAAAACTTGGACTGTGAAGGCTGCTCTGTAATTAAAGGAGGAGCGCACGGCAGTCACAGATTCAGCAGAGGCCACATCGGGCAGGCCCACCAGCTGCGGATTTGCCGGCCCAGAGAGCGACTGTGATTGTGGTGCACGGAATTTCTCCTAGTCATTCCCGTCTTATTAATGCTTCAGTGTAGCATAAAGCTTCATTCATTATTCATAATAATCCAGTCAGAGGGCACTCAGAGACCTGATAAATTCTCACCTAAGTGACAACGGCTGACAGGGCCTAGGGTTTTATAGCCCTTCTCCTGCCATAGCAAGGTGCTGTGGGCAAAGGTCCAGAATGATCCTCCACTAATGACCGGGGTGATATACGAGCAGCTGCTGATTTCCTGACACCAAGGTTCCTCGGCTGAGGCTCCCACCTGCAAGCTGTGAGCCAGAGATGAATATCTGTCAGACTATAAAATGCAAGAACAGACCACAGTGTGGTATGGTTTTGGGCATTAACAAGTTAACTCTAGGAGCAGGAATACAACCATTCAACCTGAGAAGGGAAGAAGAAAACCCACCAGCTCAACAACTCAGCAGAATTGGTATACATTGGGGATGTGTCAATGGGCTCGACTGATAAAGTTTCCCAATTCTACCAACTCGGCTTTGTTACATCTGGAGGCTTGAGAAATCATGAGCTTTAAGATCTGATCCATTCGTTTATAAAGCCCAATGGTTACATGTTGAAGAACATTCATTGCGATCTTCATAAAGGACAAAAACTTTGAACTATTTTGTTAGTTTTTGAAACCATCTTTACTATCATAGTGTATGAAGGAAAAACTATTTTCTGTTATTCAAACTAGATCTACTTAAAAACACATCTACCTTCATCGCAGTGGTGCAAATTCCACTAAGGTATGGGTACAGTTGTTAGCATTTTCCCCTTGGCTTTTGTGTACCTTGATGATATTTTAAATTCACTTTTTTTCTTTCAATTTTCACATTTCTTTTGCTTTCACATTATGTTTGGGTGGGTGTGGTTCTCTCTCTGGATTTTAACATTTCTGGAGATTTTTATTTAGAAAATGGATGGAAGGAAGCAAGACATGGAAAGTAGTAGCCTCAGTAACCATTTATTCAATTAAGCATGGTTAATATGCATATATATTATATACTGAATACAATTTTATATTACATATGCTATATATACATCTATTATATATGCATTTCCCTTTAAGTATAGATATGCACGTATATTTGACTATGTGTATATATACACATCTATACTTAAAAGGAACTGTTTGTTGCTCTCTAGACACCAGATTTCTGTAATAAAGGAATTTTCCTAAATGCCACTGACTTTTGCCTATCCTCTCACTTGTCCCTGGAGAAGAAAGAGTCAATAGGCTGGTAAAATTGGGAGGTAGGACAGTGCATTTACTCAACCCTGCCTTCTCTCCTCTGGGAGCCTCCCTTTCTTAGTCCCCTACAGTCTGATTTGGTCTTCCATGAAGAATGTTTTGCAGAGCACAGACACTGCACCTGAGTTTGATAAGGTAAGTTCTGTATTGGGAAGCCCATGATTGCTGCAGAATAAAACCATATCTCCCAACTTAGCCTGGATTATACTGAAGCTTATATTTTCATTTATTTGTTCATGACTTTTGGCCTACCACTGAGTTCATTTAGAATTCAAGTGGGAAAATCAGTAATGTTATTTATTGATTCTCCTCAAAACTCCAACCAATGGTATCATTTTTATTGTATTAATAATGACCATTTGCAGAACGTTAGTGAGGTAGGGGGAAGAATAACTCTGCTTATTTAGTTGATATTCCAGAGTAGAAACATCTTCTTGATTATTGGTAAGCTCATGCACTGGATTTAAATATTACTTAATTTAGGGTAACTGGAATGTTCAGTTTTCATCTAAAGTAAAAATAGAAACTTTAAAATAAAATATATTTTTAGTCCTCTGTGTAGTATTCTGAATTTTTTTTCTGTTCATCTACAGTCTTCATGTGTCAGGCGTGTTTTTGCTATAGCCTTCATCATACTATAGCAGCGAAGGCTTAATTTCTGGTTATGTTTATAATGTATCTTACTTGGAAACAAGAACCAATGTGAAATGCATTGCAAGGTCACAATAAGCAACAAAATACCTGAAAACTCTTTGAGTTTTAGTGCCAAGCGAGACATTTATTTCCCCCTGCCCCTGTGGTTAGCATACTGCTAAGCATATAGGAAACCTCTTAAAATAAAAAATAAAATAAAAAAGACACGGTTTTATTTTTCAGAGGTCAATTTATTTGGGAGGATTTCTATTCTCTGTTTTGCAGATGATATCTCCTCCCAAATTTTCACTATCAATTCTTCTCCTCTTGTTCTAATGATGAAAAAGTAGGATCTATTTCCACACCCCTTGAATCAGGCATGGCCTTGTTTCTTTCTTTGAGTGTAGGATGTGGTGAAAATAAGGCTGTACCAGTTCTGGGACTAGTCTAATACAGACTGGAAGCTTCCACCTGGAGCCACTGGTGGAGCCACTGGTATAAATACTATAAAGAATTGGAGACCACCTGCTGTGAGGAAGCCCTGTGGGGAGGTCACATGAGGAAGCACTGAAACATCAGGAATATGAAGGCCAACCCTGTGCCTTGACCAGCCAAATAAAAAGTAAATGACTCCAACTGACATGATGTGGAGCAAAAGGAAATTCTGAATGAGCCCATTAATCCACAGTCAGGCGTTATTTTGATTAACATTATTTTAATCTACTAAGCAATGAGATAATATTAACATAGGAAGAGATAACTGAAACAATGCTTAGCTGCCAACTTTTGAAACCCAAATCAAGTTCATTTGCTATACAAAACAGTCCCTTGATTAGTCCATTTAAAAGGAATACCTTGCTCTCTTGACTTGCCATCACACTTCCTGTAATTGCGCTTTATTTGACATTATTTGATATAAAGGTTACTTTTCTGCCTATTCAAGTTTTAAACCATTAACTAGTGATCTGCTTATTTAAGACAAAGGTTCTTCGTTTTTCCTCTTTATGTTCTTTATAAAGCCTAACCAGGAGTTTGCATATTGTAGTCATTCAGTAAAATTTAGTACCGGATCACTAATTAATGAAAGTACTTTACTGTTTTTTTTTTTAATCTGAAAAGTGCCTATTAACTGCTTATCACAATTATTGATAAGAAATTTGAGAGTAAATATTATGGCAAACTCATTTCTTCCCTCAATATGTCAAGCACAGTTCAAATCAAGTTAGCACAAATCAAAAAAGCCATTTATCCTTAACCATTCTCAAAGGTTTTGTCTGAGACTTTTGTTTCTGCTTGTTTTTCTAATACTGAAAAAGGACAGAACTGCATATTTTAGAAAGAAAATGAATGGCTTAAAGTATAAAGGCGTACTCTTAGCAAGGATACTTTACTGCCTAAAAAAGTTAGATAAACAACAACTCAACGTAGTAGAGAAATCACTGATTCCTTCTAGTAGAGGGGTTCTCTGTAAGCTCAGGTTTTGTGTGTAATTCTGGAGGTTTCTGGTCCTTTAGTGGAGGAAGGAAACAACACATTGTTGACCACATGTGTTTTAAATCCCTTAAGAATTTTTATAGACTCTTTGTCCCTGCAGGGCCTGCATACACATTAAACAGGGATAATTCTCTTTCTCATTCTGTCCTCTTCTCTCATTTATTAGGCTAATTAATTTATTTTAATAAGGAAACTGCATTCTCTTTCAGTCAGGGCCTCAGGCTTTTGTGGCTGAGAATTCTTGTTTTCAGCTATTTCCTTGAAATTTGCTGGTTTGGCAGCAACCCTTTTGGTCTTTTTCTGAGCATGATGGACAAATATCCTGTATAGAAAAATTCTGTCCCTTCACAAAGTAAGTAGAAAAAAAAATGCCCCTATGCTGGAAGCAGTGGCTGAAAATATTTTAGTAAGATTTTACTGGGAATTTTCTTGAGAGGTAATAAACTTTCCTATCTTGAGATTAGTCCCGTGTCTAGCAGTTGCTGCAGTTTGAGAAAAAAAAAACAAAAAACATTCAGCTGAAGCTAAAATTCTGAAGTTGGGTCATTTTGTCTCCCGCAAAGTCAACTTACTATCATTCTGTATAAGGACTCCAAGCAAATGAACAGTGAAGTGGTACATGGAAGGTTCTAGACATCTGTCCCTGACAGAAAGCTGCGTAGGTGGGTCTTCATGCTTGATGATGGGTTGAGCAAAGCCATGAACACCCTGGGTGGGGCACAGACTATCTCAGCACAAAGCACCTCTAGTTTCCTGTGTTTCCTCTCGTCTTGCTTGTTAGGATCCAACATTCCCAGTTCCCTGATGGCGGAAGATGTTCTTTTGTGGGTACTGAGTGGACATAGACTTTCATTTCAAATATCATAACACAAAAAGATAAAAATAATAGAAATCCTTCTTTTTGAAAGTCCCTGGGTCTGCCTGCAGTTGCAGAGGGTGCTGGTTTCATTTTACTTTATCAAATTAACCGCAATATCTGGACATAAATCCAGGTTTGAGTGCCTTTCATGGCAGGTCATAAGCACAGTTGTTCACATGTTGTGTTTTGATAGGGGGGTCACTTTCTCAGCAAATTCTCATTTTCTCAGTCCTTGCCTTGGGCTAAGAGTTAGTTACAATGCTCAATCTCAAAAATGTCAAACCTAATGAAAAGAAAGAGTATTCATAAAAGAGAAAGATGGCAGCAGTAACCACCCTGGGTCCCTCTCACTCAGGCTTCATAGATCCATCAACCAGTTAGAAGGGCAGGCAACTGCCTCTACAGCTCTGGCTACCATCACCTTCAGAGATTCACTGGGGTGCTATTCATCAAAGAACACTTCTGGAAGAACAATATAGCAAGACCTGACCACTGAGTAGCAAAAGAAATCAAACCATGTTTCCACATTCCTCAGTCTATCCACAGTAGCATTTATATCAATCATGAGTGTTAAAAGCTATGAACTTCTAATTTATAGAGCAGAAGGCCATTTTCTCCTTCTCTGCCTCACAGACCAGAATATCTGGTTTTAAAGGAAGTCAATAAGATTGGGAGAAGAATTATGAGATTCTGTTAGAGTTGATTAAAAGTAACTTTTCTAGCCATGGTGAGGAGACTGATACCCAGAGAAAGAATCCAGTATCTAAAATCTCTGGGACTTAAAAGAAATCAGTTATAGCTGTCTCTGCAAAAGAACATGCAGCAGCAAGATTCTGTTCCTCTCTCCGTCCCTCCCTCACTCTTGCCTTTCCTCCCTTCCATCCTTCCTTCCCCTACATATTTTCCAAGCACCTGTTATATGCCAGGCACAGCTTCATGTGTCTGTACTAGTAAGCAAAAGAGAGATAGTCCTGCTTTCATGAGACATGTTTAAGAGAACATTCACAAGTAAAAATAAAACAAATATTGTGATAAGCACTATGAAGAGGAACATGGCATTATGCAAATATTTAATGAATCATCAAGTCGACCTACATGTGCCATCAGAACCTGTCTGTAGATGTCCCAGTCTTCTAGAACCACAAAGCCATGCCTAGAAGTGGGATTTAATAGAGGGAATATGTGTTCACTGGCAAAATGCTCAGTAGAATAGTTCTACTGAAAGTGTCCTGGTCGCCTTCAGGGAATGTCATCTTACATCTGATCCCTACTCTCAATCCGCTTCAAAACATATAATCATTAAACAAATCATTCTTGGAGACCATGTCTATCTAAGACAATACAATTAAAAGACTTAACTAAGACAATAAGGTGCCATATAAGTTAATATTTGTTTATATGTTTATATACATATATATATGGTATTATAAACTAGCACACACGTACATCTACACATTGCTAACATGTTGTGCAAGTTAGAGAATATCTAGATGCTTCTCACTCTGGGAATTAATATTGGCAAGCTATAAAGAAAAATAAATTAAGGAGATTAGCCTTGGTGTGGTTATAATTTTTGAGCAGGATCACAGAAGACCTTCCTGAAACAATGGTATAGAGACATGCAGAGTTTGAACTTCCAATAGATGGCCCCATGCCGTGTTTCTCTGATGCCAGAGCATATTTGTTCCATGCCAGCTAGATTCATGTCAGCAAATTTATGGACTCTAGTCTCCTGTGGCCTTTGTCTCCAAGCCCTTGGTATAACAAGCAAACCCCATTGTCTAAATATTTCAAATAAAGGATATACATGTAGATCTTTTAACTACCAGTGCTCTGTGAATCTCACTAAAGTTTGGCAATAATTTCTCCTAAGAGGTGATGCATCAGTCACGAAATGAAATAATGAATGAAATTTCTTTCTACATGTCGGCAAATTCATTTACAGATTGTGATGAAATATAAATTATGGTTCATAAGTTTTGCTCTTAGGAGAAAGAGACAGAATTTGCCTGCAGCATATACTGGGGCCTTGGGAGAGTCCAAGAGACTCAGCACATGGGTGCTACAGCATAAAGTCACTAATATGAGTTGGTAAGATTCTCCAAAAGGAAGAAAAATCATTGAAAGTAAATAATTCCCAAACAGAAAACTTGTCCTATTTCACACGGATCTGAATAAGTCCTCAGCTGCCACAATTAATTCCAAGAATTGTAAAAGTAGTCTGTTTTTCCAGGGGCTTGTGAAAGAACTTTGAACTTGCTTAGATTTTCAGCCATGCTAGTAGCAATTGCTTATATTACTAGCAAGACTGTCAACTCCAGAAGCTAAGTGCCGTAAATTAGACTCTCTGGAGAACAGGGTGACTCAGTGATAATACTTCGAGAGATCATCTCTAGTCAGTGTCCATAAACAGTAGTGATTTAGGGAATAAGAGAGAAGAACCTATTCAGAGTTCTAGGACCTAACCTTTCTAATAATCTCAGTTGGACATGCTTATTGTGTTCCTGAATCTATAGTCTGGCCAGAGAATCAGATAGCTAAGAAATTTTAATTTAAGTACAAATAAGCCCATGTACTTTTCAATCTCATGGAGAATGCTTGCAAACACGTACACCCACAAAACCTTAGAGGCAAGCTTAAAATCTTAAAGCCTTTCTTTCTTAAGTCATTCACTTAAAGTCTTCTGTCGAGAGCTTTATCATTTGGAGAGAATAGAGATTTTAAATTATTGAACACAATGTGTCCCTCAGCAAAGCTGATAGATACTCTTCTGCTAAGTCTACCTCAGTTGGAAGTTACTGTTGGCAAAACTTTCGTTAAGCTCTTCCTTTGGGCCACTTGTCACAACTGCAAGGGAACCTACAAAATTCTCTCCAGGCTTGTCCACTAATCTACTAAACCAAAGTTCTCACAATTCCTATTTATGTCTAAATCATGAATCCTGTGCCAATAATTCTGATGAACTTTGATTTTGAATTGGATCTGGTAGTATAACTTCTCCGGATCAGTGAGAGTACTCTCAAAATCTCTGGAGAGTACTCTTCCAAGGAAAAAAGATACGGATGAGCTTGGGATAAATGTAGAAACCCTCCTTTTGTTAAAAACAAAAAGAAAACAAAAAAAACAAGATAGAGAATACTTATTTCAAGTCATTTTAAAGCATAGTGTTTTGATTGTACAAAGCTAAAACAAACAAAAAACCAACAATTATTAACTGTACTCAGGAGCTTTTTGTTGAGTGGTAGTACTGATATTATTTTGGAAAAATACATATTATGATAAAACAAATAAATGTGACATTTTAAGAAGTCTAGCTGTGAGAGCAACATAAAAAGGGACAAAATTTGAAATAAAGAATTTAAGTAGAAGCTCTATTGTCTTTAATATAATTGAGAAATATTAGAATAAACTCAGGATTTACTTTTGTATTTATTAAAATATACAATTCTTATTTCTGCCCATTTAAAAGTTCAAGAATTAGTTATAAACTCATAGCAATAAATAGCTCTAATGTAGAGATTATGCTTTGTTCATATGATTTGCACTGAAAGAAGCAAGGTATTCTTAGAAAAATAGATAAATTCAAAGCCAGGAATAGGAAGCACACAAATTCATCACACTTTATAACAAGGAGGCAATCAAAACTATTGGGATGATGAAAAGCAAAGCAATACAAAACAAAGAACACAAAAGACAACCATAGTGACTCCTATTGGTCAAAGAGAGGTAATTTCATTACTAAGAATAAAAATAACTGAAAATGATTGATCAAGTTAAATATGAGTCCATGAATTTTCATAATTCTCAAAAACAAAACAACATCTAATTGACCAAGTTTAGTATTTTCTGAGATACCAACTCATTTGGTAAACATGATAAATGAAGAGTAAGTATCAATCATTATACTACTTTTCATGTGAGTTATTTTTCAGGGTAACCAATAGTTGAGGAGGGAAAGTATTTATTGATAGAATAATTTCAGGTAGAATAAAATAAATAACACTCATAATGCAGCATTCAGACATTAAAAATATTCTGATAAGATTCACGATTACTTACACAGTATATACTTAGAAGTATTTTTTTCACCAAAAAGTTTAACCTGAATAAAATAAAAATTTCTAGATATTATGACTCATATAAAGGAAATACATGAAATAACAAATATTGTGACTATATAAGCAATCAAATTCAGAATGTAGAAATTACTGTAAGAAAATGAACCATAAAATAAGCTTTCATTAAATAAGCTTTCACTAAATAAGCTTTCATTAAAAGGGACACATGAACCAAATGCAATGTGTAGACTTTGAATTGTGATCCAAGCAAACCAAGTATAAAAAGACATACTTGAGAAATGAAAGAAAATGAAATATATGCACTAGATTGCATTAAGAAATTACTACAAATTGAGGGTTTGAAAATGGTATCTTAGGCCTTATCTGTTAGAAATAAAAATATATGAAGAAATTAAAGCAAAAGTTAGTATAGCTAAAGAAAAGTGATTGGTATATGGGAGTTCGAAATACTGGGCTTCCTACTTTTCTGTTTTAAATAAACCATAATAGAAGTCTAAAACAGATAATGGTGTTTTATATTTCTCTCTGTTTAATAACTGCAAATTAGAGTGACATTAAAATAATTAAGGAAACTTTAAGCTGGTAATGGTAATCAAAACAATAAGGCTGAATGTATGTTTAAGATTGGCTTTATTTATTTTTTCTTTCTGACACTGCTAGTAAAAGTATAAATTAACTTCTGACAAGCAAAAGTTTCTGGAAAACAACTAATAAATCTACTAATAAATCTTAAATGTTCTTACTCTACCTCTGTGTGAATACATGCTAATTTGTGCTTTTACTCATTATTCATTTTGTTAGCTCTATGTAGTCACAAGTAGGATTAGAGTAACATCTTATTTAATCAAACTGCATTAATGTAAATTCTGCAATGTTTCAATTAACCAGCCCCAAATTTCCTTTTATATGCCTATAGAGGGTTAAAATCTCATGGATGGTCTTAGTAAGATGATGATGTTTCATCAATTTTAAACACAAATGAATTCAAGCAAGCTATTTCTTTTCAGAAAAGTTAAAATGGTAACATAAAAAGATTCCTTACTATTTATGCACTTAGAATTTAATACTATAGTAGTTGGATCCATTCTTCTATCCTTATTGTTTACTAGAAACTAAGGATATTTTTATATCATTTCTAGCATTCTATAATACACATATTAATAAATTTAGATTTTTTTAGAAAATATGCATGCATTATGGAATTTGGGTGGGAGGAGATTTTCTCTTTAAATACTCAATATTCTATATTTTAACCTGGAATTCTGATACTCAGAGTAAATTATTATCTTATTAGGATTTCATTTTAAAAATGGGACAGAGTGGGGAAAAGCTACATTGTATTTATTTCCCAAATTGTAATAAGAAATGATGGCTCCGCTCTGCAGCCTTGTTAAGAGAATTCTTGCCAACCTCAATCTATAGTGGCATAAACAAGCAATTTTATTCGTTTCGCATTGTGATATGAATTCTATATTATTTGTGTATTCAAAGCCTTTATTATAGTTGTATTTTGGATGTCCTTCTCCTCTCTCTATTCCATTTTCTTTTCTTGCTCTTCCTTCTTTATATACACTTCCCTCAGCAGTAGCAAGAAACAGTTCACAAGGGAAAGAAGGTATTCTGCTCATTAAGCAACCTCAAAAAATAGAGAGAAAACTTGTCTTTATGTTTAAGACAAGAGAGTTTTATTCTGCATTGGGTAAATAAAAATTGAATCCCACAGCCTCATAGTGTGTTCCAAATTGAAGACTTGAATTATATTCAAGCTAAAGGACTCATTTCCTTAATTTTTAAGGACTATAGAATGGGATAAAAAGAAATGTTTCTATCACCCATAATATTCTTAGTAGGTGTTTTCACACTGGGGGATTGGAGAATTTTCACAGATTTTGTGTTTTTCCAATACTTTGAGTATTTTTAAAAAGCATTATGAAAAGACATACAATATTCACATGGCTACTCTAGAGAGAGCTTTTCTATAGAAAGAAAAGTTTATTTTCCTTAAGGCCCTAAAACAACATTAAACTTGGATTATGCTCCGAGGACTGAATAATGAAATGGAAATAAGCAGGTCACCATTGTTGTGACATCCCACTAGAAATGTCACCACATTTTGTTGAGATACACAATGAAGACTGCCAGTTTGCCTGTGTAATTCACCTGCCTCCTTGCCATCACTGTAAACTTCCTGGGACTTTTTTTGCATATTTTTTCCTATAATTTCCTTTCAGTATCATCTTTGAAAATGAAGCCCGAAGGAAGTACATTTCAGAGAGAGACTGTGTGAAAGTCACCAGAGCCAGGAGAAAAGCAAGCCCATTTTGAAATCTCAAGCACAAGATGGAGAGGTAAGTCTCATAAATTCACGGATCAGGCTGGTGAGCTCTTGACTGAGCCTTCAGACATTGAGAAACATGAGAACTCTGAGGACTGCTGATCTAGTGTCTCTCTCACAAATTTATATTTTGAAAAAAAGAGAAAAAATGACATACTAAGTGCTATCTCCAGTGTTTGCAAAGAAGTTAAGAAGGTAAGGTTTTCCTTTGTAAGTCCTCACTTCTACCCCGTCCCCACCCAATGGAGACTCCTTCACCCTCACACCCTCGTGTCCCTGGCTTCCTGTACTGCCCACTACCTCATTCAATGCCTGGAAACTTTTTGCAAATAGTACATATTGGTCTTCTTGGAATGTTTCCAAGATGAAGACTAATATAAAAATAAGTCGATAAAAACAAATCCTGCCACACACTGTTTTCTTTTTTATGTAGAGTAATTACGGGTAAGACTAGAAAAACACTTTATACATTTTGTTTGTATGTACAAATAGAATGTTCAGATATTTTGGTAGTTAAGTTGGAGAAAGGAAGACTAAAGGACACTGTAGTCACACTTTGGTGACCGCTGTACTAGAAAGGTTATTGATTAGTAGATTTATATCAAATTACGAGGAAAAGCTTTTTTTCCAAATATCGCTGAAGTTCTGTACTCATTTCATCCTGTTAATTATTAACAAGAAGATAGAAAATTTCTTAAAATATATTAAATGCTTGCTATCTGATGGTCTTAGTCTAAGCAATTGAAATCTATTAACATGTTTAAACCTCATTCAATCCTAAGAGCTTGAAATTATTATAATATACCTTTATAGATAAACTCCACCTATTTATAGGTACTTTTAACCACCATTAGAGCATTCTTTGGAGATCAAGACTCAACTGTAAAGTAGAAGAAGAACAGAGAGTAAGCACTGCTGGCTTGGGGATGTTTGGGGTACTTGGAAGGTGTCTCTATTCTATGAGTTAATTCAGTTCATCTGGCTTTGCATGTGGACATTTTCACTCTCCTTATTCCACATGTATGTCTAGGAACTATAGGTATGACTGAATGTCAAATGCTAGTTTCCCAAAATATCATGAAAATAATGTGTCATAAGACAAAACTGAGCTTTTTCTTGCTTTAGTAAGAGAAAACACTGCCTGGACAGAGCATCATTAGTGTCTGGGCAATAGGGAAGAATAGTGGTTGAAATTGAAGATGTATTGAGATGCTGAAGTCTGGTTTGAGGCCACTCTTTCTACAGAAAAGGCTTAGTTAGGACTGTGTAGGTGGACTGATAATATGATAAACATTGAGGATATACTGTGGTAAACTGAACATAAGCTTTGTGAGTATAAATATCAAGACAGAGAGATTTGTAAACAGCATATATTATGTGATACAAGAAGAATGAATATATGGTGCATGGACTAAAATGCAATTACCTCTGCTTAGAGATGGGAGGAACTTGATACAGCCATGGCTATTGGGCTTCAGGATACGCTATCCCAAAGTATGGCACCTCAGCATCTTGAATAGCTTAACCTGAAGGAGTTGCAGCAAATGGTAGATGCAAGATCACTCTGATATTGCTGCCTTTTAACAGCTCAGAAAACTCAGGTGAAAGTGAAAGATTTCCTCCTTTACTATGAGGAAAAGAAGACATTCTTGTCAGCAGAGATAGGGAATTTGAAGCTGAAATCTGTATAATACACTTTGTTACCCCTTCACCATTTACTTTACCAACACACACCCCTTTGTCTTGTCAGTTCTTCCCAAATGTGTTCTTTGTTTTAAAAAGTGTGGATGCTTTCTGCTCTTGTCTCTTCTTTGGGTCTTTATTCTCTTGTGAAGGCTCCCATGTCATGTAAAGATTTGATAAAATTTGTATACTTTTCTACTGTTAAGCTGTCTTTGTGAGTTTAATTTTCACACTTACCCCAGAGAAGGTTGAAGAAAACTTCTTTCTCCCCTACAGGGTTTTCCAGACCAAGAAGCAGAGGAACAATACGGTAAAAGTCATAGCACTAAAATAGGACAATTTATTCAGTTCTTAAGCAAGTAGTTTCACTGAAGCATAGGGTGTAGTAGCAGTGGCAACAGAAAAGAATGGATATTTAGATAGGAAACAGCTTGTCAGTGGCCCTGGATGTCATAGTCAGGAGTTTTGACCTGATACCATATGCATTAGAGGCACTTTTTAAAGAGTGCAGATAGAAGATAATTTTTTTTAAAAAAAAGATAAAATCATCACTCTTACACAGAAATAAAATTGAATACATGTTAAGAATTTATTTAACTCATGAGGAAACCAGGCAGATATTAATACTGATTAATAAAAAGATTTCAAGAAGCACAACTTTATTTAGCAATGGAATGTTGAAATGAATTTGTAACTGAGTTTTTCCACAGCTGGAAATGAATAATTAATTGAACCACCACCCAAAAAGCCATAATTTGCATACTTACCAGTTACCTAAAAATCACAATGCTTAAAAGTAATTCAAAAATAATGAAATGCTAGAATCTCCTCGAAACACAAATTATTTTCTACACTAGTTTCTCTAGTTTGTGCTTGGACATTCAGCTGTAGGGTGAAGTATATTATTGAGGAAACAAGAGATAGTTACTGTCTGAATAAAAGATAGTGAGAATAGAAAGGAAGAGATGAAATGAGGAATATCAACAGAGATAGAAATCTTGTGACTTAGTAATGTGGATGATAAGGAAGAGGAAGTGTCTGCAATGGCCACTGAATCAATTGTGATTCTAAGATCCAAAGTGGGGGGAAAATTAGTATGAAAAAATAATAATAGGTTTGGTTTTGGGGTCCATGGAGTTTGATTTACCTTTGAGAAATACAAGAAAAGACACTTGGCTGGCAGTTGGCAGAAAATACATCAGTGGTAGCAATAAAAACTGGGGTATAAATAGTCTTTCTGAAACAGTAAGAAAAGGAGAAGTTTGAGACATTATTTCTATTGACTATCAGCATTTAAATAATAAGCAGAGAAAAGAGTATTCAAAGAAGGTAGAGATGGAATTTAGAGAACTAAGTGGAGAGTAAGAAGATAATATGTTATAATAGCTATGTTAGTTATCTATTATTTACATATTACCAAGTCTAAACTACCTTCAAACTCAGCAGCTTAAAAAAAGAAAACATGCAGCAGTTTCTGAGAATCAAGAATTCAGGTGCTGCTTATCTGGATAGTTTTGGCTCAGGGGCTCTCGCAGGTGGTTGTCAAGATGTTGACCAGGGCTGACCTATTCCCAAGGGGCAGACCTCAATTTCACCCTGGCTTTTGATTGTAGGCCTTTGTTCTTGTCCAACGAGTCTTTCCATGGGTGGTCTAAATGACCTCACAACTGAAAACTAGATTCCTTAAGAGAGTGAGTGAGAGGTGGGGCTAGAGATCTGAGTCGGAGAAATATAAAGAAAACCTTAATTCTGTAGTGATTTATAATTGCTTCTGCCAGATACTATTCATCACAGGTTAACCCTCATCCAATGTGGAATAAGACTCAATAAGAATTGGCATATCAGAAGGATTGATCATTGGTGGTCATCTTGGAGGTTTGCTACAGCAGAACCTAAGGAAAAAAGAATTGTAAGAGGGAAGTGAAGGAGATAGAATTATAAGAAGGAAGTAGATATTTTTTAAATAATCCCATCATATTCTATATTTTAAGAATGACATTTACTAGTTTTACATCTCAAGTACAACTTGATTGCAAAGATTCTAGAAACTGATTCTACAAAAAGCAAATTAAGGATAGGTGGATGTTTAAGGTGAAAAAGAGAAAGAATAGGAAAAACATGCTAGATGTATACAAATACTTCTAAGATTCACAGGTAAGACAATTTTGCCTTACTTAAAGATGGTTTTTTAAGTTCTTCAAGTTTCAAGGGACAGAGATATACTCAAGATGATGGAAATGATGGATGATTCTTGAAAAAGAAAACTAGAAGACAGTCTAATAACCAAGAATTTAAGTCTCAAGAATAAGAGGATGAAATCTGGTTACAATCACAGTTGCAAAGTCAAGTTTCATGGAGGATATGAATATTGTTCTGGATGCATCATAATGTTATGACCTAGTTTGGCTTTTCTAAACATCAGGATATCATAGAACCTAACCGTTGAAGTGACTTAGAAAATCTCAGTATGTGTCTCTCCTACTGCCATTCCCCGGCTGCATTGTTTTAGTCATTGCATCCACTGTCTCATAACTTTTGCTTATTCTTAAGTTATCCTCTGATACAGTCTTCCTATTACCTTCTGATAGCTATATAAGCTTGTGTCCATCATACTATCTGAATGTCTCTACCACCTGCTACCTTCTCCCCATGGTTCTCTATTTCTTTACCACTCTTAACTAATTATTTGTAGTACTTACTCTACCTGAAATGGTAGAAAAAAATATGTAGGTACATAGATAGATATAGATAAATAGTAGATGATAGATGAATAGATGATAAATAGAACTATCTAATAGCAAATATATATGAACATAAAATAAACATATAGAGTAACATTATAGACATAATATATTGCCCTATCTATTCACGTATGTTACATTGTTCCTGTGATATTATTTTTTATTCATTGCTGTACCCTGGTACATCAGGTACTCAATAATCATTTGCTAAAATAAAATAATTTGATTGAAATTTTAGTAACACGATGAATAATACTCTTTGTCCTGTTGTTTGGAGGTATTTTGCATGGGCAAATCAGGTTCCTTTACATACCCTCTTGCCATAGGTTATCTGAACTTTCTCAAGAGAGAGAGCATAATTATAGAATAGGACCACTTTTCATGGAAAATCATTATTTGCTTTCAGAAGTATTAACTATCTAAAGAAATGTATTAGAGTTGCAGGCTAGAAATGTTAACTAGGACCAAATCTTTAATCACAAAACTTCAAAAATTTCAATTTTTATTGAAGGATAAAATATTTTTTATATTATGTCTACTAAGAGAAGGAAAGCAATACATGTTTATCTTAAGAATAGAACATCGCTTTGAATAAATTAGCAACTGTAAAATTCAAAATAAAATACATGGAACAAATGGAAAAAAAACTCTTTTCAATACAACTAAGAATAGCTTGACTGTTCTTCAACTGATGTTTTAACTTTATTTTGATCATGCAGTTGCTGTTGATGATTTTCTAAAACACACACATATTTTGGAACCCTTTTTGGTTTTTTTGGAGAGAAAATATACTTCATGTTTACTTGTAAAACATGGACCCCATTAGTTAAACACATAATAACCCATTATGGAGTAAAATTTTTAATGCTACCAATAATTACTAGTCTATGTACCTTGTTTTCTTTTGAAATGTATTGAAGTAGCTTAACATTAAGTCACAATTTAGGATAAAATTTTTACTAAAGTATAGGCCAGAGTTCACCAGGAAAGTCTATGCCTAGAGGCTTTTATGTAGAAGTTCTACATAGAACCATATGTAGACAATTTAGTTTTTAGCAACTAAAACTAAAATGAAAATTTACTGAATCATTTGATTTTATTTTTTCGACAACAGGGAAAGTATACTGAAAAGGGGTTCCTTGACATAGTCTTCCTTATAAAATAAAAACATAAGGTACTCTGTTTGTTGCCTTTCTGTTCCTCAATTTTATCATTTTAAGCTATAATATTACAAAAGTAAAACAAAAGACATTTCTTATTGTAACTATTTAATGACGGTTAAAAGAGGGAAGGTTGAAAGTTTTTCTCTGAAGGAATGATATAAACCAGTTCATTTACTTGTAATTCTAAGTGTCTCTAAATTAGTATGGGATTAAACAATCACAGATACATGATTTTAATAAATCCTACTGAAGTTTTTATTGCAATTAATGATTATAAATAACTAGTACAAGGATTTCTTAAAATTGAAGATTGGTTGCATCTGCTGTATGTATAAATGTACTGTATTAATGATTAGGCAGGCAAAGCTTCATTTAGTTTTTCTGTATTTTTATTATCTGAACTTCTCTTTTACGGTAAAAAAGAAAATGTGACAGTAAGGAATAAAACATTTTCCTTCTTTTTCTCTCCTGATCCCTTTCTCAAAAGAATTTCTGCCTTAAGCCACTTTTCAACAAACATTTATTTAATGTCTGCTCTGAGTCAAACCCCTAACCTACTGGAGGAGATGTCTCCCAGATCTATATTCAAGACCCAACCCTGATCTCTTTCTGCTTTCAAAACCAATCTTACAGCAACTTACAGGGTTTCTTCACTTGGTTGTGCTGTTTTAATCTCAAATTCTGAATACCTCCCAACTGAGTTTCTAATTCTCCTGAAATGTGCTTCCACAGTCTTCTTTCCTCTCATACTCAACCCATTAATTCATGTAAAACATAATGACTCAACTCTTTATAATGACAGACACTTAGCTAGGTGCTGAGGACAGGATAGTGGAGAGACAAAACCCCTACAGGTATGTGTCTTCAAACAAGGAACATATAAGTAAATGTAAAGAACACATAATGTTTACACTGCATAGACAGAAAGGCTACTTTGGTGCTATCAAGGAATACCTCTCTGAGACCTGAAAATGATGATGCATTCCCATTCTCCAGGTAAATCAAAGGAATAACTGTGGAGTCATCCTTACTTCTACATTCATTTATTCATTCGTTAAAATTCATTTCACATGAATTTAGAGAATATTCACTAAATATTGGGCATTGTGAAAATGCTTGAAATGCAATGATGAATAAAATACACCCTCTGATTTCCATGGATGCTACAGTCTATAGAGAAGGTAGGTCAATAGCAAATAAAGACAATTAAGTGTTATAATGATTTTGATAGTTGTCCATGTAGGGGTGAACAGGGTGAAGGGACTTATAAGAATATAAACTTGAGGGCATATAATGTATTTTATTCTTAACATTCTCAGCACAAGTCCTGGAAATAGGCACTCTGAAGAATACCGTGAATCGATGTATTGATGACATCACACAGCTATCTATATTGGCCTTGAGACTAATGAAGAGTCCTATTGATTTACTTTATTTATCCATGATTCTGTTATCTCAGACATGGTACATTTCTCTCAATACCATCTATAAATACTTTATTATTCCTAATCCCATACTTGGCACTTTAAACCTTTTCCTTCTCAGGAGATCCCTTTCATTTTCATGCATGTGCTCTCATGAAGAATTTATAGATACATCCCCAAAGGAGGGCAAAAACATCTTTCCTTCCAAATACTATAACTGACCAATATTTAATGCAGGATACCAGTTTCCATATGGGTTTTCCAGTATTTTCTCCAGAACCTCAAAAAGAATATAATGGCTTTGGAGAAGATTTTAGACTTTTCATTCTAGAAAATATGAATTCCTCAGTAGTACAAAAGATAAACAACTGTGTTATGTCTCTCAGACATCATCAAATAGATCATCAAAATAATATCAAAGACAATAAATCTAATGAAACTCTAGTAGGTTGCTTTGTTGTATATCATAGATTTTGGAGCATGCATTACCTGCTTTAGTTCTCAAGTAACTGGGCAGCAAATCAGGATCCACCCATCAAAATTGTCATAAACTGAGAAACTGTGACATTTTATTAACATATAGTTCATTTACAGATAAACTTAGCCAAGAGACACACAGGCAATGGATAGAACTGGTTTTCCACTGAGGCAGGGAGACTTGTGACAGGAATGATAAATCAGCAGACCTCCCTGTTGGTGCCACAATATCTGCTCTCACCAATATCTGTGGAATCCCCCAGGTACTTCCATGTTGCTCCTCTATGTATCTCCAAGTACCGCATCTTCCCCCAAGTTTCTCCCTCCACAGGTGCCTTGTCTATATTATCAGGTGAGAAAGAAAGTGACTCTGTGACAGAGAAGGTTTCCCACTTCCTCAGCTGATGTCTCTTGATAATAAACTTTTTCCTGCTTCAAGCACCGAATGTCCAATTATTGACTTTATTACTTGGAAGGCATAACAAACCATAACATTCACAATAACTCAGCAAAGTAGATGGTACAGTTTCCTTGATGAAGACAATAAGCCTCAAAGAGATATAATGATTTCTTCAAGTCACAGAACTTAACAATGACACAGTGGGCAATGAGATCATGAGTGTTTGATAAGGATTGACAAGGATGAGTCTTTCATATCTTCCGCGCATCCAATGTGTTGCAGCAAATTCAAAGTCTGTGTCATACATCCAGTTAAATTTTAATGCTATTTCCCTATCCCCTCACTATTAGCAAATTTATAATTGTTTTTAATTTTGTGGCTTATCACTAAATATGACTGAAAATGGTTTAATCTTTTCCTAGCTTTGTTGTGTTGAAGAATAGCAGGTTATCGTTCATTTGTAAGAGCGTTTCACAGGTAGAAAGATTAATTTGTCCCTCAAATGTCTCTTCATCCAGCTAAGTAATCCTTTTTGATGTTTTTGATTCCTTTTTTTTAAGCTGTGTCTTTAGTTTTGAAGGTTAATTTTTTCTTGTGTAAACAAGGATCCCTACATAAATCTTGTGCTAGCAATGTGATTTCAAACAGAAGCTGTATCTTTTGTGAATTTTTCTCAAATGTGTTTATATTTGGAAGAAATTAGCTATGAAATTAGCTATTTTCCACAGAAAATACTTAATGATAATATTCATATTTATATTTATTTTTATAATGACTAGGAAAGTTTAGATTATGTGAATATATGAACATCTCAGGCAGTGCTTTATTTAATCCATATTATATTTTTAACTATGCATGAATATTTATCTTTTCTCTATGATAGAAACTTAATATGGAAGTTGATAGATTTTTTTACTCTACTTTTTTAAAAGTTCAAACATCTGTTCGATTCATTATTTTACTAAATATCACACAAATTTAATGATGGTCAATTTAAGGGAAATCAAAAAACATTTCCAGCAATCTTAACACTTTCATAGACAAGAATGGTTTTAATGGGGTTTGTGAAAAAGACATATTTGATATTTTGAAAGTGTATAGGCATGATTTTTTTAAATACAGAAGATCACATAAAGTTCTATAAAACACGATAGCTCTTCCACCCATCAATTGTGAGTGCTTCCAGCACAGTTTCTTGTTAAACACAAGGGTCAAAAAGACACTTGTTCAGAAATGAACTAGAACAACAATGCAGGATTCACTTTCTTTTTGGTCTCTTCCTTAAACTTTGAGTAACAAAGTCTAAGGGGATGCTGGAATCACAATGATAGCCCTACAACTGTTAAGAAACAGCCTTGTGAAAAGAAGGAAGAAGACACTACATTGGAAATAATGATAGAGGAAAAGTCATAGTTAGAGAATTCCAAGAATGGAAAAACAGACACCTAATTGTGCGGCCTATAGCCACGAGCATGCACCGAGGTACCTTAGGTCTGAGGTCCTTTGGAATAAATCTTTGGCGCTAACAACACAGTCCGCACCAGGGAGACTTTTGTATTTATAGTTTATTCTCCATTATTGCCAGAGGCTTCAAATCCCACATAGTCAAAATCTCCATTCACCGCTGCCTGCTGGGCATTTAACAAGGGCTCTTGTAACAGGACCCAGAACAAGTATGAACATGAATAAAAAGTGCAGGGGCCAGGCAGGCACCACAGGCTGCGAAGTAGCCAAGTGGAGGCATTGGAGAGAAACAGAGAAAGCGCACAATGACCCTAGTGCCTCAAGGCATGGCTTCAAAAGGTGTCAACACCAATTAAATTGTAAAAGCTCTGTCAGCTTCTGAAAAGTCATCCAGACAGGGACAAGACAGTACATAATCAAAGGCCTGGGACGTGATTCTGTATGGTCCACACTGGACCCTGTATACACACGCAACGCCTGGCAATTTGCGACCCATCTGTGAGCCTCCGAGTGAAAACTGTACTTAAAGGTGCAAAAACCCTTCCTCTGGGAGTTCTCCAGGCTTGGGGATCTTGAAAACCTTTATTAGCAGGTAACTACTGGTCGCTCATCGAGGTAAATTGTCTAAACCAATCAGTCTGAAATATCTACCATTGATTATACCCATAAATAAACGGGAGGATAATTGTCTAGTCTCTCAGTTTGAGCTAAACAGTGACAGATATGTTATCTGTAACAAACAACGTTGTGGAGAACTTTCTCTGTCAGCAAAAGACTCTGGAATCTCTCCTTTCTGGTAGCTGGACATTCTGACTATGAATTTGCAAGGGGCTTGTTTCAAGGTCTTACACTAATAAGAGAACTTTGAGCTTCCTATTTGGCCTGGGAGAGTGTTAATGTGGCTTTTAAGCATTTATTGGTTCTTGGCAAAGGCACCCTAATCTCAATTCCTGAGTTGATATCTCTCTCTTTCCCTCTCCCTCTTTTTTTTTTTTTTTTGCCTACGGGTAACTATGATAGGTACCATCAATTTACTGGATGGATTTCAAAGTGACAGCAGAGTTGGGGAGGAGAAGTGATACGTTTTATAGCTAGGGGAAAAAAGATTGGGAGAACTGTCAAAGTATTTCTCACATATTTTATTGCTAAGTAATTTTCTTGGTCTACAGAACTTTTTCATTCACCAGATCAAGTGAAATGCCTGGGGTTTGAGGTAGATGGATTCTTGCTGAAAAGTAAAGTCTAATGACATTAAGGTTCAGAGCATGGTCATTTTTTTTAAAATCACTCAAAAAGATGACTCTAATTTACTTGTTTGACAAGATACACAACTTAATTGAAGCATTTAGAATACAATCATTCTTTTGAATTAAATGATTTGAATATCCTTAATGTGGTTGAAATTAATCTTTTATTTTGAAGGAAAGACCAGACATAAAATAACATCATATTGTTATTAGTTTGAAGCTGCAATTTATTAGATTTTTATCATATATTTTCCTTAATATATAATTGCTCTTGGAAAATGAGTATAATAGCTACAAAGAAATAGAAAATAAAGGAACATATTTTTTCATATTTTCGTATTAAGACTGTGTCAAGATGGACTATGTTATGCTATGACAACAAAGAAGTAAATAGTGGTTTAGGAGAGGAATGATTTCTCACTTTAAAAAAAAAAAGTCTTCTATGGGTCTGGGAGACTCAACAGAGATGTTTCACCGCTTGATTTTTAGTATGGCAAATTTTTTTTTATTAGTATATGCTTCCAAACTTGCTACAGCAAGCAACAGGAGTTAGATAACTGTAATTAAATGTTGCTACTCAGAAGTGACACACATTCTTTCTCCTCACAGTTAACTCATCAAAAACAAGTCACAGGGCTACACTTTCTAGTGCGGTGATTGCTGAATCTTAAAAGAGAAGGAATGTTATTAGTAAACCATTGTAAAGTCAGTAACAGACCACTCTTTTGAAAACCAATTGTTCTTTCCTCTCTCTCCAATCCTATGTTCAACCCCTCCAAAAGAGAGACAATCCAAAAACTCTCCTACAGTACATAGTCCATGATCTCAGATATGAATGTGACTCCTCTCAGTAGGCAAACATATAAGCTTAAAAGAAAATTGTTTTCTTCTTTCACAATCCACAGAGCATGAAGAAATAAGGATTTTTCTACAACTTGCAGTCATGGAAGTCATTTAGACAAACTGATAGACAACCATTGTGAGAACCCCTAGACTAGGGGTGGTAAATGTTCCTGTATTAAGCCCCTTTCTGTTTCCTAAGAGGAAGTTCTCAGGCTGCTGTTCTTGAGGATGTCCTGGCTCCACTTTCTGAAAGACTCAATTCTTTCTTTATTCTCCTGTGACTGAATTGTGACGAGCACTGTGGAAAAGTTCTTGAGGAATAGACAACTTTTTTAGCCCACTTCCTGTTTGAGATGGGTTCAGGACTAAGGTTAATTTTAAGTCACAAATAACCACAGACTCTTTAAGTCCAGTCATGGACTTTCTTTGGCAGTGAAATTCTCTCAGAAATGTTATAATTTCCTTATCTACTTAATTCTGCACAGTGCCAATTACCAATGCCATACTCACAGGTTTTTGACGATTTGGTTTCTGGAACATTTTCTTTCTTGTTCCTCTCCTTCACCCTCCCTCTTGCTCTCTCTCTCTCTTTCCATAATTTCTGTGCCTTTTTATGAAGGATTTTGAGATTCAGTCCCTTTTCCTTAGCTAATTTTGTTCAATTGTAAGGACGGATAGAGTGCCCTTTTTATCATACTTTTATTCTAAGATATCTAAATTTATTCCCAGATTTAACATGGTCTGGTAGCCATACTTGTGATTTAAACTTTACCTTAGGGCTTCAATTTCATTTTCCTGTTCTGCACAAAATGCTTTCTGAGAAGCAGTTACTTTTTATAACACTACAAATCCCCAAATTCCTGTGTTCTTTTATTTATTCCTGATTGCAAACTAGTCTATTGTTTTCTAGGATCATCTTTTTTTTTTTAATATCTTGCCCATTGTAACTGACAGCAATCTGTAGACACTCTAATTTTCTGTTTAATCTTTCTTCTAGAGCAACACATTTATTTTTCACAAGATTTTCTTTATAAAGTATCAGAGGTGGTAATGTTACCACAGGAGAGGCTGGTATACAGGATTGATTGCCATCTTCTAGCTTCCCCAGGAGATAGCCATCTACAACTCCACCTCCTGTAGGATCAGCAATAAGTTTATACCACATATTTGAGGACTTTTTATCATGGCAATATCTAATCTCAACATAAATATTTTAGTCAGCATGGAAGAGACTAGAATTTACTAACAAACAATTCATAGTTTCAGTAACTAATAGCACAAAGATTTATTACTCTCTCATGGAAATTATGTTACAAGGCCAAAAAACTCTCAGAGTAGCTGGGCCACCCTACAGGTAGTAGCTGAACATTGGACTTTGTTAGCAATGTGGTTTCCCAATAGCCATAGCAGAATGGAAATTGAACTCTGACTCCAAGATAGTAATGAAATTAATTAATGGGAGTTTAACTCATCAAGTCTGATAACTTCTACCTGCAGCCCTAGGCCACAGTAACCATTTGAGCCTTCAACTTTTAATAACAGATGCAATGAATACGTATTCCTGAATATTCTATTTACTGAACTAAAAGAATAGTGAGGGTGAGTTAGACATTATTTTAATAAAGTCATGTGCTTTAGTATCAAGAGTCCTTAGTTTGAATTCATGTGATCTTAGTTCTAGGCTCAGCATTTTAAGTGATTATATCTTATAGCTGTTAAAAAAGAATCAACTTACTCATCTGTAAGAGAAAATCATAATAAACCCTGTCCTGCCAATGTGGAGAATTACTTTATGAATCAAACAAGCATATTCACATAGAATGTCTTGACATCAGTGGTATAAAGAATATAATCATATAAAGGATAAAGGAAAATTTAAAAGGTAACAATAAACCAAAATGAAACTTACACCAGATATTGTAATTTCCAAACATTTTCCACTTAAAATGACTTCCTTACTGAGCTTTATAGATGTGCAGCAAAAGGATAAGGTGGTTGATTCACTGGGTGAATAACAGCCTGCCCTCTTTCAGAACAACCACTTGATTTAAAACCTTTAATTACTACTTATTATTGTAAACAGTATTTGAGGAGTGAATAATATTGAAAAAATATTCACTTTTTTTTAGCCAGGCATGCAGGGGAAACGTTTGTATAACAAAATGAAAAAAGTCCCAAAAACTAGTTGAAAATTTCTTGTTAGGTTTCAGTTCATACAAATCATAACTAGGCTATTACCATCATAATGCAATACGTGTATTTCAGGACTAATACTACTTTATTTCTAGGATTTCCCTTTCTAACTAATTTTAAGCATACTAATGAAAATTAATTCAGAAATTTTCATTTTACCTCACAGACATTGCTTTCATCTTATGAATAAAACGAAGAGAACACACCATACATCATAGACTCAACTGAGAATAAATCTTTGTCATGGAGTTTTGAGGTAATAGTGACATTGTGTGTGTGTGTGTGTGTGTGTGTGCTTCTTCTAGGATTTATTCCCTTTTTGCTTTTGTAAATGAAAGCTTGAAAATCAGTAATGGTGAAATGTAAATCTAAGTCAGAATTTGCCCCTGTTCAGTTATTCCTTGGTTACTGGTGGCTCAAAACTCTGGTTATTAGAGATACTTACCTTGTGTGGCTGAGTCACACATATACCCTCTGAGCAAATATTTTTGCCTATCTTATTACCAAGGACCTTGTGCTGACAATGGAAATCTAATTACATTCTACTTCTTTAGTCCTGTCTGAAATATCACCCCACCCATCGGTGAGAATTTTAACTCTGTGGACTCAGTATTAAATCTATGCATTGGTTGTGTTACTATCCTTTTCTCCAATAAAAGTGCTGAGCATGCCCATGCTACAGTCTAAATTTGATAGGTTCTCTAGTTGCTTTAAAGGAGACAGAGATAATAGAATTATGTAAATTCTTTGATGTTTCACATTAAAACCTTGATAGGATTCAAAAATCAATGTTATAAACTTTGGTTAGAATAAACAAGGACAGAAGATTATGTTATGATTTCGGGAGTTTAAAGAGAATGAAGAGAGTTATTATAAGATGCCGGAAGTTCATACTAATTGTGACTAAGTTAAAATGGTATGTTGAATGTTTATTCATTTAGACTTCTTATCAAGAATTCACCTACTGAACCACCACTATGTCTTCCTGTTGCTGGGTATACGCCATGTCTAACAACTCTGTGTTCAGAAGCCCAGTGGTACCTTTTGATCCATTATTACTGAGCTGCTCATTTTCACTGACATTCTCAACATTTCTCTCACACCCTAATATTCCCGACTTGTTCTGTCTCCTCCCCAAAACTTCTGTATCTCTGGCTGTGTGGTTAACAAATACATTTATACCATTAGCTTTTCTGAATGTTCCCTTCACTGACTGAAACTCAGCAACTTCCTGAGTACCATCTTTCCTGGAAAATCTATCAAGGACAGGCTGTTTTCTTTCATACCTCTTTATTTCAAGGTCAGCAGTTGGATAGTTTTGGCCCTCAGTTCCACCTTGATGTTATTTAGTAGCTGTCTCTATCCTCTTTCAAAACAACAAATCTTTGAAGTTCACAGAATTCCCCTCTATCATCTATTCCCATTGTTTTTATCCACCAACTATGGTCCATTCATTCTCCCTCATAATCAGTCTCTCTTATTTTATTTTTTATCTCTTTATTTTTTTTAAATTCTTATTGACTGCCTTATTTTTCATTTCCGCTGTCATCATTCTCAGAAATTTCAAACTCTACATACATCATCTGTTCAGCTAATTTTTCACTTTCTTAATCTCACCTTCAAAATTCTTTTTCTCATGCTCTAGTTTCCAACTTTCCTTACCAAATCTTGGGTTTTATCATTCGTACTGATGTGCACCCCCTCTACCCTGCCCCATTCAAAGTCTCTGATTTCAAGCCTTCTGTTCTGTGATCATCACATATTCTAGCTCACTCAAAAGACAGTTAAAAAGATGAGCAGAGTTTGTAGGAATTTTTGCCATGGAGTCCCTGAAATACCAAGACAAGAATAAACCCAGGGATGATCTTTGATATTTATGCATGAGGCGGCCTTATTTCTATTTCTCACTGATTCTCCCAAGTCCTCTGCCCAGGTAGATTTGACATAGATTCTTATTTGGGGGGAAAAAAAGAGTTTCTCATTTTCTTCTCTTTATTCTTTTTTTCTTCTTCAGTTCCAAACATCCCCAGTGAATAGAAAGACAATCTAAAATGCCTGAGGAAAATATGACAGCAGTTTCTTTATAAATCCATTCTTGTGTTTTGCATATGTTTTACTCATCTCAATTCAAAAGGACTAATGTTGTAATAGAAATGTAATGGCAACAATGCAAATGTAAAGGCATCTTGTATTGTGGGATCTGTTTAAAAGAAAGATAGTGCAATATAACAATACAGTTTCTTATTTGAAAAATAATATTCACTCCATTGAGAACTGACAGGAAATAATGTATATGATAGAATTGCACTGTTTCCATTGTCCAAAAAGCACAATCTTAAAAGTTAAAATTTTAGCATTTTAAAATTCACTTTAAACTTTAACAAAATGAAATTTCATTTAAATACTTACCAAAGAACAGGATAATGAAATTAAATGTTCTTTGTAGGAGAAAAGCTGTTAGAATTAAAAATAATATCATTGACAATCGTTCCAGCTCCATTTAATCATTTTCTGTTCCTTCTTCCTCTCCACCAAAGATGCCCTTTTTTTGTTTTACCACTGTTTCATTTTAATATGTGTTAGAGCACAGCCAGACAAGGACCAAATTAACATAATGTAGAGAAAATGCCAGAACTTAGTCTCTTATAAACAAAATATGAATATGATGTGCTGTCACCTGGACTAGCAGATACTTGCATCAGTGCTGTATGTTTTCCGTTGACTGAGTCTGCCTCTATTTTTTAGCTCAAAACTGACATAAATAAGTATAAATGCAATAACTTGTAGTTTTGCAAGTTATTAAATAAACAAATAATCCACGAAAATTATAGATGACTTACAAAATCTTATTGACTTATAAATTGTCCTTATAAATCCACCATTTATATTCAGTTCTTTATGGTTTTACTAGAAATTGGGTCCAGGGGACACAAGCATCTGTTAGAATAAGTGTCCATTGCTCTTTGATGTAAATATCAGCCATATTTTTATTTTCTGTTTCTAGTGCTTGTATTCAAAGATATTTTTCCATTGCAAGTGATAGTAAGCCAATTCAGATACTTGTTAAAAGAAAAGGTAATATATCAAGTTCTTTAATTGAAAAAATACAAGGATAGATTCAAATATGGCTTGATTCAGGCACCTCAAACTACAGACTCATCTCTTTCTTTTCCTTTCTTCTTCTGTTCCCTTTCCTATTGCCCCTAGCCCCCATATTAAGTTTCTGTTTGCTTCTTTTTAATTTCATTCATGATTTCTTATGTGTGGTGGTTGCAAGAAATTTGAAGATCTAGGTTTATATCATCCTAAGTTTGGCAGTCTGATTAGAAAGTTTTATCCACTTTCCAAATAGTTAGCATAAGTCTTTGGATTGATATTTATTTATGTGTCTGTGTCACATGCTTATCTATGAACCAGTCATTATGGCGAGGAGATAGAATAGTCTCATTCTCTAGACCTTGATTATAGGCCCCTCTCTGAAGCCAGGGGACTGGATTGATATCCTCTCTGAATCACATGGACTGACAAGGAAAGATAGGATTTTCCTGATGGTATGCCTAAATGCAGTTATTAAAAAAGAGAAGTCAGGACGCTTAGAAAGTAGTAGTGTATGCTAGTGAACTTATTTGTAGTTAACAGTAGAATTGGTATAACTTTATAGCTGCATATTCTTATGTATGTTATGGTTCTTTAATTCATTGGCCCTACTTTCTTGAGCTCTGAATAACTATGGAAATTGGAAAATTGCTTAGTAAAAGAGTTCAGTAGAAATAGTTATCTGTCTTGTTTAAGAAAATTCAGTTTCTAGTGAAATGGGAAGATCAGAAGAAAGAAAAAGAGAGAAGACTCTTCAGATTGTTTGAGATTTAATGGATAAGTGATGGTAGAATGGGTCAAGATTGAAAAAGAATGTTTTCTGAGAAATTTTGAGCACCTGATATTGGCTTATTTTTTTCTCTTCCACTTCTAAAACCTTGAACGTTTTGTGTAGACAGTATTTCTCCACAAACACCTAATAAAAAAGGGAATAGGAAGGAGAGGTAGGGAATTTTAAATAGACTTTTGAGCTGCCGCCTGGTTTTTATCAAACTCACACTCTGATATTCATTAGCTCGCCTTGATGTCTTTTAGTTATCCTGAACATAAGATAGTGCTGATTTTAATGAGTGCTGACGACAGGCTCATTTTAAAAGCCAGTAACAGTTTTGAATCATTTAAGCTGAATATCATGTCTTCTCTGAAGCTGAATTTAGCTTTCCACTGGCTGTTTGTATGAACTTGAGAGTCACAAAGAAACCTAGGAAAAAAATGAAATGAAAAAGGTTTTAGATTTGGTAGATCCTTCCTTTCATGCAAAAAGAACAAGTATAATTATTCAGCACAAATTGTATGCTTTCAATGTCTAATGATTCATCTCACAAGCTTTATACTGAGTGAGAAGAGGTGTATATACATATATATGTGTATGGCTGATATTTTAATAAGACAAAATGCTAAATATTGTTTATAAGATATGCCTACATGTTTTACAGAGAGATTTAGTCTTATACAATTGCAAAGCAAATTAGTTTATATAAACAAATTAAATACTAAAGTCTAGGATTTTGAAATGAATCTTTGTGCCTACTAATTAATTTGGGTCTTGGGTATAATCAGGATACATTTGTTGAACTAATACATTTATGGTAGAATTAGACTGAACTCTATAACAAGAGGGTTATATTAAAATATGATTAGGGTGGTAGTGTATCTGAGGCGTGTGTGTCAGGAACTGGAGTAAGCCAGCTTTACAAGAATGTGGGGAAGACGGTGTTCTAGGAAGAAGGACTATGATAGACAACAGGAGTTGAACTACAAACAGCTAGAGATGTCTTGAGAACCTTTAGAATGGAAAGACTGTGGAGCTGGGGTAGAACAGGCAGTGTGGAAGAATAATAGAAGATAGTGTTGTGGATCAGCAGGGCAGAAAGGAACTCACTGACAGTCTTGTAGACCATGCTTTAACCCATTTTTCTTAAAGAGATTCATAACAAAAGGAGCGTGTTGACTCTAAATCTCTGATTTATATGATCATATCCAATAACTCCTTTCTTAAAGCCTTTATTTGTTCATGCTTCTTTGGACAAAAAATATCTAACTTCTTAGCTCAAGGTGAGTAGATTCTCTACCCTGATAGGGGAATGTTATGCTCCGAAGTAACTGCTTCTCCAGCATACTGTATTTTTCATTGTGTTGCCCTCTACCCAGAATTTCCTTTTCCCCATTTCTAGCTTTCAGGTCCATTTTCAGTTTCAAAGACAATTTAAATGCCACCCTCTCCAAAAAGATTTTGCTAATTCCAAGTGCTTCTCTATCTTTTTTTCAGGGAAAGCATATTCTTTCTTAGTCATGGTTCTAAACATTTTCTTTCTTTTTTTAAGAGGAAGAAAGGAGGGAAGAAGCATTTTTTAAGAAACATTTTATTTTTATTTACTTGTTTATACTGACTGTTCTCCCTGGACCCAGTTCTTGAACCCAGGACCTTGGGATATACATGGGATTGCTTCCTGGGTGCACTATACCGCTAGGTTACCAGGACACGCTCTGGAAGGAGCAGTTTTTAAGGAAGGGAGAGAAGAAGGAAGCATATTTATTTGTTTATTTTTGGCTTTTCACCTGGTCCCCAGATAGTGAACTCAGGTTCTTGAGCCTTTCATGGCAGGCATACCAGCATCTCAACTGCCTTAGCCATAAGGGCACACCTCCAACATTTTCTTTTTTCTTTCTTATAGCATTGTTCACTTCTCAAATTTTAATTATGTATACATATGTACACACACATATATATATCCAATGTATGTATATATGTGTGTATATACACATGCATTCATAATAGATATGTGTGTAGGCATGTGTATATGAATATATGATTTAAAATCCCATTACTAATATTTTAAGCTCCTGGACAATAGGGTTATCTAATTATATATTTTAAAAATATCTTTCCTAGTAGCATCTAACACAATGCTTAGTGCTGCTCTAATAGAGAGAGGGGAAGAGAGAGAGAATGCACTGTATTATTGAGAGAGTATAGATAGATGCTCTCTGATAACAGATTTGTTAAAGGAATCGACCAACCTGATAGAACCATTCTAGATATTCAGAATGATATGTGACATAGCAATAGATCAGTTAGTAAGGCAATTTTCAAATTTCTCTTGAGTAATGGTCAGAACAAAAGTGGACCTTTTAAGCAAACTTTTCAAATCACATACCCCTAAAGCAAGGTCTTACTTGAGTAAGAATTCTCTGGGCCAAGTGTGGTGGGAAAAAAGTCTATAATAGATCTAATGATTTTCAATAACTGCTATCTCACTTTTGAAAGGCTTGATGAATCCAATGTGATCTTTTCTGAATGAATTAATAAAATTTGATGTATTCAAAGGTCTATAACTTTAGTTGTATCACATATTACCCACATATTCTTGGATTACTTCATCATATATTTTATTTAGTAAGTCTAAACATTCAAACTCTCTGCTGGAGCCAGAAGAAAAAGTGCTTTGGCAGTAGTATTTAATGGAAAACCCATTTTGGGATATGTTAGGATGTAGCTGACACACAGGGCACATGTGAATTTAACAGACAGATTTACTGTGCTGTTCAGCAGCAGAATGATTAAGAAACTGAACTCAGTAGTTTCATAGACGCTGACGTTACACAGCTTCTGGTAAAAAGCACTGCACATGTTAAAGGTCTGGTTCACTTTTAACCATATGTGATAATTTAGGCACTTTAAACTTCAGCAGTACTGTATAGTTATAGCCATATTCTCTGAATACTTGGAAAAATTCATCAGAAGAAAAACATGACCTAATATGTTTAGTTATTTTTACCTTACAAACAATACTATAAATTATATGAATAGCTATTGAAAGGAAGCAAAGCATTTACTATTTTGCTATTAAAATATTGACCTTAAGCGAATTTTTTTGAAATATTTGTGGACAACTTCTGGAAACAAATTATGAAAGTTCTCTTCTATCTTTGAGAAATGTTACTAATTTTGCTGATTGGATCACACTACCTCCCTTTCTCTTTTTCTTTTCTTCCTTTCGTGTTTCCTAATTAGCCCTTCATTACTTTTTCCATTCTTTTTTTCTTTCTACTTTCCTACACTAGCTTGCATCAATGACACTTAAATATTACTTCATATTAATTTGGTAGAAAATACTGTAAAGCACAGTTCTGCAATTTCAATCGTTTTCCTTTCTTTATTTTTCCTTCTTCTTTTTCTTTCTCCTTCCTTCCTTCCTTCCTTCCTTCTTTCCTTCCTTCCTTCCTACCCTCCCTCCCTTCCCTCTTTCCTTCCCCCTTCCTTTCTTTCTTTCCAAGAAAATGATGAAATTCTCTATATTTTGATTTCTTTAGACGCTCAGGTAATTTACTATATTAAAAACATATATTTTTAAGTCAGGAGAGACTTGATTCAACCCCAATAAAGTAGGTAAAACCTTGGGGTTGGAGAGATCATAAAATATTTAATTCAAGGTTTGAATTCTTTTGTACAAGATTTTCTTATTTCCTGCTATGTGTTGATAACCCAACCTATTCCCGAATTTCTCGAGTGTGATAGGCATTTGTTGCTTTCCACAAGCAGGACTTCTCTTTCTTTTATTGAGGTGTAATTTGTTCTTACTTTAGTTTGCTTCTTCCGTATCCTACTTTCCCCCTTGTTTTTCCTTAGAAAAGACTTTTTTTAATAAAAGAGCACCTCAGATGTCTTAAATATGTTTTCATAAAATATTCAAGAAGGATGCATAAAAACCATGAAAAATTGCAACATTTGTGAAATAAGACTAAAAATAGTGGATAAAGAAAAGAAGTCTAGAAATTAAGACCCATTGGATATAAAGCATACACATTCATGTGTCAATTTAATTTAATAATTGCTCTTACTATTATTTTAAAAGCATTATATATCATCTACAAATCTCTTCTGCAAAAGCTGTCAAATATTACCATTTTCATCTTCTTTGTTTAACAATTATTTTTAGGACCTGTTTACTCTTTTCTATTTTTTTTGTGAATACTTCTACTTTCTTTTGAAAGGTATTTGAGTATGGAATCCAGAATGACACAAAAATATTGAATTTATTTGATGGTAACTTAGTTGTGAATATGTCTATAGATCTCTACATTTATTCACATGTTCAAATTAGATAGTATTTAGCATACAAATCTGAGCAAAGCACAATTATATAGATTAATAAATACAGGCGAAAAATGATGAGAGTCACTAAAAATGGGATGAAATAGATTTTAAAGTAAGTCTATATTGATTGCATTAACACCATTAATTAGTGATCAATAAATAATAATGCTGATAACATTATTTGTCTTGACAACATATTTTTTGTACAAAATAAAAATATGACCTTGATTTTTATGTCATGAAAACATCATACTTTATGTCTTGACTGAATGGAAAAACTCTAGCATATTAATCTTCTAAACATACAGAACAAAAATAAATATGCATGGAAACATATTTATTATTTTTCAAATCCACTGCACATTGCAATTTTGTAATACTAAAGTCTACTACTAGAGAAATATTTTTCCTATTTAAATTTTTTAATTTTACTGATCAAAATGCTCTATTCCATGATATTGAATTATCTGAAATACCATCTTAGAGGGTCAAGAGAGCACTTTTCTCCTCCCGCTTTTAGAAAGATCATGTTTTATGGTGAAATAATAGCAAATAAAGTGTATATATAACAGCAATTTGAGAATGTCATGTTTTCACGTGGGTAAAGAATAATACCATCATGTTGGCTAAGGTTAAGAATTAAACATTTTTATCAGTTAATGACACAAAAGTAAGCAAGGTCCTGGAACTGGTCCTGGGTGCTGTGTGGCAGGACACTGCAAGGCAGGGCTTTTATACTATTTGTTGACTCTATGAGTCAATTCTGAGTCAAATCATGACAAGTCTATGTGGAATCTGATGAGAAGGTTTAGTGGAATGGAATTAGCCTTCGAGAAGTTGGTTAATGAGGGTATTCTGAGTCTTGAATTTTAATTCCAGTTCTAATACTGAAACATTATCTCAGTGTCAGTTAACCTCTCTTGTTCTTCATCTGTAAGATGGGAAGCTCAAACTTCATTAATAGGAGGCTTTATGCTTCTGATCTTTGGTGATTCCAGGGAATCACTGTGGAAAATCTGAAAGATTACATCCAGGGGGAAAACCAAACAAAAAGATTCCATTCTAGAACACTGGCGAAACTTTGGTTTATCAACATTCTCTAAAAAAGGTTAATGACCAATGTTGCCGGTTGATTTTCTCTCTCAGAGTTCTTACAGTAGTGAAGATATAGTAGTGGAGTAAGAAGATGTAAAGCAATTTGATTAGAATCAGCTGTGTTAATAGTTCAGAGCATTAGAACATTCCAGTCTTCCTTTCATAATATAAATGTATTACATAAACGTTTTAATACCTGCCAAGTTTTTTTGTTGATATCTGCATAAAATATAGATAAGAGGTAAAGATGATCAGAATGTAAAATATTTGTGATTGAAACAGTGGATGAAAATACTTTAAAATATCTAATTCAATGTATTTTCTTTTAAAATAGTTGGAAATTGTCATGTAACTCAATCAATATTTCAAATCCATACAGTATTATAGGACATTGATTTTTAAATGTGCCTCTTATAAAATGTGCAGTATTTTGTGTTTAGCTCTGCACTCTGCAGATTTGCTTTCACTAGCAGGAAGTAAATTAATATGCATTGTGCATGGAAGATGTAAACATCAAAGAAGATGGATATGTGGAACTAATAGCTTCTTCCCTCCATATTGATTCAAATATAGTACACACACACACACACTTATGTTTCAGCACAGGGCTTTTCTTAAGACTATCAAAGGAGAAAGCTTGTTGCTTTGTAACAGAATTCTACTGCATGTAGAAAAATTTCATAAAAAAAACAAGTTTTGAGATTTGGGAGACATTGTCTTTTATTTTCAAATTAAAGTCAATAGGAATTGGCGAGTTAAATTTATTTATTGAGGCCAGATTTGTGAAATTTTAGAGAAGAATTTGTTTCATGTTATCTTTGATATTGAAGAATTATGCTCTTAAGAAAGAGCATTCAAATAAACAGAACATTTGACAGTAGCTATTTCTTACATATTTGTGAGAAACACTCTTTGGAATTAAAATCTGTTCCTTCAATCTACTTGAATCTTTGAAGAAAAATGTCAATATTTGCAATATGAAGCAAAGAAAAGTATGACAACTGATTTTATCCTCTTTTAGTGAATTTTTCTCATACCAAAAATTATTCTGAAATAATAGTTGAAAAGTTCACTGTGGCTTGTTTGCATCCTTTCTCAATCCCAAAGTTGAAGAAAACTGGCAAACTCAGGAGATTAGGCACTCCCATATGACTGTAAGAACTTCCTGGCTTTATGCTGGCCAGAAATAACAGCACAGAGTGTTTTTGCAATAATCCTACTTTTGAGTAAAAACAGGAAAGGGAGAGGCATGTTAAAATTAAATATTTTATAAGATGAACAGAACCAAAAGAAAATAGAGGAGTTTCCTTTCAGTTTGGGGAAAACTAAAACTGACTGATTATCCAAATTATTTACTCATCTCATTTTAAAAGAGAAATGTATGCTGATATGTTCTTAAAATACGATAACATTTCTGTTTATTTTAATTCCCTCTAAAACTAAGCTGCCATGCAAAGGTGACTATATTTAATTCACCACTCTGCCCTACTTAGAATATTCACTTTGTTGGAAATATATGCTATTGCCTGCTGACATCAATTCTCAAGATCAGATCCAATATTTGTGCACTCAGGGGATTTTTTTCCCTCAATATTTCTTAGGACTGAAATCTGAATAAGAGTTATTCATATATTTTTATTTGTTATGATATCTCTCATCACCAGAAATCAACATTACCAAATATGTATTATTCAGAACTAACTGCGTGTCATTCCAAAATCTTAATTCTGTTATTTCCTAAATGTTGAAAAAAAACACTACTGGTAATAAATATAACAACATTTCTCAAATTTTGAAAGGAAAAGCATCGTTATCTAAATAGACTCTCCAGAGCAGAGCAGATGATCTTTCGCCTTTTTGTGCTTTCCTTTTGGGGATCTGTTCTTGGGGAGGACAATAAACATTTTTCCTGCATCTGACTATTGTGCTATTTTCCTCTATTCCTTTTGAAATGGCATCAGTTTTTCTTCTGACACTACTGTTATTCCTTCCAGCATGGAAACCTTGGGCTAACAGCACAGATCAGTAAATGCTAGGCTTTTTCTTTAAGGCTTTTCTAATTTTTAATTAAAAAGAAAAGCTAGACTCTTGCTGATCACCTACAGGAGTGTGGCTCACCATGGTTACCTGTCACTCAAAAAGCTCCAGCTCTGAGGAATGCTAATTAGACCTGCTAAAGTACCATCATTGAGCTGGAGAGATGGCTGCTGAAGGTGCAGGTTCGCCTTCATTCAGAACAGCTTTGTCATCTGAATGGAGGGAGCTGTCCTGACAATGTGAGGGAATAAAGGGAGATGGGAAGGAGAAAGAAAAACAACAACATTCCATCTGCCATTTTTTACTCTCACTTCTAAAGTGATTATCAAGATGTAACCTGGATACTAGTCTATACCAGAAAATAAAAAAAATATATATATTTTCTTTAGCCATAATAGAATGAACCATAGCATCTGCTTGACAATGATCTCTATGATGGCTAAGACATTTGAACTGTATAAAATGAACCATCTAGGATATCAATGCAGATCATCATAATGATGATAGCAGGTATATGTTTTAGGAAAATACTATTTTATTTAAATGAGGTTGATATTTGAATCCAGATAACTGAACTTACAGTCATGCACCCTGGTAATTTTTTATAGAATAAAAGACAAAGTTCTTGATATCATAATGTTCCCCAAACATAAATAAACATGTACATGGACATCTAAATAGTTTAAAGGAGAATGTAAAGTTTCATGGATATAGTAAAAGAAGGAAACTAAAATCATTGTGCTCCAAACAGATTTCATCACTTCAGTTCTAAATATTTTAATTGAAAGTTTTCTTACTTCAGATTTTTTTATACTAATGGCAGTATTTCCTACAGTCATGAAAGATTTTTGGAGCTGGAAGGACCTTAGAAACATATACAACTGGTATGTCAGACATGTTGTCACTGCTAGCTCTGCATGACAGTGAATGATGGGTAGAGCTGAGAATAGAATCCAAATCTCATTACCCCATGTTTATCATTTGGATTAAAGAGTGCAAGTCAATATGAAATTTTACTTAATTATACCATAATGTGGTGCTCAGTGCCCTACGCTTAGGTCTGGAATTTGTCCTGCCCCTTTTTATAATGGAGCATCTGTAACACTTAGATCAGTGCTTGGTCTTCCACATATACTTGTTGAATGAATAAATAAATGGAAACATTCTTAAAAGATTTGAATAATCCAAATGATTTTCAAATATTTAAAATGCTGTTCCAACCAATAAGATAATTCTGTACATTTTCCATTGTGTTCATGTTGAGTGTGACTCAGTTTGGAAGTTAAATCGGGTGTGGTGACTTTGACAAATGTTTATTACTAGAATAACTGGGCACCACTGTTATCCTCACTTAGCCATATGCTATATACTAATTAATTTTTCTTTTAGGGGAGCAATTATAACATATTTAATCAATATATTTGGAAAGCCTAACACATGAGAATAAAAGAGACAGATGAAAACAAAAATCTAGCTCCATTAAGTAGCTACTATTATTTCAGTTATACTCTTATAATTCTTATAGCAAATCCATACATTTGATATTTTATAGACAAGGATATAAGTTTCAGAATGTGTTAAACTATTTTCTCAAGGTCATAAAATTAGTAAGTGGAAAAGTTAGGATTTTACAGTTTTACTCCAAATTTATCTCCTTCTACAATAGAACGCTTTATCACAACATCCAGCTTCTCCTAGTCTCTTTAATATGCAAATCTACTCTCCTGAAAATCAGTTCTCCTTGGGATTATGATCATTTGTATCATAATGTGGGCCACACTATCTATAAAGTGTGATTGACCATCCTACTTTGGCTGAAGTGGTCAAGGAAGACTTCTGGGGTTGTGACCTTCAAGCAGAGACCTAAAGAAGGAAAACGAGTCAACCGGGTAGTCATCTTAGAGAAAAGAGTTCAGGTAGAAGGAGCAGATCAAAGACACCATAAAAGAAATAAGCTCTGTGTGTTTGAAGGATTTATGGAAGACTTGAATTGAACTGGACTGAAGTGTGCAATAGGCTGTAAGCTCAGAAAGGTAGGACTCGTTTAACTCTTGGATGATCCTGTAGATAATGTGAGGAATTAGAATTTTATTCCAATTATAGTCGAAAACAGCTACAGAGTTTTAAGCAGGGCTGGGGTGTTATACTATTTTTGCTTTAAGATGATTACACAGAGGATAATACAATGTAGAGAACAAGAATGGAAAGAAGGGACCTGCTGGGAACGTATTATTGTTGTTCTAGGCAAGAGATAGCGTTTCTGCAGTGGACAGAGTGGGAAGGATTCAGGATATATGTTGGAGGCAATGTTGAACTCATTTCTGAGTGACTATAAACGGGTGAGAGAGAGAGAGAACTCAAGGATGTTTGTAATGTTTTTGTCTTGAAAATTGGTAGATAATATTTACCAGATGCTAACTGATGTAATTATTTAAAGGACATATTAAGATACTGCTTTTTGAACAAAACATTCTGAATACATACACATTTTAGAGAAGAGTAACAGATGGTTAGAGATTTAGATTTGTGAACATCAAGTGACTATTTCACTGTGACTATAAACCAACAAACAATGACATAATTTCATGTGAAAGATGACTACTATTTTGAACTTAAAAGAAAAAAAAAACCCAGAGTCAGAGTTATAGAGTAGATATATCATTATATTATTTAGGAAGCAACATATATTAAGAAAAGAAATTAAGTTAACATGGCTGTGAGACTTCTTAGGAGCATTTGGATAGACCAGAAAAAAGAAGAAAATGGAAAGCAATAATTAAATGCATGTCAAATGGATGGGTTACAACGCCTTTTCCCACCTGGTAAGTAAGAAGTCACATCTTGTCAAATCTGTATTGTTCATGTGAATGGAATGCCACAAGGAGACCAGCACTTCTCCACGCCCTTAACTCCTTCTCTTTCACTCTACAGTAAAACACATCAAAATAAAATTTGATTTTTGGTAAGGGGACTTTAACCAAGTATAAATCCAGAAAGACAATTATGATTCAAAAAACTGATTTTGCTGCATTCTATTTATAATTGGTATGTGAGACTGTGTTGTGTATGTGTCCATATGTATGCAAAGGCCTTTTTTCTTGCCATCCAATAATGATTTTCATTATTTTATTTATAATTTGTTATTATTTTATTGTTATTTTGTTCCATTAGTATTTTTAAACTTTTTACTGAATATAAATATTAACATATAATGTTGATTAACAATCAAAGAACACTAGAATTTTAAATTGGTTCTAAAATTAGTGAAAGCTACTTAGTTGAGTTTACTTTCAAGAATATTTTCCTCATCACTGATGTTTTACTTCTGCTATTTTACCAGAAAATTATATAGCTACTGTTCATATTCTGTCTCCTTATCTAACAAGTTATTCTTTCCTTTTGATTTTGAAATTTAAATATTTAACTTTGGCTACATTAACGTTTCCTTTTTAATACATAACTCGGAAGTATTACTTACAATTATTTTTTTACCTATTTTCAAGCCTCCTTCAGTCTTTTCCAGAAATGTATTTAGAGCAAAGCAGGGAGATAAGAGAAGATATTTCTGTAGTAGAAGTGCATATGAATAAATGTCACTTTAATATGCTTGCTTTTTATTTTATATTACTCAGATTTCCAGACCTCAACCCAAGTGATTTGCCCCCTCAGAGTTCATGTAATTTCTTCAGGACAGAGTGTGGACAAACATTAGGTTATGAATGAACAATATGTTATCTTATATTCAAGGTGTATGCTCACTGGATCATTCCATCGTTAAAAATTTTTATTTACATCTTGAATATACCTGTCTAATCTTTTACCTTTTACATTCCTAACTCCCATCAGGAACTATTTTTTCACCTTCACTGTAATGAGGGAAATTGGACCCAGTGAAATGAGTGATGATATTCTTATGGAGAAGGCTGAGAGGTACAAGTTAACACAAGTCTAATGGAAAAAAAAGCTCAGCAATGCTGGTTTCTGAAATCAATAATGATAAAATTGGTCACATACCATCTCAATGCATTCCAGTCTAACTATGTTTAAAATTAAGATTCAAGTGAATAATTATGAAAATGAAGTATTTGGAAGATTGTTCATTTTGTTATTTATCTTTTGATAGTTAAAAAGGCAGAATTCTAGTGGCAGACTCTGTAGTTATCCCTTGAGATGTTCTGTAGTAAAACACACGTTTCCACTTAAAGTCTAGTTTCCAACATCATATACTTTTGGTGGTGATCATGATGTAATGCTGAAATACAAAGCTTTACTCCTAAAGAATGAAAAACAAAATAAAACAAATGAAAAACAAAACAGAAGCAAAATTTTATATTGTGAGAACACAATTATGGTTATTGGAAAGGAAAGGGGATGGGGATAGGCAAATTGGGTAAAGGAGGCCGAATTATGTTGTGGTGGATGGAAACTAGACTTTGGGGTGAGGTCATAATGCAGTATATGCAGCTGCTGAATTACAAAATGAAACTGCATAATGTTATAAGCCAACATTACTTCAATAAAAACTTTAATAAAGAAAATGTAAAGGAAATGGGAATTAATTGTAAATATATTAATTTACAGCAGTCTTCACAGCTCTTATAAAATGCCACAAAAGAGAGAATCTATTTTCTTTCAGCAGGGATTTTATTTGTTTGATTCACCACTGCATGCTGATGCTGAAAATAATGCATTTATTGAATACCAGAGAAGGCACTCAAATAAATGAATAAAGTTATCTGTTATATTTCCAACTCCCTATATGAATCAAGTGACACGACCAAGTATCAATGAGATAAGCATATATATACATATACATATGCATGTATATATATAAATATATATGTAAATATACACATATTTCTTCCTACTGGCAAGTTTGTGACCTTAGTAATTACCCATATTGGATTATATGAATGGTACCAATTGCTTAGGAATGGAAAAACATCACAAGAGAAAAGGGTCTGAGATTCTCATGACTTTATGGAAAAAATTTATAAAGTAACTCAGATTCATATGAGGGATAACTCATTTATCTTTTGTCTTTATCACATACACATCAGCTTTTTTCTAGTAATATGACTATATAAATATAATATCAAAATATACCACTGAAACAGTAGGAAATTTCTACTATTTTTAAAATTGTGTAAAAAAAAACTGTAAAATGTTAAGCTCCGTCTTATCTATCCATATAATAATATCAACTTAAGTTATAATGACTTTGTTGCACATGAAAGACATATTTCTATTTAAATGAATAGGAAATATCTTAGATAAACTAAAGGTAAATTTACATTATACATTATAGAATTAGCAATGTATTGAAATCAAATCATTAAAACAAAAATTATTCTAGGTGACAGCACTCACATTAGGATCATATATTTCAAATTTAGAAGCAGAAGTGTTTTAGAACCATGATTTTGTAGCATGCTATACGTTTCCTCACTTTTAGAAGATGAAATACAGTAGACATTTGATACTGCTGAGGAATATATCTCAGACCTCACTGAATCTCCTAATTAAGGGATATGATTTCTGTAAAAAGTACTTAAACAAGAATAGCAAAAGAGTTGCTTGTATTACTTAGACTATTTAGAACCTTTCTGAGAATAAATTCATACATGGGAATGGAACAAGAAAGCACGGAGATGCTGACATGCTGTTATTCTCACATTTCAGTTAAGCAACTCATTTCCACACATCATATGCAAAGAATATCAGAGTGATCAACTTTCACAGAACAATCACATATTTCTTCATGTTGTGGAAAGGATTTTAGAGGTTCCTTGAGACTTAAAGCCTTGAATCTTAGATATATGAATGCTAAGGGTCTGCACTATGCCGGTATATGCTTTGTTCTCTTTGATTCTCTGGGGAGCGTGTTATGGCAGATGCTACCTAACGACCCCTTTAGTGATTGACAGGCATACTCAGGAAGTACTCTGGGTCAGAAACAGTTCTGTTAATACAATAAAAGACAACTACAGTGATAGCTGGTTAGAAGCATTGGGCCTCTCCAACAGCAATTGGTGTAATTTCTTGGTTTGTTGCTTACAGTTCTTACTGATACTGCTTGGGAGGTATGAAATGCTGAAGGCGTTATCATGCAAAACTGGAAGGCTCTAGGTAAACACCATGCTTATAAACAAAGCATCTTAGGTAACTCTAGGAACATACTAGCTAATTTTAACTACTAATTGGAATCCTCAGGTATTGACCTGAAAATCAGAGTGGTTAAGGATCGCTGTGTTAATCATTCAACAAAAATAGCTGGAGAAACTTAAGCTAAGTACTGTGATATGTTAATCAAGGGGCTCCAAGCAGAATTATTATGTGAAAGAAGTCTTTCTAGGTGGATCAGCAGAAGTCTCTTAATGTGACTATCATTTATTGAGTACTTAGCAAGGTTCAAAAATGTGCTAAGTACTTCCTATGAATATATTATTGAATCTTTAGAATAATCTTATGATGTAGTGATTATTACTGATTTCGAAAGGAAACAGATTTAGAGAGTTAGCTACATTACTCCAAATCAAACAATTAATAATCAACTATTCCAGTATCCAAATCCAGGTTTGTCTAGTCCAAAGTTCATGCTTGTAATATGAAATATCAATCTATTCATTAGCAGTGTAAATGAACATATTTTATTTGTTTTAATAAATGAGTAGGGATATACATACTTAATATAAAGTAGATCAATATCTTATATAGCAAAGACATTTTCCAGGTAAGCAGGTGAATCTATTTAATATATAGCACTTCTTACAATCTCCTTTTTTTGAAGACTCTACTCATATTCTGGACACTTATGGCAAAATGCATGTTCTCTTCCAAACACATTGCCCAATATTATGAATACCTTGCCATTGCCACAGAGATATTTCTACACTTCTTTTTTTTTTTTTTTCAAATTGGGGTAACTCTGATTTACAAAATAATCTAAGTTTAAATATGCAGTTTCACTATTCATCAAATATATGATAACACATCATGTATACAACCAAATTACCAAGCGAAACTAGAAGGGATTATGCTAAATGAAATAAGTCAGAAAGAGAAAGAAAAATCCCACACTCCTTTAAATGTTTCTTTTAGCAATGAAGAACATTATGGAGTCCTGCACCGCTGTATGATGCCAGTGAGTAGCTGCAGGAATCAAAGAGACACGAAAATGTAACCAGTTTTGTCTTATCCTCTAAATGGACCAACATATAAATGATCAGAAAATAAATCCATATTCAAGAAATAGAACTGAGAATTGAAATTTTATCTCTGAAAGCTGAAATCAATGTTTAAAATAGGATTTGTGTGTTGGGTTGAAAGATTTAGAAAAGAAATAGTTGGAAAAGAGAAGGGGAATCTTCACTTTACAGGATGTTATGGCACATGTAGATTATCCTGAAAAATATTCACATGAAAGAGTTGAGACTCTGAATTTCTCTGAGGATCTTCTTAACAACAACTACTTATAACACAGTCAAAATGGTATAAATATGTTGTTGTTTTTCTCAACTATTTCTAACAAATACAAATTTATTTGTATACTGAATTCTAACATTTTTAATTTAAAAGTAATGGTTTAAAAATGTTAGGATTGATTGCACAAGAAAGAGGTATAGGGAATTGAGATAATATGCATATATTGAAATATACCAAAGAAAAACCTTATGAAAGTAAAAGTAAATCATATACAATTACAAAACTTAGTAAAGTTTTCAATATCTATCTTTAACACCATTATTTTGAAGCATAATTTAATACTTGATATTTTCAGAACAACAAACTAATTTGGACATTCTCTGTGAATGTGTTGTAGTGATTTTGAGTTTGCATTTATTCTCACTCTTTTAAAGTTCTGGTGAGACTACATTGTCCCAGAGTATTGAGGTGAAGCATCTTTTCTCTCCCTTCCTACACTGTCTTCCAAAACCAACCTTTATAGTTTGGTTTCTCCTTCAAAACGGACATGGTCTGTGGTGAGTTTGCAAATACAACAAAAACTAATCTCAAAACAAAACAAAAGAAAATCTATCAAAATAAGCCCCCAAAATAAAAAATCCTACAAATAAAGAACATTATTATGACCCCATTAACTGATAATGTCAAAATGCAGTGTCATTTGGAATACACTGAGATCAGAACAACAGTGATGATTTCCACTTAACATAGATAAAGAAACCAACACTCAAAAGTTTATTTTTTTCCTTATAGTCCTTCAGTGAGGAAGTAAGACAAAAAACAAATCTAATTTTTAAAATCAACTTCTGATCAAACTTCTAGATCTTTCCTAAAAAACTGTTAAGTTAGGCAGCCTCATAAGCCTGAAACTGTTCCACACGCAGCCTTTCTCTTTACATATCAGAGTGGAGGTAGAGATAGCTCGGCCATTTACTGTGAAACACACTTGTTAATTGCTTATTGTAAGCTTTCCACGTGCATCTGTAGGAAAATTCTTCATAAGTGCATTTCATTGAAAACCTGGCCTAAGTAAGTACATTATGTTATGTGGTGTGAGAAAGAATAATATTTAGTTAATAAAATTCCTTCCATACATATATTACTTCAAAAACAGAAGACCAATCACCATGCAAAACATTTGTTAATGCTAAGAATCACAATTTCTCTGGTATCTACATCTATTTGAATTATGTCCACTAAACCCAACTACTTAGAAATTTGAAAAAGAGCGCCCCTGATTTCAAAATATTCTTTATTATTTTTGTGTCAACATCTAGTACAATATTATTATGTAACTCTAGTATTTAATTTTGAACTATGATTTTGGAACCTGTATTTACATATATGTTATATGTGTATATATGCATCATTTATAATACATAATACAAAATGATTTTATGCAGCTCTATATTTTTCATGTATGTGTGTATATATAATATATACCATAATATATCACATATGATACATATACATGAAACATATAGAAATATGTAAAGTAAAACCCTTATAGTTTTATCTTTAAATTACATACATTTAAGCTGCACAATGTGGTGTTTTAGAATCCCAAATATTAATGTATACAGATAGTAAGCAATAATTATTTTTAAAGGAAAAAATAATTTTACTTCTGTTTTGAAGATATTCTATTCTAAAACTGATAAAAATTTTGTTAATGCAATTATCACTATAAGAATTCTTTAAGATTTTCATTTTTAAAATCACAATATTACTACAATCCTTTTTTGGTACCAAATTAAGCCAGAATTGGAAATAAATTCATAATTAGGAATTGGATTCATGTTAGAATGGGATGAAGCTGAAGAAAATATCTAGCAAGAGTGGAATGCAAATTGGAAGCCTAGAACTCACCTTAGCCTTCTAAGTCTGTCAGTATTTGGGCCAAGGAGCATGCAGACTTGCATGCATACCGATATTATGATCAGTAGGTGGGCTCCTATGGGGAAAATAGGACTATATCACTGGGGCATATACATCACTATAGTAATATATGCAAATAATACAATCATTTGAATAAATTAATAGGAAACTGTTGACTTGACTAAAATGGTGGAATTCATTGTGTGGTATGAAAAATTTTAACAACTTGGTAGACATTTATGTTTCAAAAGACATTATGAACTTCACTGTCATGTAAATGCCACATTTTAATAGAGAAATATTGATGAAAATGAGCAGTAAAGAAAAAGTAAGATGACATATCGTCTACAAGATGGCAGAAAAGATCTAATAGATGTTAATGAGTACCATTTTATTTATTTTCTGGAAATTAAGGAGAAGTTACCTTCCAAAGTTATTCAGGATCTATTTTGCATTTTCCTTGTTTGAAATGTTAACAGTCCTAGATATAACTCACAAATGAGAATCATATATTGCTTTATCACAACTTTTGAATAATTGCCAAAATTATTATTTGACTGCTATGTAGTTATTTAATTTGTCACTGCTGTGCTGGCTTTGCCTTTTTAATTGGATTGCAAATTGCTCTAGGAGATTTTGTATCTGGCTAACATAGTGGTCCAGGTTTCAGTGTTTTGCATGTGGTCATCAGATTTTCCAGCATTATTGAAAGGGCTGTCCTTTCCCTGTGTATATTCTTGGGTCCTTTGTGATAAATTAATTAACTATATTGATGTTTACAGAGAATGAAATGTGTGGGTGAGTGAAATGGGTAAATATGGTCAAAAGGTACACATTTTCAGTTACAGGATAAATAAGTTCTGGTGATATAACACAGAGCATGGTGACCATAGTTAGCAATATATTTGAAAAGTGCAAAGTGAATTAGGTCTTAAAAATTCTCATCACAAGAAGGAATTATTACCGTGAAGTAAAGGTTGCTAACTAAACTTCTTCTGGCAATCATTTTGTGACATATGCATGTATCAAATCATTATAATATACACCTAGAATTAAGATAATGCTATATGTCAAATATATCTCAACTTAAAAAAATTTTATGGGGAAAAAAAACCAAAACTCCTTGCTGTCACTTCTGGGTGCATCATCACTCCTCCCCCACCAAAGTTTTTCGTCTCACTCCTGCCCCTACAACTCACTCTGAGCCTCTACATTTCCTCTACCTTCATCTCCAATGCAGATGTTATCTTTCTGAGCCCCGTGGTTATTAGGTTAAACTTTTCAGGAAGGAGAAGGGAAGGAAGGGAAGAAAATAGAAAAAAGAAGAGAGAGGAGGAAATACAAGAGAAATGGGGAAATGATGGAGGTAGAAAAAAGGGGCTTAGCTTTTCTCATCTTGAGACAAGAATCATTCATTTCTAGAATTTTCTTCTAAAGTAGATAAAGTAAGTATAAGTAAATAAAGATACAAACTTCTGTTAAAGAAAATATTTATGTAAGTCTGCTGTCCCTCTGTTATACTTGTATACCTGTTAATCAGCACTGAAAGTTTACCCAACTATTTCGCAATGCATTTTGAAAACAGTATGCTGGACACTTAGAAACCCTATCATTGGATAGCTTTCTAGAAATAAAGAATAATAGATATGTGATTTATATACATACATATAATTTATTTTTATTTGTTAACTTATTTAATTATTTTAAACAGAATCAAACCAGTGTCCAAGAATCATCTGGTTGGTTACTATAGCAAACGATCAATATGCTTAAGTCAAAAAGTTTGCTCATTTGCTTAATTCAATAAAATGCATTGAATCTAGATATATGCCCAGTATTGTTTTAGTATAGCACTTAAAATATAACAAATTAAAAAAGTTTTAGCTTAGATTGTCATGGATGTATTTTGTGAATTAATTAATTGCAAGGTAATAGTCTCTGTAAGTCATGACATGAAATTAATAGGATTTAGTATGAATAAGAATAGAATAAAAAGAATATTTGTGATTGTACAAAGGAAAAACATATATATATAATGTTTTATGAAATTTCTGATTTATTTAAATATATGTGGATGCCTGTGAGAGCTTACTAGATCACTGTAGAAAATATTTCTATTGCTAATTGTCAAAATAATTCAAAACTACTGGTCAAAAGATAAAAATTTTCTGCAAAACATTTTAGAAGAAACTTTGCAGCAGAATATTAAATGAAAATCAAGTTGAAGTCAAATTTAATATTACATATGTACCAAGAGCTATAATAAAAGGTCAATGAAATTTTTTCTCAGTATTAATGAACTTGTATTAAGCTATTGTCTATTAGAAATTACTGGAAATGAATGTTCTTCCTCCATAATGTGTCTCTTGCTGACTAAGGGACACATCATGCTTTTTTTTTATTGAGGTAGTTCGCTAATGTTATTTCTCATTGTTAATACAAGCTGCAGAGTGAGCAAAAAAGAATCTAGAAGAAAATAATTTCTTTTTTGCTATAGCAAAAATGATACTGGGTAAATAGCGCATTTTCAATTGTCCTTAATGAAAAACAAATATATAGAACCAGGGCTCAGCAGACCAGAATTTGGTTTGACTTCTACAACTCCATCAGGCTGCATAACTCCAGGGAAAACACTTCTGTAGAACAGAAGTTCTACAGAACATTTTTCTACACAGGTGTAAGGCTGCCAGTCTTCTTTACCACAAGAACAGAGGTTCTGAACCTTTATTTGAAAGGCTGGACTTCAGTGGAGTGAGTTTATACTGTTCATAGTCACTCTTCTCTATAATGGGCCATGTTAGCGCATAAAGAAGCAGAAGGAATGACACTTAATATTTTTCAACTGTCTTTTACATTTTGTTCCTTCCCTGCTTGGTGCCTAAAGAAATGTCCAAGGTGTGTAATAATAATTTACAATGATATCTTTTGATGCTTTATATTCCATAGGACTTTGGAAAACTTAAATACTTAACATGAATTCTGTTGGTGTGCTTTCAATCATTCCATAGAGGCAAAAACATATGAGGAAAACAAGCCATATTTTCTGGTGAAAATTATGTGTATCTAACTATTCCTCATCTTTTCCATTGACTTTTTCCATCTTTTATTTAATAATCAACTTAAATATATACGGATTTATTATGTGGTCTTCACAATATGTAGACATTTTTGAAACTAAAGACCAGATCACTCTTCCTTACTTTCTTCGCTCCCTCCCTCTCTCTTTTCTTTCTTTCTTCCTTTTAAAGCAGGTAGAAGGAAGGGGAAGTGGGAGTCAAGTTTAGAAGGATCCAATGGACAGTGGTGGAGATTTATTAGAACTCTGGTGTTGGGCATGGTGTGGAATCATACACTTAGAGAAGTGTGAACCTGTAGTCCTACGAAAAAAAAATTCCCCCCAAAATAGAGGGTAGGTAGAGATAATGTTACCATATTCACAAATAGTTTTTGAAAAAATATATTAGGTTTTTCAAAATTTATGAATCAGAGTTTTAAAACTTTTCTTTTAGAATAGTCTTGTATTTACAGAAAATCTGGAAAGATAGTATAGGACATTCTCTTATATCCCACACCCATTGTCTCTTTTATTGATATCATATAATGGTTTGACACATTTATTATAACCAGTGAACCAATATGCTACACTGTTAAGTCCATTCTTTATTCATATATCTATGGTTTTAATCTACTGTCCTTTTTCTACTCCAAGATTCCATGTAAGACAGCATACAAATAACACTTCCATGTTATGTCCCCTTGGGTGCCTCTTGGTTGTGAGTTTCCTTGCTTTTGAGACTATGACAATGTTGAGTCCTGATCAGATATTTTATACAATGTCCCTCAGTTGGGATTTGTCTACTATCATGATTAGAACTGGATTGTGAGCTTGGGAGAGGAAGAAATAGCAATAATGTACTGTCAACCGGATTATCTATGCTAATGTTAACCTTGACAATGTGACTGAGGTGTTTGTCAAGTTTTCCCATGGTGATGCTACTGTTTTTTTTCCCCTTCTTTCTGTGCTGTGTTCTTTAGAAGGAAATAACTAAGCTCAGATCATGTTGAAGGAGTGGGGAGTTACATTCTACCTCTTTGAGTGGGGAGTATCTGCAAACATTACTTGGAATTCTTCCAGACAAGATATTTGTCTAATCTCCCCCATTAGTTATTTATTCAATTGCTTACTCATATTAATAAAGACTCATTAATCTTTAATTTATACTTTGCATGTCATGGATTATTTAGATTATATGAAACTTGTCTGATTTCATTTAAATCCCTATTTTACCAGTTCAATTCCTGCCAGTCCTCACCACACACCGAAAAGCAGAGGAAACACTGTGTGTTGTCAAATGTGTCTCTCTCTCAAGCACCTCTCCTGTTCAGACGCTATTCCTTCACTTGGAAGACCTCTGTCCACATTTTGTAGTTGCATGAATGTCAATCCCTATAATCTCAATCATATGACTGCCTAAAAATTAGATTCTCTTTTTGCTTCCTTGCTAATTATGTACACATCTATTGCAGTCTTTGTGTCATTATAAAATATTTGTCAGTTTATCTTCCTACACAGGACTGTGAAGTCATTGTGATACTGGCTGTTTTGAAGTCATTTCTCTATCTTTTGATATGTAGTTCTCTGCCTGGCATAGAGAAGGATCTTAGCAATATATTTGGATGGACAGGATATAACTTTGCTAGTCAACAGAGTTGAGTTTAAGAAGCAATTTGAGTCCTTTCTATAGGAAAATGTCATTGTGAATCTGATGTTATAGGATATACATTTTGAGCTTTCTTTTACCTTCTTGAAATGAGATGTTTATTCAGATCATCTCAACTTTCATATGCGGTCATCTTTTACAGTTGGGTATTCCCCAGAAAGTTGGTCAAAGTTAAGGTCACAACCTAGGCAAGGAACAACCTTTCTCTCTGTGAAGAGTACGTATTCTCCAGGGAAGGATGGAAACCAAGATGACCTTGACCTCGTTAGTAGACTGCCCTTACCAAGTGAGCTAACCAGCCAGACTACAAAGGTGGCAAGAAAGGAATCTAACAGACACAGAATTTCATTCTGTAATGTATAAACTACTGCCTGTGCTGACACTTACAAATGGACTTGACTGTTTTGACTGTCAGGTAGTCAAGAAAATATTGCAGTCAAAAAGCAGTCAAGTTAGTCAGAAAACGTCTGACTTTCCTGTCTCTGACTATAGTTTGACTGCTGATTTGACTGGTTTGTTTGTAGAAACAGCCACATTTTCCTTGCTAAGAGAGATTTTTTTTTTTTCATTGAAATAGTGAAATAACTGTTGCATCATATAAATTCATTTCCTTAAGAATAGGTGTCAGACTATCAAATCAGTTAAGGAAAATTCTCATCTTTTTTTTCTCTTTGCAATTATGGATGTGTTTGTTTCCAAATTAAGTGTATTCCTAGTGCCATCTAGTGCCTCAAAACAGAATGATCAGCATAACTAGAGACGTTTGAAACCTGACATTGGCTGTAAAAACAATTATCCTCACTTCTCTGTTTAAACAAGTCACTCGGCTGAGTCAGGCTAGCATTTTCTGTTTTGGGATTCTTATTCACTCTTGATAAGGTATTTCTGTTTCATCACACTTGCTGGTATGAAAAATCATAGATTAAAGCAAAGTTTGAAAGACTCCCCCAAACATAACCAGAAATACATGCGCCTTCTCTTCAAGTATTAAGCCTGTAATAAAACAGCAGATTAAACCAAACAGTACCACACAAGATAAATGAAGAAAACTTCAACCTTGGATTAAATATCTTCCCTAACAGGGTGAATTAACATAAAGAAACTGAGGAAAGATGTTATTTCACTTCATATAGTCTGAAAATATATATTCACTGAGTCTGATTGGAACTAAAATTCAGAGAAAAAACACAATTTAGAGAGGATGGAATTACTAGGCTTTGAAGTCAAGTAAACAACTAAACCACTATTTACTAGTTTCTGTTTTGAATGCGATTTAGAACCATTTCTGATTAAGGTTCCCAATGTGGTATGTTTCTTCTTTTCATTGCAGTTGAAATATAACAATATTTTCTATTTCTTAGCATATTAATATTTTAGAAGAACTTATCATGTGTTATCTCATCTCCCAGAAGAACGGAGAGTTACTAGGCCATTTTGCAGTGAGCAGCAGAGTTGACATTAAAAGCCTGTCTCATGCACTCCAGGGCACTGTCACAGCTTCCTGGACTTTAGTTCCTTTCCTAGTGGGGTTTGAGAGCTTGGAGACGACAGTAAAAAAAGACATAGGGATGGGGAGGAAGAATTAAACTCACTGGACAAGGAGAGAGGGTATCTCAAGCTGTGTGCAGGAGAAGCAAGCTGTGAAAGCTTTACGTACCATTTTATACAAGATTTTGTAACACATAAAGTTACAGTTCTCTGCAGAATGGAAACACAATTATGAATAAACAATCCAATCTCCATGACGTCTCTTAAGTAAAATACTAATTATTTTCAAACACATGAAAATTATTTGCGTAAAGAATGGATATTTTTTATAGTTGTTTCTTCAAAATATTGAATGCCTTCAAATTAATTGAAATTAGTCACATAGCACCAAATATGTTTTGCTTTAGTTGATCCCTCTGATTTTTTTCCAAATAATTGACATTTTAGTTTTAATATTGCTAAAAAGGGAAGGTTGCATTTTATAAATATTTCACAATTAAAATGACTTAATGGTACAGATTTTTTTGAATGGCATAATCAGATGCTATTTATTTTTAAAGGAATGGTACAATGAGGAATGAAGGTGTGTAGACAGGAAGGCAGGATGAGAGAGGAGGAAGAAGCATTTTTTATTTTATTTTATTTAGTTGTTCACATTGTTTGTTGCCCCCAGACATGGAAAGGGAAGCCAAGTCCTTGAAATGTACATGGACTGTGCTCCTTTAGAGGTGGTTGAACCAACTGCTACTTCGCGAGAGCGCGTGAAGCATAATTTTAAACAGCACTTCTTTTTAAGTCTAGATCAGACATTGAATGTACTCAATTGAAGGTAGTTTTCTTATTATCATGAATATTCTCACCTATGCTTACCTGCCCAAAAACTAGGGGAGAAATCCTTTGGCATAGCAGTCTATGTCACTACAGATGAAAAATATGCTTGAGTGCTAAAACATTTATGATTGAGTCTGCCTGAATTATCGACTCATCATGAAGTATTGGTAAGCAATTGCAGTGCCTCTTGGCTAAAAAAGCAATGCCAGAAGTGGTAAGGCTCAAGTTGACAGCTGTGACGGGACTGCAGAGAGCTCTTTCAGTGCTCCTTGCCCTTGGCAAAGAACTTCGGAGAGAACAATAAAACATATGGTTGTAAAAGAGTAAAATGTGCCCGGTTTGCCAGTTTGCATATTCTTCTGCTTCTGCCACGTACAGGTAGCTATGGGCAGACCTCGCAGCTTTGCCAGCGTCCTCCGCTTTGAACTAAAGTGTTTTGTTTCAGGCCATTCTATGGGGTAGATTCCTGTGGGTGTTTTGAGGAAGACTGGGGAAAAACGAATGTTTTCATTTTTGGGTTTTTTTTTAATAACAACAGATCAGTTTATTTACCACCAACCTCGCTACCGCCACAACGTAATAAAAAGAAAATAGAACTTTGGGAATCATTTTTGAAAGGAGCTGGCAGTCAGGAAGAATACTTTTGGTGTCAGAAGAACATATTGGTGTGACTGGATTGACTTTTTATCATCCGTCTAAAGTCTTCATTTGACTTAGCTGTCGTGTTTGGTGGCTCAGAGCAAGATCTGTCCACACCAAGGCCAAGGACCCTCCTGCTCGAGCCTCAGCCCACCCGCATGGAGCAACCTTATGCTCAGGGGACACTCTCAGAAATCCTTGATTCTCTGCAAAAGGAGTGAGCAGAGGCCAAGTGAGTTCTAACAATAATAATAATAAAAAAAAAAAATTAGAAAGAACATGAAATTTAGAATGGGCCAGTAAAGTTATAAGGTATACAAGGATGAATTTTAATTCTCATAGCAAGAAGGTTGTATGCCTCTAGAACCAAAAGCATGAGTTATTTTAAATTGTATTTTCCTGTTACTTGAAAAATCAACCTTTTACTGCATTAAACTTTCATAGTATATTACCAAAAACTTCACACTGAATATATTTTAGTTGTCATATAATTATGTCATTTCGGTCTTCCTGAGTACATTCTAGAAATCCCCTCAGTATCACCTGGAGGTTCAGTGCTGACCTTTGCGTGCCATATTTGTTGAATGAATGATTTTACAAAACACTCTAGGAATGTAATAAGATTTTAAAATTAAATTTACCCAAAGACAGGGAAGGATAATGCACTTTCAAGTGTATTTTAGAAGCAGCATAGCATGAACAAATATGTGATTTGCGAGAGTAGCAGGATGCATGCTCACTCAAGTGTTATGCCTGCACCTATGTGGCATTCTTCCCTAATCATATTTTAGATTTTTGGTGAATGTCCAAAGTGGCCAGATTTATTTTTTAAAAAGATAATTTTCATTGTTTCCTTTGCTATGAAATGAAAGTCTAGTCTAAAAGTAGATAATGAAATGCATTTTTTCAAGGGAAATTGAAAATTACCATTACTTCAGATTTATGTTCCAGTAACTTAATTTTGTGTGTACTGTGTGTACTACAAATAAACTCTCATACAATGATTAAACAACAAATTCAAGTGAATTAAAACTTCAACTATATAGCTGTAGGAGGTGTAAAAACATTTAATGGTACAAAACAGGAAATGTCTTCCTTCCTTTCTTTCTTCCTTCCTTCCTTCCTTCCTTCCTCCCTTCCTCCCTTCCTCCCTTCCTCCATTCCTTCCTTCCATCCTTCCTTCCTTCTTCCCTCCCTCATTCTCTCCCTCCTTCCCTCCTTGTTTCCATCCTTCCCTCCTTCATTTCTTTTCTTTTTTGGATTGAGAACTTTATGGAACAACGAGCATTAATCTAAGAAGTTGCTCTCTTCCTACCAAAATTAATAGCAGCATATAAAGTCCTTTTTAAATTAGTAGAGTGTGGGGAAGTCATACATAGTTAGGCTGATCATACATACCATGTAAAATGGGATATTCTACCCACCCCTTTTTATTTCTAGACTGTCCTGTTGTTGTAGCATAAACGTCAACTTTGTCCTGCTTTTAATAAATCAGAGCCATCTTTAATGCAAGGAAACAGTGAGAGTATATTGATGGGGCCCAAAAGCAGCTGCCTCTTTTGCCCTGCATTAAAGATGGTTCTTGTTGGGAACTGATTTGCACCACCCTCCTGCAGCTCCAGGTCCCTGTGAGGAAACAGGAGCACCCTGGGTGCCTATTTCTTCAAAGGGAGCAGAACACTTCAGTGTGTATGAGCCACAGTATTATGGGGTTGTTTCTGGCATTGTAAGGGTATCTCTGTCACTAAGAGGATATCTCTGGCACTGTGGAGATTTGGGGCATTTCTGGCACTGGGATGGTTAAAGTGGCATATGTTCTAGGCAGGATGTTTAGAACAGGGCTCATAGGGGCACCAAATTTGGTTTTTGCCTAAGGTGCCAAAATTCCTTGCACTGAACCTGACCACTTGTATGAAGTCCCACTGAAGCACAGTTCCTTACTATGTCATCACCAATGGGCATCACATAGTATTTACTTGCTGCTGACCTGGCTGCTCTTCCTCCTCCTCTCCCTTGGTCTTCAACTCTTAACGCCAAACCATTCTTGTCATCCAAAAGTTCTGTTCTTTGTCTCAAGGAAATATGGTCAGCCTATTCCCAGAGCATGTTTGAAAGAATGCTTCAGACTTCTGAATGTGCATAAGTCTATGCAATAAAACATAGAAAAACAAAAACAAGAAGCTAGATCTATGGATATATCATAGTTGAAGACCACTGACTATTGCAGGGTGGAAGATAAGAAAGTGTGGTATCAAAACAACTACTGTTTGGTTGGCATATGAACATAAATTTACTGTTTAGTAAGCATTCTGTTGTGTAAATGAAGTTGTTCTATATAAAATTGCTGCATATTTTTTTAATTTGACAACAAAAATATTAAACTAAAACTAGGTATATTGTTAAGGAAAGATCTTGATTCCAGGAGGATTAACTGCATCAAGTTAAAACTTACACTCAGAGAGGGAAACAACAGTTGGTGGGTCCACATGTGACAATGCATCGTCTCTCCATAAGTGACATCTATTGTATCTTCCTCCTCTCCATCCTTGGTACTTGCCCTACCTAAGCACAGGCCTTACTTGCCTTTCATTTGTCAGAATACAATGCAAAGAATTCTGCATGTGGAGATCTCCTGTACTCTTCAGTATCAAGTCTGCGCTTATTTCCCTTTTTCTCATTCCCTCATATATTCCATATTTTTGCTAATTGTGGAAGTATCTCTTCTCTTCATCACACATGTGTTCTTTTAAGCATCTCATGATTTATTCTATAGAACTTCAATTCAGCCTTTCACTGAGGAGCAACAAGTATAAGTTTTACTTTATTTCCTCAATAACTATAAAACTATGATTCTGTTGCTCAGATTTCTCACCTGTAAAATGAGAATTAAAATACCTACCCTGCAATCTGGCTTCAAAATTGAATTAGAAAGTGTCTGATGTAAAGTTCTAGTACTGGTGCCTGAGAGAGTTACAGGTAAATGCTTCCTTTTCTGCATAAGCACATGACCTCTAAAATATTTTGTTAACTATGGTCAAATTACTAGCCAACTAAGTAAATAAATCCAAGAGAACATTTGTGAATTATTAACTCTAAATAGAAAAATCATATTCTATTGCCTAAAATACTCTGCAGGTTGGATTAGGGCAGGGAATGAATATTTTGAAAATAATACATCAAAGAGATCAACTTTATGTACATTACTTTAGAGAATATTTTCATCTCTTTCTCTTTTTTGACCTGTGATATTATGACTTAAAATAAAAAAAAATACACTTGATCTTCAACCCCATTTCTGGTACAGGACTCCTAAAAACCTTGGACTTTCCTAAATTCTAGAGAATGTCTTTTGTTATGCTAACTAGATGACTTTTAGAATGCCTGAGGTCATCTAAGGTTGGAAGCAATTCACCAGAAGAACCAACCAAGTAATTGGGCTGTTGGAAATAATCTGTATCCACTCCTCACTTCCTTCACAGAAAAAAAACTGGAAGTGGAATTATCAGCAAGGGGCAATAAATTAATCAACTATGCCAATGTAATGAAGTCCCCGTAAAAAAACAAAAACAAAAACATAATGCATGGGATATGGAAAGCTTCTGAGTTGGTGTGCATGTGGAGACTTGGGGAGAGTGATATGCTCAGAGATATCAGAGATAGCATGGAAGCTGCACCCTGTCCGCTATAACTTGCCCCCTACATCTCTTTCATCTTGGTATTCCAATAATCTAGTAAGTACAATGACTCTGATTTCTGTGACCTTATGTAGCAAATTAATCAAGGAAGGGAAGTTTAAATATGAGGGATTGATGAAATGACTCCTGGTGTAGACCCTGAGCCTCACTGAGTGAGTGTGAGATGGTTGGGTACAATGTAAGTGTTCCATAAACACTGATCAATTGAAAGAATGAAAAAAAGTTTAAACTTGCAAGAAAAAAAAAGTAGGAGAAATGCTCCTCATTCCAAGGAGGGAAGTTGAATTTCAGTGCTACTATTTTGATCATGGTTACACGTTAAGTTAGACCCTTTCTAGAAACAGGAGTTGCAAAACATTTTTTCCTCTGAGATCAGGTTTCCAGCAGTGTCTTCATTGAGACAAGCACTGAGCTGGAGCCCAAAACCAAGCTCTTGTTCAGCATATTTGCATAATAACTTTGTGGCTGGTAAGAAATCTGTTTATCTATTAAAAATGAGCATGAAAAGTACTACATCCCAGGGTTACTGTATCATATAAGAACTTATATGTAAAATACCTCTGAAGTTAGAATTATACAAATACAAAGGATTGACTAATTGCCTATTAATGTTTGCACATAATGTTCACATTTCTTCTTTGTGTGACTTTAAAATCTTGGTTTTGAAAAACAATCAATATTTTGGTAGGGGCTAGGTAAAAAGATATAGATTATTAGCTTCTTTGTCTAAGTGTTTTCCATATTTCATTTGACTTCAGTTTTCCTCAGGAAAAACAGATACCATTTTTAAAACTAATAGTAGATATTTAGTGGATAACCTAAGAAGTTTGCTAGGTCAGGTAACTTGAGTCTCAGCTGAGAAATAGGGCAAGTGCCTGATGACCAAGTACACTTCTTCCATCTATTTATATATACACTCTCACCTATTTATTCATTTTTAATTTCTTTATTCATTTGATTATTCATTTATTTGTTTATTTATCACTCAACACATTTTTAGTGAATATCAGACCAATGGTAGGAATCAGGGATGTAGGCAACAATAAGAGGGTGGATTTAGAATAAAAAACACATCTGGTCTCAGTCTGCATTTCAACATCCTCTCATCTCTTGCCCTTGTCTTTTCCTTCTCCTTCTCCCTCTCTTCTACAACTCTGTCATACCAGTCCTATTATTATTCAAGCACACCATTTTACCCCAGTCTCAGGACTTTTGCACATGCTCTTCCCCAGTTCTTCATGTTCTTGATTCTTCAGATTTTAGATTCAACTCAATTATTTCTTGACCACTTTATATAAAGTAGCTCCTTCAAGCCTTATGCTTTTTCCTGTTTTATAGCCTCCATAGTTCTTAGCACTACCTTGAATTACCCTACATATTTGTTCAGTCTTCCGAAGCCTGGAATGTTATCTTCAGAGCAGGGATGTTGTTACCTTCAGGATCCTATCCAATGCTTGCCTCTGTTCTTCACATGGCTTACACAGAACAGGGGCTCAAAAATATTCATTGAAGGAATAAATGAAGCTAAAACTGAGCTTTTCTACTCTGACTGAAAGGTGTGTATATGAGGGAATGAGAAATGATAGACATTCAGTGCCATCATCTTCCAGTAAAACTGATATTAGAGGTAAATAAAGAAACATACTGTCTTTCTCCAGGGAATTTGCAAACAGAGCACTGTATTCAGTTACTGACAAGATGATGGGTAAAAGAGGTATCTTCAGCTACATGTGCTGGCAGGAAACAATTCTAGCTGCATTCTGGGTAAGTATAAGAGACATTGAAAGCCCACTAACATGTCTTTTTGCTATGTATTTTTAAATAGTAGACAAAACCTTGCTCTGAAGAAGAGAAGAAATAAAGATGATACTCAGAATATGTTAGACATCTGCTTCTCACTGACTTCTCCAGCAGGCTGAGTTGAACTGCTCATGTTATCAATGGGAATATTTCTATGGTCGTATCTTTGCAGTGTGTACAATACAATCACTTTTTTCTGCTGTGTTCATCCTAGATGACTCTTTTTTCTTATATATCTTTGTTTTCTTAGAACCAAACATGAGATCTGAACAGAGCAGGAAACCAGCAGTTGCTTCTTAACCATTTCTTTGTGTAACAGAAAAAACAAACTTCTATGTATGAAGGATGGTGGAAATTATAAGAATAAAATTGTAAAGAAAATGACATGGTTCCTACAGTCATGGAGTGAAGAGAGTGTGTCATAAACAGAGGCTAAATTTACTTGGCAGTCACAACAATTGGATAAGATGCTGGTCATCTCTCACTGTTAGAAAGCAATCATTTGGCAAAGGAACTGGAAGAGAATGAGAAGAAAAATCTCTATTTAATTGTAAAGATTGATGTCATGCTATATGATGCATCATTTCTTATTCTTTTTTTTTAATTTAGTTTTTCACACTGGTTGCTCTCCCACCCCACTGGGTCCAGGACTCAAAACCCCAAGGGTATGTGGCTTGCTCCTTCTGAGACCCTTGACTTAACCACTGTTCCACCAGGGTGTGCCATGATACATCATTTCTAATTGACTTTCATTAATGAATTGGATGTTATAATGTGATGCCTCTTACAACTGAAAATGTAGCATTGAGTAGAGCATTATGACTAATATTATTAGAAAACTATTTTTCTTTATCAAAATTTGCATCGCTAGCTTGAAGTTCATATACCTCATGATAAGCGCTCTCTCTGAGTTATTTGATAATAGACCAAGACATTGGTCTCTCAAAAATATGTATTGATCTATTTTACAGAAAATGCACTATCCTACATACTGGGGTAAAAGGGTGTCTTTAAGGATCTTGCAGTCTAACTAGAAGATTGAGCACAGAAATGCACACAACATACATCTTACAATGTAATGATATATAATTTTAAAAGGTACACAATAACTATAACTTGATTTATTGAGACACAGAGTCATATCTTCAAATCACCATTCTGATTCCATTTCTGGTTTTCTTATCCTGAGAACCAGACTCTCGATGTAGTGGGAGAGGCCCAGCTACATCATGAATCAATCTTAAAATCAAAATGATGAGTTTAAAGCCCCACATTGTGAAATTAAATGTACACAGTTTACCCAGCAATTAACTTAGATAACAAATAAGTTAGGTAGTGTGATTTTTGCTATTGACAAAATTTCCTGATTTAAAACTGGTGGAGTGTTTAGACCTTGGGTACTGAAGTTAAACAACCTGCATTTGAATGGGCCTGTATCCTTCCTTTATAATTGTGAGATGGCAGGCAAGTTGCTAAATCTCTCCAAGCTTTAGTTCATATTTTACATAATAAAGATGACTTACACTCCTCTGTAAAGGGATGGGTGTTGGTCCTCCAAATATATTTCCACATCTTTGTTTTTTAAAATCTGTGAATGCTTTTATATTTTGGAAAAGGGTCTTTACTATGCAAATAAATTAAAGATCTTGAGATAAGATCTTACTGAATTGTCTAGGTGGGACCTAAATACAATGACACCTGTTCTTCTAAGAAACAGAGATAAGAGCAGAAGGTGATATGAAGACAGAGGTAGAGGTAGGAATGATGTGTTCCCAGGTCAAGGAAACCAAGAAGTTAGAAGAGGCAAGGGCTATCCTTTCCTACAGCCTCTAGTCATGCTGGGAATGCAGGTCTGCTGGAACCTTGATCTCAGCCTTCTGGGCTCCAGAAATGTGAGAAAATAAATTTCTGCTTTTTTATTCATCCATTTTGTGGCCATATTTTACAAGTATGTATTTCTGAAGATTGCTGTGAGAGATGTAAATTAATGGGTACAGTCATTCATACGGAATAAGCACTCATTCAATGAAGTTCAGCTGTTATTGGTATTGGAACAATTATAGTCAGCAGTGATGTCTATTGCTTCTGTGTCTGGTATTTACTTAACATTCATTCCTCTAACTTCTATAATATTATCATGACCTTTCCTTTTGGGGGAACCTACTGATCTTTTTTATATTGAATGAATGATACATGGACACAAAATAACTGACACCAATTCAAGTGGGAGTCATTTAATCTTTTTTTTCTCTTGCCAGCAGACCTAAAGATGCCCCATTTCTTGACCTTCTATTCCATTTGGTTGCTACACATAGTCTTTTTTCTTCTTACTTATATTTGAGTGCAGTATGTAGGTAACCTCTGGAAAGTACTTAATCAGTAACTATTGTATAGTAAGAGTGAAATAAGAGTCATTATTATTTCTGGTTTTGCTCTCCAATAAATTTTCAGTGTTTTTTATTAATTGCTTATCGGATATTGCCACTTGGTTGTTTTGAGATGGTTTCACTCTCAGTGTGTTTAAAATAAAATTTTATCTTCCTGAAAAGTTCTATTTTTAGATTTCCCTTTCTCTAATAGCTAACATTACTTTTTAAAATTCACTCAGTCTCCAACTTTGAGCCATCTTTAACTTTTTTTGTGTCATGATTACTAACATACAAACACCATGCAATATTACTCAAGGTTCTTCAATATCTTTTGGTTTTCCTATCATTATTCAGCCTAAATTCGATTCACAATCTTGAATACTACTACTAAGATAAATATTTAACTAAATATAGGATTTTCTTGACCCTTCATTTAGTATTCAGACTGCAGAAGACAGATCTTTCTTAAATACACCTTTTATTCTTAACATTTTCTTAATAAAATTTTAATGACACATATCTGGATATAGGAAACAGCAAAATAATTAATTTAATAGTTGAATATATAGTTGTTAGCAATGTGAGGCTAAGAAGTCAAAATAAGACGTCAAAATACAAAACCGTGTAACCAATATGATTTAATTTTGTTAAATAAAAACATTCATATAGAAAAATTTAGGTAAATATATCCAAGCTAAATATATAGTTATCTTTAAGTGATGCCATTGGAGTAACATATACTGGTTTTTAAAAAAATTTTCTACAGAGCATATACATATTTTCAAATTAGAAGATATAAATATTATGAACTTAAAACATATTTAATGATGACTGTGTCTGCAATAAAGTTCTAGTCTTTCTAGCTATCTTTCAAGACCTTCTATAAAAAGACACAGACAATTTTATTTTCCACTGTATCCGGGGCATGCAGAGAACTGCTTTAAGTCTCTGCACTGACCTACAGGTACCCAGTGCCCATTCTTGCCTCAATGTTTTCATTAATTCTGTTCAATTAATTTGGTTCTCCTTGTATCCAAATCCCACTCATGTCTCAAGGTCCAGACCTGCCAAGATATTCTGCAACAGCTCTACTCTTTGATCCCTTTTCCTTTGACCATCTTTGTGCCTTCTTTGAGGTATTAACTAATACAACTCTAAATTCTCTGCCCCCTCAGTGCTATCAGTTCCCATTTTGCACGTGTAAGTCACAGCACTTGAAAGATAATGAAAACTCCTATGGTCTCCCCAGTGGGGTTCAAAGCACATCCAGTATATAAACAGTTTTTTAGTGCTGTAAATAAGAGAAATAAAATTCACACTAGTTTTTAAAAGGAATACTCAAACTAGTTTTTAAAGGGGATATTTGTTTACATAAATAGAAATCCAGAGGGAGGGTGAGCCTCTTCGTGGCTTTGATCTATTTCTCTGAGGGTCTTGTTCTCTGCTGTGTTGGCTTCATTCTCAGGAGGACGTTGCCACATGATAACAAAGTTCTTATGAGTGTAGGCATTATTTCAGCTATAATTCAAGCTGTTAAAAATACCAACGTTTACTCTAATGAGTAGGATAAGTCCCAAGATCTCTTGAAACTAACATCTGTGACCAAGGAGTGAAAACATCTGTTGACTGACTTGAATTGATTTCTCCAACCTTATAGTTGAATCTGAAAGAACTTCCCTCATTCACCTAAGTCTAAAGAAATTTGCGGGCGATGTGAAGGCAGAGGGGGTATGAGATAAGGAGACAATGGTGGAAATTCTGGAAATATTGACTATTGAACTTTTTCCTACCTAACTTATTGGGTAATGCTAACAGTTAATTCTTACAAGTGGTCATGAAATTCAGTCAAAATGTGTGATTTATATCACTAAAGAAAAGTTTAAAAGACTGAAATATTTCCCCAAAACAAATGAGACTATATCAAACTAAAAAACTGCACAATGAAAGAAACTATTATCTAAATGAAAAAGGCAACCTGCTGACTGGGAAAAGATAAATGAAATCATAAGTCTAATGAGTTAATATCAAAATATATTAAAGAGTCATACAATTCATCAATGACAAAACAAACAACCTGATTAAAAAATGGTCAGGGAAGCTGAATGGATGTTAATTCAAAGGAGACATACAGAAGTTGGCCAAGAAGATATACAGAGGGTCAACAGGCACATGAAAACATGTTCCATGGCACTTATTATTAGGAAAATGCAAATCAAAATTGCAATGAGACATCATCTCACAAAATGATAAAGATGGCTATTTTCAAAAAGATTAGAAACAACAAGTATTGGAAAGCATGTGGAGAACAGGGAACACACACACATTGTTGGTGAGAATGTGAATCAATGAAGGCACTTTGGAAAATAGAATGAAGTTTCCTCAAAAAGTTCAGAAAAGAAATACCATATGATCCAGCTATTCCACTTCTAAGTATTTATGCAAAGGATAAAAAAAACACAACTTCAAAAGCATATATGCAATCCTATTTTCATTGCTGCACAAGTAATAATAGCCTAGATATGTAAATGATCTAAATTGTCCATAGACAGATGAATGAAAAAAGAGGATGGAATACTACTCAGCTATAAAAAGATGATTTTTTGATCATTTATGACAGCATAGATGGAACAAAGGGATTAAAAAAAGTCAAATGGCAAAAGAAAAATATCATATGATGTCACTTGTATGTGGAATATAAAGAATCAAAACAAATGAACAAATAAAACAGAACAAACTCTTAGGTACAGAGAACAGATGGATAGTTACCAGAGGGAAAAGGAAATAAAGGGTATAAAAAGGGTACAGGGGCCCAAATGTATGGTGATGGATAGAAACTAGACTTCTGGTGGTAATCATGATGTGATCAAGATCATGGTGCATTGAATTATAATGCTGTAAATTTTAAACTTATATAATGCTCTATAGTGGACTTATAATCAATGCTACCTCAAAAAAAATTCTTTAAAAAAAACTGAAATATTTCCTCTATCAAATTAATTGCCTAGTTGATGTTTTCACAACATTTACTTCAATAGGAATTAAAGAATGAGACTGACTACATAATTATTGCTAACCTACTACTTTCAAAGAAAACCCTACTAATATGTTTTACATTAGATTACTAACACTTGTAATTTTTTAATAATTACAATTTGACATTTATTGAGAAATAATCTTGTGCTCAGAACTTTCCCCAAATAATAATTTTCCATAATTTGGTCCTAAATATTTAATAAGACTTTTATTAAAAATATTCCAAAAAGCATATGCAACATAGTTGTCAGAATTATGATGCAAATTAGAAATCATTTAAATTTTATGTTCTCAGATCTTTAAATTCCAATTCCAGAGTTTTAATAGCTGCTGCCAAATTCAAATAAATTACTATTAACGAAATAAATAGTGGAAAACTTCTCATGCTCAATTTGTCTTCTAAAAGTAGTCTTTTTAAGTGACTAGCTTGCTAAAATGAATGACTTACAGTTGTCATGAAATAACATTGTTCTTTGAGGTCATTTACATCTTTGAAATTTACTATAATACCAAGAAGTATTTTGAGATAAGATCCAGAATTTTTTATTCTAAAATTAATATATCAAAAATAAATTTTATCTCAGAACAAAATAAAGATCCATATTTACCGGGAAAAAATTCAAATTCCATACTTTCACTTATGTGCCATTATCTTTTTTCTTTCTTTCTTTTATCAATACTATAACTAGAGTTTCCAAATTTGATGAGTCATATTTTTAGTTCAAATCTTTATTTTCTTTGCCAGTCAAGTTGTGAGAGTTTTTGGTTTGTTGACATAAAAAAAAGAGGAGACTGTGGACAGAGCGTCCTCAGAGTATGGGGTGAGACAGGAGGCCCCAGAAGGAAAGCAGGGTCCATTAACCATGGAGAAACAATTCTTAACAGCTCTTACTCCTATCTGTGGAGACAATTTGGCTAACTGATTTCTTTTCTGGATTTCTTAAAGCCCTCATGATTGATTAAATACACTAATAAACAGCTATTATCAGTGATAACTTAGGGTGTGTAGGGAAATTTTGAAGTGAGATTGCAAATCTGGGAATAGAGAGCAATTTTTGTGGCCTGACACTTGGTCTTCTGGGAACTTGGGAGAGAAAACAAGTGGGGGTAAAGTCTTAATTAAGAAGAAAAAAGAGGTGATCACTGGGGACACCAGTTAGCTGATCACAAGGAACTTCTGTAAAGAAAAGAGACTCTGTCGTTCATTGGATGAGAAGGTTATCATTTTGGGGTTGGTACACTGTCAAAGTTATTTAGGTACGGAGACCAAAGATGTTGTCGAGTCCCCGGTTAAAGTGATACGATATTGCTAATAAACTTGATGGTGAAGGACAAGTTTCCCATAGCTTGGTAGAACACAGGGGATTCAGAAACAGCTATGCCTCTTCAGGCTCTGATAGAAAACACTGGAGAAATCATATCAACAACCCCAACCTCATGCTGTGAAGCTCCTGAGGCAGTGGTCAGGTGAGGGGACGATTTTTAATGGAGGGAGGGAACAATAAATATAGAATCTGGTTATGGGGAGAAAAACAAAGAAAAAGATAACCAATTGCTGAGGGTAAATAAGAGGTTGTTCCAGGAGAACAGCCGGAAAACAGCTCATGAGGACAGAGAGCACTTGGTGAGATTTGTCCAGGTCCCAGGGTGGAAAGTAAAGAGGAATGAAAGACTGAATAAAGTACTGTTTTTTGTTTTTTTTTAAACTAAACATGGAGAAAAGAAAAGCTCAATATAGCAAAGGTCCCCTCAAAATATTAGCACTGTTTTGTAACATAAAACTAAGATCTAAATTTTTTTGCTGAAAAGTTTGGGGACCATTTAATTGGTAGGAGTAATGCACCAGAAAAAAAGTTGACAAAAAGAGAATAGATTCTTCCTTCTGTAAAATTAATGCTTCAAGAAATTAGAAAGTTGGTAGAAATGTATGGAAGATGAGCAAAATACTACTCAGAGGAAAGACATAAAAAATAAATAATCCAGAGATAAAGTTTACCCAGGATTCTGGAAAATAGTAGGAGAAAAATGTTATGTTGTAAAGTATAAAGATAGAAAGCAATAAATGAGTTTCAAGAGCAAAATAAGCTTAAGAATTACTGAAGTAATTAATATAATACAAAGGTTTAAAAGCACTCAATGCATACAGCATATCAAAAATAGCAAAATGAGATAAATTATCATAAAAGGAGGCTGATTCAAGGTTAAAGTGACATATGGAGATAAAGAATTCAAACAAAGATGAAAACACAACCTTCAGGCATCCAGAAGTGTTTGTGGTGGTCAATTTATGGTATTGGGAATGACAGGTTAAGCATGAGAATTGTGAATAATGAGAAGTTCTTCAAGAGGAGGAAAAAAAAGTTGCTTGGAAATTGAAAAGAATGCGAATAATATCAAAGCATAGAAAAGCAAATGAACTGATATAAAATACAGATCAGGAGTGAGAACTATGATGCTATATGATGGAGAGAGATGCTCTCTGTTCAAAGTGCTCACAGACTCTATGCATGTTGGTGCTCCATGAGGAAAGCATTTTTGGTTACATTGTTCAGGGACAGATACCTGGGGAAAGGTGAAATGATTGTACAGTTTATAAACAATGATACTTCCAAAGGAAAATGTAGAGAACAGAAAAATTAAATGTCAGTGATGTGACAGAGTATTGATTTTTCAGTTTTCAGTTGGATCTTGCTTACAAAATTTCAATAAAGAAGAGCTAACTTGATGGCAAGTCCTACCTTCTCTTTGGCATCCCTTCCCTCTGTAGAGCAAGGAATGTCTTCATCTTTGAACACAGCTCAATTGCTTCTTTCTCTCAGATGAGTTGTGGGGATAGCTCCACCTCTCCAACACTGCAGCATGGTTCTCCTACACTTTGTACACTGTGTCTCTCCTACACTTCCATGTGTCGTCATGTACCTTTCCCGTGCTGGTTTCACATTTCATGGATAACTTCTCTAGACCACCAGATGAGAATTTTATCCCTTTGTTTATTTTTTTGATCCCAGCTCCTGTACTGGAATCAAACTATACTTGCTAATGGAATAAGTGAAGGATGTTTAAGAAAGATCTTTATTCTGCTTGACATGATGCAACTAAAGACAAGTCACACCTAGCTGACTTGGACATCCAAACTGCCAAATATGTAAAGGCTATTCAAGTGATCCAGAGAATGGAGATGGAATGAGGAGCTTTTGTAAGTGTCAGGTTAGTGTCCTGCAGAATAGGGAGCTCTGGTAGGTGTATTTAAATCCTATAGGGTGTAGATGAGTCCTGAAAAACTACGCCTCTGTGTATGTATGGTTTTTCGCTAGCTTTCAAAATATGCAACAGCTACACTCCTAGATGTTTCTTCGAGTTTCTGGTTAAAATTTTAGGCTATTTGTCTCCTCAGTATTTCCCTGAAGGCTGGACCATGTGCTTTGCTCTACTGGTGACTTCTCCTCACTCTGTCCTCCTACTCTAGGTGAGGTCCAGCTTTAGAGCCCTCTGGAATGTGACAGCTATCTACAGTCTCTAGCTGCCAGGCCTCCACTAAACAGATTCTATTTTTGAATGCAACCACTTTTCATCTCATCCTCAGCAACTGCTCCCACCCGGGTTCCAGCCATCATGTCATCTGTTTCCAATAGCCTCCTTCAAGTTCTCCCTACATCTATCCTCATTTTGCTTTTGTTGCAACATAATAGCCAAGGTGATCCTTTGAACACTGGGCATAGATCATCTCATTCTACTCAAATCTAACAATGATTCACCAATTCATTCAGAGCAGAGAGCCAAATTCTCTTCTATAGACTAAAAGTCCTCCATGAAATGGTCTCCTTCCTGAACCCTTCTCCTGCTAATCTCTCACTTGCTCATTGTGTTTTTCCCCTTCTGGTCTGTTTTTGCCCCTCAGTTCTTCTAGGCATGTTCTCATCTCAGGGCCTTTGCTTAAGTTGTTTCCTCTTCCTGAAGCTTCTTCTTACGCATCAGTTAGCTTAGGAGAATTCCAAATCTCAGTGATATATAAAAATAGATTTGTATTTTTCTGAACTTACATGTCCAATGCCAACTCCAAGTTGTGTTATCCATGGACCCAGGTAGAAAGATCAGCCCCATCCAGTCATTACTGATACTGTGGCAGTTAAAAAAGAAAATATGAGAAAAGCATTAAAGAACACTGCTGTTCAAGCTTAAAAATGAATACATCTTGTTACTCACATTAGTTAGAAGAAGTCATGGCAATCCTGATGTCAGTCAGTGATTATAATCTCAAAAAAAGAATGAAGATATATTTTAGATAAGAATATAGTCATTTGGACACCAAATATCACCTTGACTCCAGTTTTGCTTAAATCTCACCTTCACATTAGGGCAACTATTTAAAAAATTAAAGCCATTCTATCTTAATTCTACTTTATTGACAATATTTTTTCTTTCTGGCTAGACTGACTCCAACTGCTGCTCAAATGTATCCACAGAAGCAGCTGTCCCTAAACTCAGTAAATGAATGCCGTCTGAGACAAGGTGATGCACATTCTTTTATGAGCTGCAGATGCCTTAGGAACTGTCTCTGGGGATAGCTTTCCTATATCCTTGTGTCCCAGGCTTATTCAGGTAGAATTCAGTGTTGAATCACCCTAACATAATGGGCACTGGGTTAAGAAATCAGTTTAAATTTTATTTCTGCAAATTTAATAACTACTAATCTTTGACAAGATATTTTACCTTTTGGAGTCTCAATTTTTTTTCCCATAAGATATACCAATAAGTTTCTGAATAAAATATTGCATTTCTTCAGCAAGAATAGCAGATAAGGAGCAAACATATGAAACTGTCAGGGGGAATAAAGAAAAATCTAGTAAAAGTTAAAATTGAAAATTAAGGGTAAAAATTAAAATATTTCTGAAATTATACCTAGTTATTAAAGTTATATATTATATTATTAAAGCCATAAAATGGGGGGAAATGGAAAAGTCATGCTATTAAAGTTATCAGTGGAAGTTTTTAGTGGGATTTTTTTATTGCTTAAATTACCAAGAAATAAGATGCAAAATGAAATTGGAAAAGTAGAGGATTGAAATAGAAGAAAAAAATTACTTTTGTAATTGGAGATTTTATTTGGAGTATATGATGACATACTAGGAAGAAAAAGAAAACAAGATGAAATAAGTAGTAGAGAATTTTACTTGTCATTAGACAATTAAATGAGATTGCTTTTTTTATTTTTAAAGCACATTTCCCTGTGCATTTCTTGGTGGTTGATTTCTGCTATTGTTCCCTCCGATGTACGAATGGGATTATTTTTCGGTCTAACACAGCTGTCTGACTGTCTCAGCAGAAAGACAGAGCACATATCTAGGCACAAAGCTGAGCATGGCTAGTAAACAGTTGCTTTATATATAATGTGATTCACCTTTATGAAAAGAGAGAATTCCAACAACTGGGGGTCAAATTTCACAGTCCATTTTCTATGGACTATGACCGGTGAAAAGGGAAAACTCTGTTGAGAAGAAAAGAACATTTTGAAAAGAAAAGGGCACTAGGTGACCCAAGAAAAGGACATGGCAATACAGATGGAAGATGGGAGGATGAAAGTCACCAGCTTGAAATGGAATACCTGGATAGGTATGAAGAACCATCAATTAATTGATATTTAAATTCTATGTAGGACTGACTTGAGAATAAATAGATTTCAAAGCTGTTGGAAAGGTTTGCAGAAATAGAGCACAGAGGAAACAGAAATGTCTTATGGAACATCTCACATGAACTGCTGGTTGAAACCTTAGCTGAACACTGAGGTAAGAGAGACTGTTTCCTCAAGCCTATGTGAATCAAAAGAAGTACTGATTCGTCTCTGAGCTATTATGTACCAGATTCTGTATGAAGCTCTTTATTCTCTTGTTTTCCTTTTTACCTAATGCTTGCAGCAAATGTTTGAATTATGAGTTAATCATTTAAAAAAAAATGACATTAGTCCTGGAGAAAGGTACAGTGACTTGCTGAGTGCTAAACTGTAGGCTGATGATATTTCTTTGAGACAAACGATGGGACTTGGGATGGCACAAATAGGATGGGGTTATGCGCTGATAACTAAGGGGAGGGGAGGAGGTAGCACAGAGCAGACAGACCAGCAACAAGTACTCTGTGCTGCTGGTGGGTGAATGCATAATGATGAGGTGTGGTCTGGTGAGACTTCACACAAACAGCCAGAGCAGGTGTATGAAATTTTGGCATCTTAGGAGAAAATCATATTCAGCGTTTGTGTAAGTCCTGTACTAAATGTCCTGCCTAAAACACATGCTCCTTTAACCATTCCAGGGCCAGAAATGCCCAATCAACCCTACAGTGCCAGAGATAGCCCCCACAGTACTTACCTGGGCTCAACCACTCTGGGATGTTCTGCTCCCTTTGAAGAAACAGGCACCCACAGGATGAGGGGAAATTTTCTTCCCAGGTGGCTTCTGTTTCTTTTGCAGGAGGCAGAAGCAACAGTGCTGATAAAAGTGCTGTCTTTAACACGGGGCAAAAGGGGCACCTGCTTTTGGGTCCCCTCAACAGACTGGATCTGGGGTAACTCAACTGCTCCTTTGGTTCTGTGTTAAAGATGGCTTTGCTTTATTAAAAAGGGGACAAAAAAACCCATTTATATTAAAATGATGGGATGGTCCAAAAATATGAAAAAACGAACAAACGCACAAACACGGGCCTGTCCCATTTAAAATGACACCTATGGTCTGCCTACTAAATTGGTGCAAGCAGTTGGAATTTCAAAAAGAGACAAAGAGCTTGAATATCTGCTTTGCTGCCCAGTGTACTACCTTAGCCCTTTTAATAGATGAAAGTAGCATCTTTTGGAGCCACAGAGGATCAAAAAAACACTGTTGATAAATATATCACAGAGAGAGAATGTAAAGGATCTGTAAAGGGGGAGAAAATGACAAAGACTGAGACTATTAAGAAAAAGAAATCACACACACACACACACACACACACACACACACAAATGAGTAACAGTTCAAAGAATACAAACTCATTGTGGAAGAAGAATGATCAAATATTTGTCAAGTCCTGTGAAAATTTTATTGGTTTTATTTGGTTGGAAAAGAAGTACAAATATATTATATACAAATATATTAAACAAATTATTGTGATAAATCCAGTTTTATTTTATTTTATTTTATTTTATTTTTAAGGAAAGGTGTAGGAAGGAATGAAAGCAAGTAAGCAGGCAGAAAGACAGAGGAGGAGGAAGCATTTTCTTTCTTTTTTTTTTTATTAAGTTGTCCACACTGGTCATTTCCTCCCAGCCCAGGACTTGAACCCAGGGTTCTACACACCTTTGGAGGTGATTGACCTAACCTCTAGTCCACCAGGGCATGCCCCATTGATATTTAATAATAGGAAAAGTTTAAGATCTAAAAATAAAAGATGCTATTTACTTTATAACGAATAATTCAGTAGAACATACATCTATAGTGTCATCTAAATTTCTTTCATATTCCATTTTCTCTTTTTAAAATCCAGCATTAACCTATTTATTCCTGACTTGAATTTCATATACTATTTTTTCTGTCTCTATAGCTAAAAAATAGCAACCTTCACAAGAAATATATTGTTTTATTTATTGTGGTAAAAATACGCATAAAATGAAATCTATCCTCAACAAATCCTTCAGTGTAGAGTGCAGCATTGTTATCTACAGGCACATTGTTATAAAGAAGATCTTTGCAATCTTTTCATCTTATGTGATTATAACTCTATACCACCTGAGTAGCAAGTCCCCATTTCACCCTACACCCTGCCCCCTGGAAACCATAGCTCATATAAACATGAAATTGTGAAGTATTTGTCCTTCAATGAGTGACTTGTTTCACTTAGCACAGTTTCCTCAAGGTTCATGCATGTTGTATAATATGACATAATTTTCTTCTTTTTAAGACTAAATGCTATTGTATTCTATTTATGTTTATGTATTTACACTGCAGTTTTTTATTTAAGGATGCTCATCTTCTGTTTTTAGAAAATACATGTATAAATTTATAAATTTGAATTAAAAAAAATTCATGTTGACAGTAAATATTTTGGAAAAATATGGAATGTATAATGTAAAACTAATCTTAATCACAAGACTATAAATAAACACAAGTATAGTGTCTTAAAATTTTTCCTTTGAGTGCTTAGAAGCTTTGGAATCTTTTTATTATGTTTTATATGTATATATCACACTTTATTTGTCAACGTATGTAAGGTTGTTTCTACTTCTTGACTATTGTGAAAAATGAGACAGTAAACATGGAAGTGCAAACACTTCTTAGTATAAATATCCTAAAATAGTGTTGTTGGATGATATTGTGGTTCTATTTTTAGTTTTTTAAGGGTTCTCCAACTATTTTTCATATTAATTACATTACTTTACATTCCTATGGTTCAAATTTCTCCACATCCTTGACAAGATTATTTTCATACAAAGTTCATTTTAGTAAGCATTAAATGAAAACTTACTGTGATTTCGATTTACATTTCCCTGATGATTGATAATATTGAACATCTTTTCATTTATCTGTTGGCCATTTGTTTATATTCTGTGGAGAAATGTCTATACAAGTCTTTTGCTATTTTTGAACTGCGTTGTTTTGTTTTTGTTGTTGAGTTTTAGCAGCTTTATATATTCCCTAGAAAGAGAGCCCTTATCACATATAGGATTTTCTTCCATTCTGTGTAATGCCTTATTAATAGCATATTCTAATTTTCACAAATAATATAAATAAATTTTCATAAATAACGCAAATGTTTAATTTTTATTTTTTGACCAGGGAGAGTCCAAGAATTCTCCAGTTTGGTTCTTTATCAGCATTATTTTGGCTATACTATATCCCTGAAACATCATATGTATTTTAAAATGGGATTTTCTGTTTCTGCAAAAACATAACATCTTGGTATAAGATATTTTAATGTACTGTTGAATTCTAGTTACTAGAGTCTTGTTAAGGACTTTTTAATCTATCAGGAATATTGAGCTGGAGTTTTCTTTTTTATGTTGTGTAATTATGATTTTTTACTATATAGCTGATGTTGCCCTCATAAAAATAGATGTAAAAGTATTCCTTCTTCAATTTTTGGGTGATTTGCACAATTTGTTAAGAGTTTCATAGAATTTTTCAGCGAAACATTAAGTCCTGGAATTTTGTTTTTGGTAGAATTTGTATTTATTTATTTAATCTTCTTGCTAGATAAGGCCAATTCAGAATTTTTGTTTTTATTTTTATTTCTTCAAAACTTTAGTTGTTTGTATGATTTTAGGAATCTATTCAGTCCTTCTAGATTATTCACATTATTAGTATACGATTTTTATTAGGGTAACATAATCTTTTTTTCTTTGTCATATCTCTTCTTTCCTTTATGATTTTATTTACTCTTTTTATCTCAATTATCCTATCTAAAGACTTGTTAGTTTTGTTCATTTTTTCAAAAATATCATCCCTTAGTTTGAGTGAGTTTTTCTATTTTGTTTTGATTTTTGCTTGCCTTAGTTTAATTTCTTATTCTGCTAATTTTGGGCTTAGTTTAGTCTTTGGGCTGTTACATTAGGGTATTTGTGATCTTTTTCCTTTTTACTTGCGTAGGTATTTATGGCTATAAACTTCCATCTTGCTGCATCCCATGTTTGGTATGTTGTATTTATATTTTATTTTTTCAAGATATTTTCTAATTTCTCTTTTGATTTATTCTCAGTAGTTTTCAAGAAAGCATGTGCATTATTTAATTTCCACATATTTATGGATTTTCCAGATTTCTTTTTGCCATTGATTCCTTGTTTCATTCCAATGTGGTAAGAAAATACTTGAAAATCCTATATGTGATAAGGGCTCTCTTTCTAGGGAATATATAAATCTGCTAAAACTCAACAACAAAATCAAAACAACCCAATTCAAAAATAGCAAAAGACTTGCATAGACATTTCTCCACAGAATATAAACAAATTGCCAACAGGTAAATGAAAAGATGTTCAATATTATCAATCATCTTAATTTTTAACAGATTATTTTGTGACCTAACATACATTCTTTCTTGTAGAATGTTTCCTGTGTGTTTTGGAGCAATGTGTGTTCTCTTGTTTGGTCCTTTTGGTCTATATTGTTCAGTTCTCTGTTTTCCTTGTTGATTGATTCTTTTTGGTGTTCCATGCCTTATTGCAATTAGGATATTGAAACACCTTATTATTTTTTTGCTGTTGTCTAAATTCTCCCCTTAATTCTCTCAATCTTTATGTTATATATTTGAGATCTCCGATGTTAAATATATATGTAAATTATATATATTTGTTAAATATTCCTCATGAATGAACTCATTTATCATTATACAGTGTTCTTTGTCTCTTGTGACAGTTTTCGGCCTAAAGTCTATTTTATCTGATGTAATTATGGACACAGCTGCAATCTTTTGTTCACCATTTGCATGGAATACTTGTTTTTTTCATTCTTCTGCATTCAAGTTCAATCTAAAGTGAATCTGTTGCACCCATTTCTGAAAATATGGTCTAAGTATTACTATGGCTGACTATTAAACATCAGATTTATAGACTCCATCCAGTCCTATTGAATTAAAGACTCATTGGGTATATGATCAAAATACACATTTAAAAAAAAAAGATACATGTAAAAAATTGTGTTTCCCTTTCTTCTTGAATTTAAGATTAGCTGCATCCAACAGGAAGAGAGTTTTGTGGATTATACCAGACCTCACAGAGTGTAACTAGATTAAGTTTGCATGCAGTCTTTTATTTTAAAATTCTCATTGTCTTTTTAGAGGTTGTCTCCTGGTAACCTGATGATTCTTTGCAGCATGGATTCTTTGCATGGATATAATTTTGGAGCTAGAAGCTGATGGTATATTAAATTATCATTCTTATAAAGGCAATATGTGAAGCAAGAGAGATGTCAGGGAGAGAGGAAAAAGAAGACAATTTAAGAAAGGAAACTCTAGGAGAAAAGAGACTATGTGACTGGTCTTCATGTTATTGGGAATGACAATCCTCAAGTAGGCAAACCTACTTGAGGGAGTGGCCAAAGATATTTGAAGACAGAAGCAGATATATGTGGGTATTTTCAATGAAATGGTACATGCCAGAGCATAAACAATTGCTTTGACTCTATCAGTATTCAGAAAGAGTACAAAACCCATAATGAACTTGAAGAGATGAGCTTATTTAGAAAGCTGACAATGAGATTGTCTCCAGGTAGTCACAGTCAGGAAGTCCACCTACAAATGTTAGATGGAAGCTGTACATCATGAGTAGCTACAAGGATATTTTGCATATCCACTAGCTCTCCCAGATCTCCTGGCCTTTTGTATTGTTCTGTTTGTTTGTTTTTGTGAGAAAGGGAGATAAAAGCAAGGTTGGATGATATAGGGGATTGCATTGGAGAAAATGAACAAAACCTGGGAGTCAATATTATGGTGGGAAGAAGGCATATTAATTGCTGCAGGTAGAAGCATGAGATGTTGAGCTCAACAGAATTTCGTGTATGTTATCTCAGTTTAGTCTTGGTTTCTGCATAGGATGAGAACTTTGAGAGAAAAAGAAGAAGTTATTAATAATTTCACCAAGGAAACGGTTAGGAACTGGTTCTGCCTGATGGGGGCCAGCAGGATGCATGCTCAAATCACATCTGCAGTATTGGCAAGTTTTGGTTCTGACCTTTGTCCTCAAGGGTTATTTCTTCTCATGTACTCCATCTTTTTTCCTTGAATTCTCCTTAAAATTTTGTATTCTTTAACATTTTCTCCTGTTCTCTTTTCTCTTTACATCTATCCAGTTCTCAAGTCAGGTTTATCTCTTTATTGTATCCTCATCTGTCCTCTTATCTCCATTCCTGCTGTCAATAAGGACCTACTTATCACCCACTTGGATTGCTACAATGGCTTCCTAATAGATGTCTGGGTCTCTAGTACTGTTCCCCTTTCTAATCAACTGGATGCTGTCAGATCAATGCATGTGCAATTCTCATTATATTACTCTACTGCTCACAGCTGCTCAACAGCTCTCCATCCATTTCAGGTAAAGAGCAAACAGAATTCTTAACATGACTTAAAAGGCCTTTTATAAACCACCCTTCTAACCTCTCTAACAGTACTTTAAACCGTTTCTCTAGATGCAGTCCTCTAGTTTCCTATATCTGCATTAGATTTTTTTCCACGTCTGGGACTTTGATAATGTTCTTTCTAGTAGTAGCAGCCCCCTTTCTGCCCCCACGTTGCTTGACTTAACTGTAATCAACTTCAGTTTTGGAGTTTCTTTGTCTTTCTGGGACACCAACAGGAAATTCTAAAAAAAACTGTTTTAAGTTTGAATCCTGTGAGACAACTGTTGCAATGTTCATGAGAAGTTATTCCCAAAATAACTACTGACTATAACAAACATTAATTTTTTAGTCATTAACCAATACAATATGCCCATCATTGAGTCATGTTTTAGAATCTAAAGAGGAACAAGATATAGCTTCTGTCCTTCAGGATCTATGTCTAGGAGGAGATAGATATGACTCAGTGTCATCAACTTGTTGAGTGAAATAAAGAGTTATAAAATCACCAAAGAATTGATGGTCACCTTTCCTAAGGAAGTTAGTTAAGACTTCACAAATTAGATAAACTTTTAAATGTTGCCTTGAAAAATGAGTAGGATTTCCTAGGTAGAGAAGAAGAGAAACTATGCAAAGAGAATAGCATATTATTATAATAACCAGTCTTAATGCTATTTTTTGTTTACTAATGCTTCTACTAACATGTTTTGACTTTCCTGCCATTAGCCAGGGCCTAATTGAGTTATTGAGGGTGTTATCGACTAATTTTCATTGGACATATTTGGTCATTCCACAGCTGGGATTGGAAGTGGTGTAGAGTGCTATGTATTTATTGCCTGATATTTCCTCTTTCTGTATAGTCACACACAATTTTGAAAGCTCCCCCCTTAACAGTGGCCTATGCAAGTTTCAATCAGAAAAATCACAGCTCTTTCAAACCTTGCTGACTCCAGTATTGCCACCATGTGAAACTTCTTGTTTCTTATGTAGATTTAACTATGCAAAGCATTTGGTGCTTGTGGTTTTATTTGGGATGTTTGGACATATTTCTGTTTTTGCTTAGGAAAGCATCTTAGTGAACTGTGACTACAAACTGTGAATTCCACTAGGAAACAGGTCTTTAGAATACTGGCAAGGTTCTCGTGTTCATTGTCAGCTCTAAATATCTTTGGGATTTGCCTGTGGAACACCTACGTTCTTATTAACCGATTATACATTAACAAAAAACACAACAAGTTAAAAGTTGTAGATGCCTTTTCAATGCAAGTGCTAGTATGATAAAAACAGGCTCTATTAAATTTCTGTTTTTTGGATTCTGAAGAATTTAGAATGAGATAATTTCACCATGGTTTATTTGAATTGTCTGCAGAAGTAAATTACAGGGATTTTTTGCCATTCATTCCCCACCTCAGCACTTGCTCCATACTCTTTCAATCCTTAGGAGGTTTGGTTTAGTTCTTTTTGAACTATAATAAAAATCGTTGTTATTAACACATGTATCACTTACTATGTGTCAGGTAATATTCTGAGCATTTTATGGTCATCCACTTAACTAATAATAATACTCTCTGTGATAACATAATTACTATTCTGTTTTGCAGATAAAACACAGATTGGATAGTTACATGCTCAAGTCACAGAGTTAGCAGCTTTTGGCACTTGGATATGAATACAAAGAATCTTGTCCCTGGGAGGATGTTCTTCAATTTTGTACGACAGGTCTGCTTTTATAACAGTCATAGTAAGAATGCCTTTTGTTCATAGTGTCGTAGCAGGGATTTCATTGATTTAAGAACACAGGGAAATCCATACTCAGTGTTTCTCATTTTAAATTGGAAGTGAGAGCCTTGGTCTCTGGAGGTGGTAGGAGAAAGAATGACAGCACTTGTCAATTAACAGCCATGCACTACTTCTAGTGGTGCCAATTTAAAATACGTGGTGCAAAATAATTAAACAATCTTGAGTGAATAAATGAATGAGTGGATGAATTGTTAGTATTGCACAGATTGTAAGATCTTCCAGTTATGTCATTGGTATATGGTTCCCTCAGACCGCTGAAGAGAGTAATGAAGCTCACTAATAGGTAGATCCCACAGTGCTGGCATCGGGCAGTCCCAAGAGGGTAGAAATAGGAATACCACATAAAAATAGCATAATTACATTTTTTCAGTTCAATAAATATAATAATCAAATGTTTAATAACTCTTGTACTTAGATTCCCATCTTTCCATCTTTCAATAATCTTGTTTCCTTTCAATTTAGTACTCCACTCACCATTTTCAGGGTTATCCTAATTCAACTTAGTGCTAAAGGAAGCAGAGAGTTGATCTTGTCTTTTTTGAAAAGTTTAGAGGCGAAAACAATCATTTGCCTACTCTCTGCCTACATCTGAGCAGCTCAACATCACCAGAAAATAAATCCACGAACTTTACTAATTTAAAAAGTATGGCAATGAATGCCATGCTGGCACTCAACACTAGTAGGCAATCTTATTAACTTCCCTAGCATAGTCATCTTGCTACTTTCTGAAATGAACATTTATACCTTCTTTTATCTTGATAAATGTCCTAAAATTTCTATTATTTATATTCTCAGTTGATCATTTCCTCATAATTATTTTGAAAGATCAGTAATCTACAGGAAATTTCTCATTTAAATTTAGTTATCTTTAAATCTACATCCCCATTTGTATGTTAGCCCATCTCCACAGCCATTTTCTTGTTGATATAAGGTTCCTTATATCTAAGGCCAACTCTTCTGCTTCTGAGTCCTATGCTTCTTGCCTCCTCAGCTTCTGCAATAGTTTCTTTCTGTTCTTTATAAGAAATATCTTTATAAGTATTTTCTTCTCTAGTGAAATTTTAATCAACCTGTCACTCTAACCTTCTATTGCAAACAAAAGCATGCTTGACAAATATCTCCCGTAAGCTATAGACCCATTTCTCTAATCATTTTTATAGTTTTATAGTGAGCTGTAGATTGTATCTCTCACTTTCTCGCCACATTCTTGCCTAAAACCCTTCACATTTCTTAATCCAATAGTCATAACTCTGTCTTGTACATGAACTCAACAGCATTCAAGACAACCAATCACCCACTCTTTTTTAAAGTCATATTTAAAGTGTTTATTACTTAGCTACTGGTTCATAACATACCACTGTAGAACTCAGTGACAAAATAACATTATTGTTACTCATGAGTATTTGGATTTTCTGGGTAGTTTATAATGTTTCTTTTTCTCATGTAAGCTCATAATCAGCTTCAGACAATGACACTTTGCTACTCTAGACTGGATTTTGACATGTTGGGGCTTGGCTGGTTATAGGATCGACTCATCTGAGATATTTCAAAATCGGCAGCTTTGCATATTTTGGCCAACTCTGTTCTGTTGGCTTTGTCTATTTAGAAAATAATAATGCTGATGTATGATGGCAGTTCTTGACTGTGTGTGTATTGTATGATAATGTAAAAGGAAAATAATGGAAATTATTTCACTAAACTATTGTGTGGTGTTATTTTCAGGTACAATGGAAATAAAAATGTAATGGAGTCATATTTTCATTTTCTAGCTTCTGATTGTACAAAGGATCAAGCAAGGCTAGATGAGGATTAAAATCATCTCTTCTTTCACATCCATTTTAGGATATGCTCAAGTACAAAAACATTTTTTGTACTATTTTATGATTGAAAAAAAATGATCCCAGATAAGTGAGTTACCTCTGAAATATGTAAAACCTTTTTCATATGTAAATAAAAAAGAACCTGGTGACTTTGCCATCTGTGGAAGTATGAGAGTTCTTGGGAAATGACTCATTCAGCTAAGTAAAGATATGAAACCACATTTGAATGCAAAAAAAAGTGATCTACAGAGAATCTAGGATGCTGGGGATGAATCAGTACACATTTTTTGCCAATAGAGTATTTAGAATAGATGTGGAGTTATTGAAAACAACACTACAAAAGCGGATGAGAAAATTATTAAGTATGAACACTGGTTTTTTAAAGAGGTCTAATTATGTAGAACTGAATGTTGAAAGAGCAATAAAGATCATTTATTTCAACATCATTTTGTTTATTAAAACATTAAAAAAGAATCTGGGAGATCGACCTCTGGATGGTGTCTCTCTACAGGACACACTTTCGGGTCTCTTCCCACAGACACCGAAAACATACGCATACACATACACACACACACAAATCATCTATTTTCCTGAGACAAACACCAAGAAACCACTGGCACTTCAGCTGGAGACGAATTGACTGAAAACTAACGGTGGGCGAGGGCACCCTGTGGGGTTCTCAGCTAAGCCCTGGATTTGTATTTGGAATGGAGCTTGGGAGCCTCTGGTTGCATGACGATGCAATTGCTAGAGATTTCAGGACCAGCTGTGGAGACACAGACCCAGTGGGACTGAGACGTGGAGCTACGGAAGGCCAACTGGGAGGGGGTAAAAGGAAAGCCAGCTCACTAGGAGCTGAGCTGGAGCCCATGTGGTGAAATCGCACTGGGTGCGGTCATAAGCAGAAATCAGTCGAATCAAACACCTCCCACAACCATTATGAGCCAGAGCCTGGGGTCCTGAGCAGAAATGCTGCCCACTCCATATGGAACCACCAGAAATCCCACCCATTGGATGCCCCATCCCCTGGATTGCAGTGAGAAGGCAGTCCCAAATCTCAACACTACCCACTAGCGCTGCCTTGTGGGTAGAGATGAAACTGCAGCCTGACTGCCAACCGTGAACAAGTCAAACCTACACTATGCCAAGCAAACCAAGCCCTCAGAAATATAAACAGAATGCTTAATAGAGCAAAGACACAGAAAACATACGTGAACTGATGAATCCAATCAAAGACACAGGGGAAAATCTGAATATAGTAGATGTATGTAAACTACCTGAAGAGGAATTTAAGGTAACAGTGATTAACACACTCATGGAAATCCAGAAATTAGTAGAGGCAGTAAACGAGAATGTCAGGAAGCAAAGAAAAGAATTAAAACAAGACATCAAACAGGTAAGAGACACGATGGCTGAATTAAAGAACTCAATAGAGGGGCTCAACAACAGGATGGATGAAGCTTCCAATAGAATCAGTAATCTGGAAGGCAGGACAGAGGAACTCAAGCAAACCAGCAAGGAGATAAAAAAATTCAAAGAATTGAAGATAGCATTCAAGACCTGCAGAATAACATCAAAAGGAACAACATTTGCATCAAGAGGAAGAGAGAGAGAAGGGGACAGAAACCATACTTGAAGAAATAATAGTTGAGAACTTCCCCAATCTGAAGAATGAAACAAGTCTCTAGATCCAAGAAGCTCAAAGAGTTCTTAATAAAAGAAACCCAAGCAGAAATACACTTAGACACATCATCATCAAAATGTCAAAAATACAAGATAAAGAAAGACCATTAAAAGCAGCCAGAGAAAAATGTGTCACATACAGAGGAACCTCCATAAGAGTGTCAGCAGACTTCTCAAATGAAACTCTACAGGGCAGAAGGGAATAACATATTCAAAGTGTTGAAAGAAAAGGATTTTCAACCTAGGATACAATATGCGGCAAGATTAACATTCAGAACTGAAGAAATGATAAAATCCTTTTTTGACAAGCAAAAGTTAAAGGAGTACTTCACCACAAAACCAGTTTGAAAAAAATATTAAAGAATGCTTTATAAAGCATAAAGAAACCACACAGAAAAGCATTAAGACAGCAAATATTAAAAGTGGGGAGGAAGAGAAGAGAACAAAAATGTGGATAGTTAGAATGAGTGGAAGACTAATATGCTTTCAAATAAAAATAGGTAGTAAACATAGAACCATGAATGCTAACTTCAGAGTAACCTCAAAATACATCCCCAGGGAGAAAGCAAAGAAAAGAACAAAAGGCAAAATCAATCAGAACATAACTTCACCCATCCAACCTAAAAAGAGAAAGAGAATGAAGTCATCATCTGGAGCAACACTCAAAAGACAAATGACAAAATGACACTAAGCAGCTATATATCAATAATCACCTTAAAAGTTAATGGATTGAGCTTACCAGTCAAACACAGAGAGGATTAAAAAACATAACCCAACCTTTTGCTGCATTCAGGAAATCCACCTTCTTCCAAAAGATAAACAAAGACTCAAAGTCAATGGCTGGAAGACAATCCTATGTTCGAATGACAACTTCAAAATATCAGGAACATCTATATGCATATCAGATAAAACAGATTTCCATCTAAAAAAATAACAAAAGATAGAAATGGACACTATCAATTAAAGGATCAATCCAGCAGGAAGACATAATACTTATTAGCATATATGCACAAATGAAGGAGCATCAAAAAATATCAAGTAAGTATTATTAGATCTAAAGAGAGACATTGACAGCAACACAATAATAGCGGGAAACTTCAAAAACCACTTACAACAATGGACAGATCAACCAGGCAGAAAATTAACAAGGAAACAGCCACTTTAAATGACCATCTGTAACAGATAGGTCTAATAGACATATAGCGATCACTTTACCCAGCGACTAGAGATTTCATTTTCTTCTCAAGCGCTCATGGAACATTCTCAGATAGATCATATGCTGGGACACAAAACATTGCTCAACAGATTTACAAAGATTGAAGTCACTCCAAGCATCTTCACTGACCACAATGGCTTAAAACTGGAAATGAACAGCAAAAAGAAAGCTGGAAGATCCCAAACCAATTGGAAACTCAACAATATGCCCCTGAAGGACACTTGGGTAAAAGAAGAAATCAAAGAGGAGCTCAGAAAATACTTAGAGACAAATGAGAATAAGGACAGAAGCTACCAGAGTCTATGGGATGCAGCAAAAACTGTACTAAAGGGAACATTCATCACAATCCAGGCCTATCTCAAGAAAAAAGAAAAATCTCAAATAAACACCTTAATTCTACACTTAGAAAGAAGAATAATTAAAGCCGAAAATCAGCCAAAGAAAGGTAATAATCAAAATTTGAGTAGAAATAAACAAAGTAGAAAACAAAAAGACAATCTGGAAGATCGATGAAACCAAATGTTTGTTCTTTGAAAAAATAAGCAAAATTGACAAGCCATTGGCTAGATTCACAAAGAAAAAAATGGAGAAAACTCTCATAGCTAGAATCATAATATGCTTTATGTTTTCAATCATAATTGAAAGGGGAGAAGTTGTAGCAGATGCCACAGAAAGTCAAACATCATAAGGGACTACTATGAAGAGCTCTAAACCACCAAAATGGACAACTTTGAGAACATGGATGGATTTCTAGAAAAGTATCGTTTACCAAGACTGAAACCAGAATAACCAGAAAACTTGAAAGAACAACCACAAGCAAGGAAGTTGAAGAAGACATCTAGGACCTCCCCAAAAATAAAAGTCTTGGACTAGATGTCTCCTCCAATGAGTTCCACCAAACCTTCAGAGAAGAATTAATGCCTATTCTTCTCAAGCTCTTCCAGAACAGGAACTCTCCCAAATACTTCTTATGAGGCTGCCATTACAGTGATACCAAAAGACAACAGGGATGTCACCAAGAAAAAAATAACAGACCAATATCTCTAATGAACATAGACACAAAAATTCTTGACAAAATATTAGCAAACCGATCAGCAATGCATCAAAAAGATGCATCATAACCAATTGGGGTTCACTTCACAAATGCAAGGATGGTTCAACATACCTTAACTATTAATGTCGTAAACCATATCAACAAGAGCAATGGGAAACACATGATCTTATCAATAAATGTGGAGAAAACTTTTGAGAAGATCCAATACCCATGTATTATAAAAACTCTCCACCAAATGGGAATAGAAGGTTCATATTTCAAGATAATAAAGCCCATATATGAAAAACCCACAGCCAACCTCACAGTCAATGGCAAAAAATTGAAAGCATTTCTTCTTATGTCAGGAAGAAGGCAAGGTTGTCCACTCTCACCACTGCTTTTAATGTTGTTCTAGAGGTCTTAGCCAGAGCATTTAGGCAAGACAAAGAAATAAGAGGAATCCAAACTGGAAAAGGAGCAAGTAAAGCTCTCATATTTGCAGTGACATGATTATATATATATTGAAAGCCCCAAAAACTCTATCAAAGAACTTCTAGAACTCATCAATGAATACAGTAAAGTGGCAGGCTGAAAAATCAGTGAACAAAAATCTGTTGCATATTTATTCTCAAACAACACACTAGAAGAAAACGAAACCACGAAAATCACACCATTTAAAATAGAAGTTAAATGAATGAAATAACTGGGCATACACCTAACGAAGGAAGTAAAAGATCTATACAATGAAAACTATAAGTCCTTCTTAAAAGAAATAGAGGAGGACACAAAGAAATGGAAAGACATATCCTTCTCATGGCTGAGAAGAATCAGTACCATTAAAATGCCCATCTTACACAAAGCAATACATAGGTTTAATGCAATCCGTTAAAATACTATGGGCTTATTTCCAGGAAATATAAGAAAAAAATCTTAAAATTTATATGGAATGATAAAAGACCCCAAATAGCCAAAGCAATCATTAGAAAAAAGAATGAATCTGTGGATTACATGTTCAGACTCTGAACTATATTACAAAGCTATAGTGATCAAAACAGTGTGGTACTGGACTAATAGAGGCACAGATCAGTGGACTAGAACTGAATCATCAGAAACTGACCCACTCAAGTACAGTCCGTTAGTCTATGACAAAGGAGCCAAAACCATTTGATGGAAAAAGGAACGTTTCTGCAACAAAAGTGTTGGGAAAACTGGACAGCTCATGCAAAAGAATGAAGCTAGATCACACTCTAACACTATTCACAAAAATTGACTCAAAATGGATTAGAGATTTGAATATAAGACTAGAAACCATAAAGCTCTTAGAAGACAACATAGGAAAGACTGTCCATGAAATCAGTAGTAGAGAAGCCTTTGGGGACTAAACCCACCATCAAGGGAAACAAAAAGAAAAATAAACAACTGGGACTACATCAAACCAAGTTGCTTCTTCACAAGAAAAGAAAACCACTAAAACCAAAAAGAAACCTACTAACTGGGAGAAAATATTTGCATTTTATATTTCCTACAAAGGTTTAATATCTAAAATATACAAAGAACTCATAAAACTCAACAACAGAAGAACAGGCAATTCAATCAAAAAATGGAAGGAGGAATTGTAGAGACATTTTTCTGAAGAGGATATACAGATGGCCAACAGGCACATGAAATTATGATCCTACTTGCTGGCCATCAGGGAATGCAAATGAAAACAACAATGAGATATCACCTTGCTCCTGAAAGTCTGGCTATTATCTACAAGTCTGGAAACAAGAAATGTTGGCAAGGATGTGGAGAACAGGGAAAACTTTTGCACTATTGGTGAGAGTGCAAATTGGTGCAACCCCTGTGGAGAACAGTTTAGCAATTCCTCAAAAAACTGAAGATGGAAAGCCCATGTGACCCTGTCATTCCACTTCTGGGCATCTATCCAAAAGATTCAAAAGCACCCATCCACAGAGATATATGTATCCTCATTTTTATGGTGTTTCTATTCATAATAGCTAAGAACTAGAAATTACCTAAGTGCCCAACATTAGATGAATGTATAAAGAAGATGTGGTACATATATACAATGGAATACTACACAGCCCTTAGAAGAGATGAAACCCTGTCATTTGAATCAATATGGATGGAACTAGAGGGGATTATGTTAAGTGAAACAAGTCAAAAGAAAGAAGATGGAGCCAGATAACCTCACTTACAGGTGGAATGTGGATCAATAAAACAAAGCAATAGATGAAACATGACTGACCCTGAAACATTTGCAACAGAACTGAGGTTACCAAAAGGGAATGAGGCAGGTGGGGGCAAATGGTGGTGGAGCCCACAGGACAATGGGGAGGAACACTTGGTGATTTGGTGGAGGGCATGGTGTGTTGAAATATATCTAAAAATGGGGAAACTATACATAGGAAATTATTTTAATATGTAGAATAAGTACTACAATAAAAATGAATTGAAAAACATAAATTAAGAGTTTGAAAACAAACCCAACAACAAAAAGGAATCTGGGGGCATGCCCGGTGGCTTAGTGGTTAAGTCTGTTGAGTGTAGCCCACATATATCCCAATGACCTGAGTGAGGTTGGGGCAGTGTTGTGAAGGGGACAACCAAGATGAGTAGCTACATAAAAATAAAAAATTTCTTCTTCCTCCTTTTTCTTCATCTTGCCTGCCTACTGTCCTTCATTCCTGCCTACACATTTCCTTGAAAAAAAGGAAAAGAATCTAAGGCCCAGAAAAGTTGAGCTGGTTCTTGAAGGAGCTTGGGACATAGCTAACGACAGACATGAAGGTTTTTGACTCTGGATGGATCTTCACCACTGTCTCTGGCCGTGGTTGCCACTTTAGGCTATGAAAAATCCTATACTGATTTTAGCATGTGTTTAGGACTAAAATAAATTAGTCTATTTCCTGTGCAGGCTCAGGAATTTATTATTAACTTGGGTGTTCCAAATAACGTATTCATACATTTTGCATTCAGAAAATTGACATGGTCTTCCTGAAATATTTAAGATCTTTAAGACAATGTACACAACTGTGTCATTCAGAATTATATTTACTTATGACTTCATTGTTTTACATAGCTAACTTTTGCAGCATGGAGTGATCAAACTTGTCAAGTCTGTGTTGAGGTGGAAATTCATCATTTTAGGGAGGAATTTTACTCAATGACTGCATCTCCATCTCTGATATCCTCTTCTGGTGATTAGTTAGGGAATCACTTGTCAATCTGGTAAATGAAAATTTCTACCTCATAAAACCAAGCAAGGTTTTCCTTATCCAAAAAATTGGGAAAAGAGAAACAAATGAAATTCAAATTTTCTTCCATTTACCTAACTTTAATATAAATTTGAATATTTCTGAGATTTAAAATTGAATGGTACAATTTTAACTTTGCTAAAGAGAAGCAGTGATGCCAGTAGTCTAAAGCAATAATTAAATAGAATCATTTCAGTTTGTATTTGGAATCAAATATATGAATAGTTTGGTAACAATGAAAATTTACTGATTACATTTTGTTTAATTTTGGCATTAAAATTTGCATATATTATTGGAGAATCAGTGTACTCAGTGCCTTAAGGATGCAAATAATTTTTTTTTCAGGGAGGCAGCATGGTAAGTAATGAAGAGTGGTGATATTGGAGTCACATTGACAGATTTGAAACCCAGTAACGTCATTGTTTATTCAAGTAATTACAAGCAAGTTTTTAAATTTCTTCTTCCCATTTTGTAAAATGAGAATGTTATTTAAGCCTACCAAATAGGACTGAGAATTTAGAAATTGTATTTACAAAGTACCTGGTATGCCACAGAAGTGAGTAACAAGAAATCAGTCATTACTCTTGAGGCTGCTGGTCTAGCGGCTTACTGTCTTTTTCATTCCGCAGGGCGTGGGGTCAGGACTATTATAACAAACTAACACAGAGTCGGAGGCTTATAAATAGCAAAAACTTGTTTTTCATAGTCCTGGAGCCTGGAAGTCAGAGACCAGGGTGCCAACATGATCAGGTTCTGGTGAGAACCTTACTGGAGGTTGCAGACTACTGATTCCTCCTGAATTCTCATATGATGGAAGGAAAGTGAGCTAGCTCTCTGGTTGTTTTTTAATAAGGACTTGATCCCATTAATGGGGGCTCTACCCTTATGATTTCATTTCCTGCCAAAGACCCATCTCCCAATACAATGATATAGGCGATTACATATTAAATTTGTGAGAATATAAATAAACATGCAGTTCATAGCACATACTAACCTACTTATATATCTTGGAAGTTACTATTTTCTTAAGCCTGAACGTCTATGCTAGCAACTCATTTATCATTATTTCAAAAAATTATCGTGAAGAATTAAGAGTATTAGGCCAGCTGAGGTTAGGTCTAGCAGATATTAATATAACTATTTTCTCTTTATCCGTCTATATTCATCCATTCATCCATCCATTCATTATCTGTCTATATTTGTCTGTCTGACATATATTTTATCTATGAGACTCATAGTAGAACATATTACTAGTTTCCTCATTGATCAATTAAATAAAATTTTTGACATATATTAATTTTATATATGGGTAAGTCATGATTATATTTTCCTTGAAAAGTGAACTTTGACTAACTGCAATTAAGAAAAATCTTCTAATATGGTTAAAAAATAATTAAAAAATTTACACCTACTTAAAAGTGGTTGGGTCCTTGTTTTACTGTCAAATGTTAAAAAATATATTACTCTGCATTCTTGACTTACTCCCAGTTAAGTGACAAGATCATATGTATTAGGAAAAATATAACAACTTTTTGTTTTTACATTCAATACTCATGTATGTATTATGTCACATTGAAATCTAGAGATATTTAATCAATTTAAGGCATACATTTCAAATTTCTTAATATAAACATGAAGCCATAAGCAACCAGGTGGCATACATAAGCATTTATTGAATAATAAGGCATAGTAGCTCTGTAATTTAGTCAGTAGCTCTGTAACTCATGTGGATTTTTGGTTTCACATCACAGACAATATTCAAAAGCTGGCTTAGCACACCTTCCATATACTTGTTGTAGCTTCCATTCAGTTCTTTTATTTTCCCTTGTGTTTGCTCTTCTATTTCTTCTGAAAGATTACTCTGAGAGCCCATTATCTGAAAAATAAAACAGAAAGGATTCACTACACTATATATCATATTACAATTTAATTATTTTATAAGTCAAATTTGTTGTAATCTATTTATCAATGATTGTTTCATGGTGCACACATCATGTACTATTTTTCCAGACTTTTGTTAGATAATGAGATTATCAATAAAGTGAGTAGGATGGATAAACTTTCCTAAAAAGTGGAAGCTGTCATGGTGGTATACATCTAAGTTGATTCCCACATTACAAATTGAACAAAAGTTCACAATAATTATATCAAGCTTAGAATATTTTAACCATATTTTCCATGTTATATATAATAGTTTCCATTCAATTCCTTTATCTTTCCTATTGTTTGCTTTCTGAATTAAAAGTCTAGAAAAGAAAGTTGAAAGACCATAATTAAATAAATTTTTGCTGTTTTTTAAAGAGCAAATAATCAGCTTATTGATTTTTAAAATACATAATCTGAACTGATTAAATATTGCTTTTTAGAAAGACACAGCCACACTATGCCCAGTTTTTTGCATTATTCTTAATATGCTTTAAGACGACATGATTATTTCCTGAAGATATTTATTATAAAGATGATGCTTAGCACTGAGCAAGAAACCAGTAAACATGATTTATTTTACTGTACTGTTTGTACTTTCTATTTTTCTAATTCATTTTATACTTTTAGAAACATTGGAGCACTCTTGTAAATAGCCCATAATCCTATGTCTCATCCTGCATAATTAAATATATTTTTTCTGAGTTTATTTGATATGTGGGGATTTGAGTTTCTGCAGTATTTCCTAGATGGTACTAGACCAATCATTAACCATACATTATTTTTAATGGCTTTTCTTGAGAAGAATTCCAGACCTTTGTGTTTGTAGGTAGAGTGTTGATTGAAGGAGGTTGGAGTATAAATCAATCAGTGTAAGCCTATAGATGCTGAGATCAGTGTCACCTTGATCACTGATGTCATATAAGTGCATCAAACACTGCCTGGTCTGTGGTAAATGCTCACAACGTGTTTGTTGAACTCAAAAGAATGAATATATTGTCAGGTATTATAAGCAATGTGTTATCTATGTTCTGTTCTTGTTGAGGGCACCATATAAATTAGAAGCTGATGATTTTGTGGCATATCATGGTACATTTGGTCAAAAGCTAGTATTTAAGGACTTCTCTGTGCTCATTTTCTAAAATTCAATATTGAGACTTATATAGTTCTACATGACACCTTTCTATTATAATTTTTGATGGTCTTGGTGAAACATGTCAACTTTTAATATATTTTGTTTTGTTTTAGCTTTTTTTGGTAAGTTGTTCAAATGTTCCACTTTAAGGGAAAGCATACTTTTAGGTCCCCTGTCACAAGGGAATATTTTGCATTCTCAATTTGTTGCTTAAGACACAAAAGACTTCATGACACGAATTCACGAAGAAAGATGAGAGTTATAAAAATCTTCATTATGCCTATGATAACCATTTTCAGGTTTTCTGTTTTGATTTATGGGCTAACTTTTACTTGTGTTAATAGATTTAAGTTTTCCACTGAAATTTAGATTTCTTTTAAACAACATGATATATTTTAATAGAAGATGTTATATTGAGTAGCAACGATAAGCAAGCGTTAAGTAGATCTCTGATAGGAAGATATTTGGTGACATATTGGGATACCTGCTCCTATTGATAGTCTGAGGACTTGAAAGAATGGATACATTAGAAAAAACTGAAAAGTAGCAAAAAATAACATCATGGTGTAACACCCACAGCAGGTTAAAAACTGGCTTCTTGGGCTTTCTCCCAGACCTCTTACTTGTCCTGGGTTAATGATGATAAAATTTAATGGGAATAGTAATATGCCTGACATACGGAGGTCATGCCAGGGAAAGAGGGTCTGTGCTAATGGCTTTACAATATGTTTGAAGTAGCAAGTAATGGAGTCCTAAATATGCTGAACTTTGGTGTGAGCTTTTGATCAACTAGCTATAAAATTGGCTTAGAGTTTTAATTGTGAGAAAGATTAGGAGTTTGAATTATTCTCCAAAGCAGGCAGCAAATATCCTGAATCAGATTTGTCTCTTATGAGATTCTTCTGGAGATAAAATTTTTTAAGAGTTTCAGCCCATCATTTCCTAAAGTTGTCAATTTTATTATTACTTAAAAATAGAAATAAATATATCCCAGAAATATCCTACATAGGAGAGTAAAAGCTAATTGGTATTCAGGATGATTATTTTCTCAGGTCCTAATATGTCGTGGTTATAATAAAATTCAATAGGAATGATAAAGACATAGATGAAATGTTTAGGCATTCATTCTTTCAATAAATATTTATTATATACTTACTCTGGATAAGACACTGTCAGGTGGTAAAGAAAATAACAGAGATTAAAAAAACAAGAAACTGCCATTTTGGTGTTTGCAATCAGTAGGAAAGATGAGTAACAGCAAAAAACAATGGGAATATGCTCAGAGGTGATAAATGCTAAGACTATCACTGGGAATTATTTATCTTTTAAATGAGAGATACAATTTGAGATAAGGAAATCAGGAAGAGGATCTACCAAGTGAATAGAGATTTAAAAAAATGAATGAATCTAAAAGAAGAGGATTTCAAGGAACAGTTAAGCATGTGCAAAGGCCCAGGGGCTGTGGTATGTTCAATCTGTTTGAGGAAGAACAAGAAGACACACACTGACTAGACTAGAACAAACTTTTAAAGCAAACAGGCAAAAGAGATAGCCAGGGGTCAATCAGGGAGGGGTCTAGACATCGGTATGGAGTTAGGGCTTTGTTATTTCTTTTTTTTTCCAAACATTTTTGGGAATTTCTTTTTAAAAGTGGTCCACTTTATTTAAGCAAGGGCTTTTTTTTTTTTTTTCAAGAAGTTTACTTAAAAAAATTTTCCTACCATGAGATCCAATTTACCTTTTTCCACTCAAGCTCCACATTGATTCTCAGTAAAATAAAAGTTGTAAACAGAGATTTCCAAATGACTTGCAGTTCATTTTGCAAGTCAGGCTCCTGCACAGAGCTTTACTTATGATTTTACTGAGGTAAAAAGAAAATATCATAGAACCTTTAGTTGGACACATGGAATTTAATAATTACTTTTAGTCTTAGAATTGAACTTAGAATTGAGGGTGTCAGCTCTGAAAATTCCACACACTTTTTTTTTTTTACTGTAAACTGAGGATGTTTAATAAAATTCTAGCGTGATAAAATGTTTCTTTATATTTTTCTGAAAGACTTATTGAATAAAGCCAGCCAGTTGAAAACTAAATGATAAGAAAATACCAGAATATTTTTCAGCAATAAGCAGCAAAATCTAACTTGGTCATTTATAAACCTTAAGCTCATCAAAGGAAATTTTGCCTAACACATTCATTCTAAATCAGTGTGCAACACCTTTTTATTGATTCTATTAGTAAATATAAAAAAGCAAAACAAAAACAGGTTTTCTGAAATTTTTTCTTACTGAGATGTTAGTCAATAATTCCTTTCATGTGTATGTTTGAGAATGTGATTTTTAATATATACTATATAAGAAAATAAATATTGATAGATATTTTATGACAAATCAAAAGATCTTGAAACTGAAAATGTAAAACCAATAATTCTTTAAGATTCAGTTTGATGTTCAGACTTGGTTGAACTATACTGTTCAATCCAGTGTATTATATCCTTCCTTCACTATATTCTGTATTATGCTTTATGAATATTAAATTTTATAATCTGCTGCATGAAAAGTACTGCTGGCTTTCTGACTTACCTTAGATTGTTTCAATCTAAACTCCTTCTCTTTCTGCATTCTGTACTGGTCAATTTCGGCGACTGCTTCTTCCTTTGCTTGCTTCAATCGCTTAACTTTTCCTGAAAATGAACAGTGGCATAGAGGAATATTTCTTTTTAACATATCTGTTATTTAAAACTGAATTTTGAAAAATGTAGGTGAGGTCTATATTATTTTTTTGGATGACTTTTTTTCTTGGATGACAAACTGCATTAGCATTTTAGATACTGAAAAATTCCTTAGTTTGTTTCAATGGATTCTTTAGAACATGGAATGGCAACTTTTGTTCACACTTGCATGTTGGAATAAAATATCTGATCATTTACTCACAGCAGTTACAGTCAGAGGACAGATTTCAGCTGTCACTTAAACGAAAAGACATTGTTTGGTCAGATATTCTGTCCTGATATTTGCTGCCAGGAATCCTTCAGTCACACCAACTGGACCCTATTTAACACTGGCGGATCTCCAAAAGCACTACAAATATGCAACTCAGACTCTATCAAACCAACTTATAATTTTTTAAAGCATGTTATTGGGATTTTTTTTTTTCCTTACCATTTGTTGACTCTACAGTGTCTGATTAAGCCCCAATGCACATCAAAGTAAATCTTTTTGTTGTTGTTGTTTTTTGTTTCTTTCTCTGAGGGCACTTGAAAGTGGTTGTAAAACCAATTGTTTTTAATGGTTGGGAGATTTAGTTAAGTAGCGCTCTTTTCTTTTATTAAGAAACAAGGTGTAAGTCTTAAGCCAGCAGACAGCAACGTTGATGAATTTTAGATAAATAGAAATCTGCGGGGATCATTAATTAAATCCCTGACTTTTTTGACAAACAAAATAAGTTTTGGGGGTTATAGACTAAAATTAATTGCTGTTACACCCCCATCACTTTCAGAGGTTGGGTGTTAAAACTTTGTGATCATTTAAACTTTAAAGAAAACAACATAAAGTTTTGTTCTCCCAATCTGTTGTCTTTCAGTTTTAGTTTCAATGTTTCATTCTTTTGCTCACTTAACATAGCTTCTTTTGTTCTGGTAATTTCTTATAGTTCTGTTTGTAATTTTTATCAATGGTCTGTTCTGTTGTATAGACTTTATACTAAATAAGAATGTGCTCATTAAGTAGCATTAAAGCAAAGCTTAGCATAAATCTATATCTCTGTTGTCTGTTTTTATGTTCCTCTGGGCATTTGAATGTAGATGCTTTCTAAATTTCTCTCCCTGCTAGATGAGTTGCTTTGTTATCTGTTTATCTATCTATCTGTCTATCTATCTGTCTAGCTAGCTAGCTAGCTATCTACCTATCATCTATCTATATATGTATATGCAGAAAGAATATTAACATTGTCTTAGTAATAGTCAATGGTAGGATCTATGTATATGCATATGCAAATGAATATGGATATGGCTATGCAATAAAGATAGATTGAATTATAAACCAAAATGCATCTCTCTTAATACCTGTTACCCTTGAATGAGTAAGTAGCACTGAGTAGTTTTCACTCCGAACAGATAATTAGCTGTCTCTGGTCTCTTAAAAATTCAAGGTCTGGTCGAAATTAACACTCTCCTGATATTTGAGTTTTAATGGAACCGTGGCTACCTTTTTCCTATTATGACTGACCCCTTTGTTTTCTATAGCTCTAAACATTCTGTGGCAACCAAGCACACACTAATCACAGAGCAAATACTTGACAAGTTAGTAAAGAAAATGATTTTGCTTTCTTATCACTGCTTGTTATTAATATTAGAGAAAAATATAATAAAATTGTCTTAGTAGTAATGAGTTGTAGGATACATAATTATTTTATAAAGCAAATCACATAAGACATTATTATTCCCCATCATAATTAACTAATATGTAAAACTACTAGTTGTAAAGTCAAAACTCTAGCCTATTAAAAAAAACAAAATAGGAAAAGCTCTGTGTGCCCTACCCCTGAGCAGAATCCAGGGCTCCACTTAAGAGGCTGTATATTAGCTCCCTCACACAGTGACAGGCTGAGTGTGTCTGTGATTCCCCGTCATGGCACCAGTCACCTGCTGGTTCCCATTCAATTAAATAGGAGAGCCACAGGGAAATTGCTGCTGGCGCAGCAATTTTCTGGATAGACTCAGCAGTTGCTGCTGTATGAGAGCCTGCATATGCTACACCTGATTTAGTCCAGGGGAAGAAACTGGAGTCTGAAGCCCGCTGTTTCACTAGAGGTGAAGCAAAATGCATGCATCAAATTCACTCATATTAACTAACCTCTACCGTGTTTCTCTGTAGATGAAGGTTTCCAAAATTTCACATTCTACCTCTTTCTTAAGCATTAAAATAAAGCATTGTAAAGCAAAGTCGTTCAAATTCTTATTTAAGTCTTTCTGCTTCAGACATAAGGATGATCATATGAGATAGTTCAGATTTAAATTCAACAAATAAATATTTGTTCCTAAAGTTCCTACAAGGTCAAACAAACTTGATCAAAAGTTCTGATTTGGGGGTTAGAAAATGTGATCTTATACATCATGATCTTAAATACAGCTAAAACAGGTGCTTCAGAGAGACACAGGCAAGTGTGGTCTTCATTTATTCACCATTATTCATTCTCTATTTATTGGACACCTATTATATATTATGCGTAAGTCTAGAAACAGGATAGAGAAACACATATGGTATGTCCTTGCCTCCATTGACATAAATGCATTTTTGGAACTTGTATTTTGGAAGTGTGCATATGCTACCTTGACTTGCGAGGGAAATTATAAAATACATGAAATTGTGAAGAATACACTAAATCAACTGTGAATATTATGGAAAGTAAACCTTGGTTCCACTTGTTTGTTGACAGTTAAAGCTCACAACATTTACAAAAACCTCTACTACTAAGATTCTAGATAATCTGTTCTTCCTTCACCCCAATACCTGTGCTATGTTTTGTGTTAACAGAATAAGTAAAAATTATAAACAGAACTAGGTGTGCAGAGTGGGGGCCCAGAGAAGGCTGTCAGGTGAGGTCAGGAGAGACTTCTGGGAAGTTGAGTAGACTTCTTACCTAAGACAGCAATGAGGGTGATCAGTCCATTTGGGGGATTAGAAAAAAGGCAAGAAGTTCTTTCTTAAGACAATTTTTGGACTTTGCAAATGGTTCCAACCTAATTGTTATTCATATTTAGATGCATAACTTATTCTGCTGATGTTCTACATTCAGCAATGTGGTATTGATAGAGGTTCCATAGGATATTTTATGGGATGAAAAGAGAACATACATTATTTGGATTGATTTCTAGTAACTGAGGGGGAAAAGATTTTAAAAATCATTATTAGTTAAAGTTGAATTCTGTGTGGGAGCCAGAGTACAGTGCTCAAAGACAGGTTCTTCCTGGTTTCTTGGCCAAGAATGGCCAAAATGGACTGAGTGTCCCAAAATACAAATTGGCCCTTGATGCACAGAAAGCCTTATTCTACTGAGATTGTTCTAGAAATCTTTTTTGATAGAGAAGATGAGATTTTGCTTTTGATTTCAAAAGGATCAGAATATTATTTTAGCCAGCACTGCAATAAAACATTAGAAATTTTGTGACTTTGAACAAGTTTAGGATTTCTGAGTCTGAGTTTTCTCTTCTATAAAATGCTAATAATCTATTGCAGCGTCATTAGAAATATTAGAAAAATGCCTGTGAATTAAGTGACACAGAATATTTAAGAATTTCTACTTATTATTATGAAAGTGAACCCATTTCCTGGGAACTTTTGTTAAGAATAAAGACAACTAGTAAAGCTGAGTTTGAGAAGTCCTCAGGCTGTCACCAAAGAGGCTTCTGTCAGTTTCTCTGAGAACATCAAGAGGAGGTATAAGAGGGCTGTCTTGCAGACACATTTGGAATCCAGGAGAAAGGTGTGAAATGGAGAGAGAAATTTGCATGTCAGTTATCAGTCATGTGTTTGTTAGAGCAATGATGTTTGGACTGAAATCAAGGGGAATGTACAGAAGGAGGAAAATGAGGATTCAGCTCTTATCTGCGGGGAATGCCAACATTCAAGGGACGGCAAAAGCAAGAAGAACTTCATGAGGAGACTGAGAGTCAAGGTCAAAGAAGCAAAGGAAAACAAAAAGAGAAAAGAACATACAAAGAAAACAGCCAACAGCATCAAATGCTAGATGAAATGAAAATAAGGGACATTTAACCAAGCAATATTCCTAGATGTCAACTATGTGTCACACATTATTCTAAGTCTATTGATACAGCAGTGAAAAGTCACAGACATGTTTTCTGCTGTCATTCTGAATGTAGTAGGAGGGATAGAAATAAAAGCAGATAGTAAGTATATGATAGAGATGATGAATATTATGAAGTAGACAAAAGGAGCATAAAGTATAGAGAGATGGCGAGTGCTAATTTACATAGATCAAGCTTCCAAATAAAATATTACCTGAGCAGAGCTCTGAATGAATAAGTAGTCATGAGAATATCTGAAAGGGAAGATAATTCCAAGAAGATGGAATGGCAAATGTGAAGACCCTGAGAAGGGAGGGCATTTAAACTGGTCAAGGAATAGTAAAAACTCCCTCACAGCTGGAGCAAAGAGAATGGATGGTTGAATGTTAGGGGATGGTATCAGAAAGGTAGCAGTGGGTCAAGTCACATGGAGCTCATGGGCTTGGTTAGGATTTTAGTCCTTGAGATTCCAAATTTCTCAATAGCTTTTAGTAAATGTACTCCGGCTACTATGTCATACTACTTATGATTCAAAAAAGTTTCTTTGGTGTATTGAAAACAGAGTGTAGCAACAAGGAAAATCAGCTAAAAGCTCTTACAATAATTCAGACAAATGCTGATGATTGTTAGAATAGTTAAATAGTGGAATTGTCAACAAGTTATATATATTTTGAATGCAGTGTTAATGGGTCAACTTGAGAAAGAGATAAATGAATGATGATTCAACATTTTATTTTGCTGTAGATCAAGAATGCAGTTTAATTGAGATGTTTATAAAACTTTGAGTGGTGATGGTGAGAAGGCTAATGTGTACATGAATTAGGAGATCAAGAAAGAAACTAGGGTTGGAAATATTAAGTTTGAGAATCAACAGCTTGGAGTTGGTATTTAAAGACGTGATTAAAGATGATGACCTAGAAAGTATCTGCAAATATAAAAGAGAAAAGGTCCAAATTGAGGCCTCTTCAGAGAGACTGAAAATGGGAAAATGATATAAAGTCAAAGATGAGGGGTTTCCCAAGGTCAAACGAAGGGAGACTTTCAAGGATTAAAGTGGGAGTTAATTGTGACTGAGATATTTCACTAACATGAGGTTTAGCAATCTTGATAAGAGGAGCTTTGGTGGATTTGTAGAATAAAAAGTCTGACTGAAGTGGGTTCAAGAGAAAATGGAATAAAAACCCAAAAGCATAGAGGGAAAACATAGGAGATTTGAGAATTTTTTACTGACAAAGGGAGACAGAAGATCAGGGCTCAAGACAGTCAAGTGGATTTGTCAGAGGATGTTGCAGGTTGAATATTGTGCTTCAAAAAGATATTTTTAAATCTTAACTCTCTATACCTGTGAATGTAACCTTATTTGGAAAAAGGGTCTTTGTAGATATAATTAAGCTAAAATAAGGTAACATGAATTAAGATGGAGTCTGAATCTGATGAATGATGTCCTGAGGAGGAGAACATTTTGACACAAAGATTTAGAGACACAGAGCAGATACACAGGAAAGGAGGCTATGTGATTACAGATTTAGAGATTAGAATCATGCAGCTCCAAGTTAAGGTGTGTCACAGATCACTAGTCACCAGAAGCTAGAAGAGAAACATGGGATGGGTTTTCTTTCAATGTCTCCTGAAGAAACCAACCCTGCTGATACCTTGTTTTTGAATTTTTAGTCTCCAAAGCTGTGAGATAATATACTACTATTTTTTAAAGTCATGCTGTTTGTGGTAATTTCTTGCAGCATTCCTAGATGACTATGACAGAGATGCAGTGGGACACAGAGAGATAATACCAGTTGAAGCTGAAGGCAAAGACAGATATCTGTGCATGGGAGAAAGAGTAGGTATCTGAATGAACGACAAAAATATGCAGAAACACAACAGAGTTGACTTTGATGTGATATGAAAACACAGGACAGTTTGGGAGTGTTTGGAGATTTCCATCTGTTACCAGTAACTGTTTTTATTCTGATCCGCCATGTTGAAGAAAAAAAAATTCCTTCTTGGCTTTTTGAGATTGTTGATATTATGATCAAATTAACCTGGCTCAAAGAATGCTATTATTTTGCTCACATACCACAAACTTTGAAAAAAATAATAAGTCACCAGGGGTAAAAAAGCAAACAGCAACCTCTTATTTGGTGACAGTGCTTCTTATAGACTTTCTTTTCTGATTCTAATCTATTTCATTTCATATCTTCACTTCCTTGATGTTTCCTTTACTTTTCATTTACTTGAACTCTCCTTATGAAGCAAGATTAGTAGTTTTGTGTAGAGCCAGGATTGAATTGCTGTTAATAGATGAAAAGTTTCTGTGGTTATTACTTTAGTATTACCTACTCAAAGAAATGAAAGTCCAATATACTTCTAAATGCCCCATTAGTCTGTGGACTATAAAGAATGAGGAGGTATTTACAGGCCTACAAAACATACAAGACAGGGCCATGAAATCCTAATATAACAGCTTCTATTTCATTAGTTTATTAAAAGTCATGTCTTCATGAACACAAAACACCCACTTACATAGTGAAAACTTATTAAACCAAGGTGCTTGTTTAAATCAGAATATCTGCATATTTGGAAACAAATAGGCAATTTGCTGATTTAAAAGAAACATGGATGGTTGGCATCTTATATAGCTACATAAAACTAATCAGTACTATTGTTACATGATATATTATCTAAGAAAGTAGACATATTTTCGTAAGTGTTTATTTTGCATTAGGTAAAACTTAATGAGAAGCCCACAGAAGACTATAATGAGATCAGTGGGACTCTACTGTTTTGCTGTTTTTTTCAACAGAATACTTTTTATTAAGTAATGGACAAATATTCATATGTGACATTTGTGGAGTGTTTGCTATGTAAGTGGTGTTTGAGGTCTTTAATGTTATAACTTAGCTAATCATTACAATAACTCCATGAAGATGTTACTATTGAATCTCCATTTTAAGTCTGAAGACCATGAGTCATAATGAAGAAGTGATCTTCTAAGACTGAGGCAAAAATTGGACTTGCCACCAGACAGAACAGCTCCAGGGGGACTGATGACACTGTGTGGGTAGAAAACTCTAGGAACTTGTCTTTCAAAACTTTTAGAACATCTTTAGTATATCTGATATTTTATTTTTTTTCCATATCCAGATTTGAACATTTGTATTGTTTATCAAGTCTTTTGATCTATATCCCGCAAGACAATTTGTAACTTTGAGTTAAACACAAAAATCATTGACTGGAACTGCCAAAATAGACAGATTATTTAATTTTGGGAGAGGCTATGGTGCATGTTTAGAAATTATTTGGGAATATGGGTTTTTTATGGAATGGTGAACTCGTGCATCTTTGCATTTCAAAAGAACATGTATTTTTGTTAGGAAGTGCTGTAAAGTCTTTCAAGTTTGCTATGGATGCAAATGAAATAAATATTGCTCTCAGAAAAGATTATACTTCAAAGTAAACATATGTATTTCAGAGAAGCACAAGTCACTGTTTCTCCTGTTGATAATAGTGCCTTGAATTTCTAATCTAATTATGGTCAAAGTTTCAGTTCAATACCTCAAACCTGGAACTCCTGAGCAGCACTGATATACTACTCAAAATGTAATTTGTTTTGAACCAACACACACACTTTTATTAGTGAAGAATAAATAAACACTTTTTAAGCAAATGGTAATTTTTTTAAGATAATTTAAAACAGTGCCAACCTGGAATGTCCTAATGTAGTAGGAGTTGGGTGCAGTTCACATACATCCCAAGGTCCCAGGTTCCTGTCCTGGTACCAGTGGAAATAAACAAGATGAACAACTAAACAAAATAAAGTGTTTCTTTTTCCTCTCTCTTCCTGCCTGCCTTCCTCTGCTCACCTTCACTCCTGTGTGTACCAATCCTGCCTCTACCTTAAAAAAATAGTGCCAACCTACTGCGATTAGATCTAAATTCAACAAAATAGTAAGGCTATTTTGCACATGCAAACGTGTGTGATAGTCTTAGCTAATAAATATAATTTAATCAATAATCAGTGAAGAGAGGGTGTACAAGTCACCCCAATAATAGGAAAAGTTGAACACAACTTGCAGCAGTTGTAAAAAGGAAAGAAACTAGATTATTCTATTCTATTCTTCTATTCCATTCTTTTGTTGCTATTACATATAGTAACATACAAGTATATATATGCTATACATGTTATACATTAAAGATAAAAAAACTAGTTTTTTTTCTATAATATTAGGTCTAGCTTTCTGATCCTTAAAACTTCTTGATAACACACAAATATATTTTTATTTTTAAAAAAGAGAAAATTGAAACTCAGAGCTGCTAAATAAATTATACAAAGAAACGAAAGTTTCAACATAAGTCAGTGCTTTACCTGCTCTGTTGCCTCACATCCTAACTCTTCAAACCTTCTCACAATCTATGCCCCCGACTCCCACTCCCAGCCCAACATTGTCTTTCTTTGGAGCTGGTGAGTCTTGCGTCCAATATAAGATGAAACCTGTATATTCCATTTCCACAGATTTGACAGACTTCAGGAGAATTCCTTATACATCAGGTCTACAACCCTTAACTGCATCCCTTAAAGCAAAACATTTATGCTATATATTATACTAGGTAATAATTTCACTGAATTCTGAGGCAGTCTTCATTGATGGAATATATTAATATTTTTGCAGCATAATAAATAAATACTGTCTCCTTATTAATCTTGACCTTTTATAAAATGATTGACATGTGAGTTACTCTGCTTCTCTTTCTTTCTGTTCCTGTTTCTCTTGTTACTTCCCTTTATCTAAAAAATATATAAATTTATATATGTGTATATATACATTATTTATAAATACACATATGTATATTTTTTCAAGAGCCTTGCTTTAGCAGAGACTTGTTGCAAATCTGAGACATTTAAAAAGTGGATTTATGAAAGAGAAAGTGATCACAGACCTTCTGCAATGTTCACTGTTATGATTTTCTGGTTCTCATTTTGAATCTGTATTCTTAAGTATTTTGCTTGAATATTTATGAACAAAGACCAAGGAAAAAGTATGAAGTACTTTGAGTTACTGGTAAATAAAGTGAATAATTTGTATATAAATCATACAATATGTATTGACTTTTGAGGAAAGCCTGCCCAATGAGAGCATATTCACTAAGGAAAGAAAGAAACGTTTCTTTGCATAAGCTATGAAATCTGAGGCCAGTGGTTCTCACTTCCAAACAGCTTGCATTGTTTGAAATAATTCTTAATGACTTTGAAAAAGAAGAGATACTTGATAAAAAATTATTTAAATCACAGGATAATATTGATTATACTTGTGTTTAATATTGTCATTTTACTGTTTTTTTATGAGAAGCAAAGATAACCTAAATATCACATCTACTCTGGAAGTTTTAAATGTGGTTAGAGAAATTTGAATAAACCTATTTAAAGTTATAATGAAATACTCCTTCATACAATCCTTTAAAAAAAGGGGGGGAGGGGGAAGGTAGGAGAGTTCCCAATTGCTTCAATCAGTAGGCCTGGAATACTTTGTTTTCTAGAATTACACTGCATTCATATTATGTTACAATCACTTGCATGGTTAGTTGCAGAAACAGAAATTGACAAGTATATAAAGTTTGTCTCCATTATCACTCCCCATCTTTTTCTCTTCCATCATCTCCACATGGAGTATTTTCCTTTTTTAGTGTTTAGTACCCATATTACTGAAAGTTCAGGAAAATGATTTCTCTGTAGAGAAATTAATTGTCACGTGTAATCGAAAAAAAGGCAGTGAACTCAGTGGTGTGTCACTCTCAGCTTCCTCTCTTGCATTTTAACGTGCTTTCCCCTGTATCTCATTTACTACATTTAGCCAACTTTTGTCAGTACCTATTCTATTCCTATACATTCATCTAGAGAGTGATTATGAAACATTTTAAAAACATGGTTTCTATCTTACTGGACTATTAATCTGATTAGAGAGGCAGGGCATATAATTAGAAAGAAGGTAAAAGACAAATTATTATAGATGCATTAATTATATGATATGAAATTAAATAAAGGAAGAAATAGGTATGATCCCAGGGAAATTGGGCTAATCTGTCATGCCAGTTTATTCATTATATGTGATATATTGAGACATCAAGGCAATAAATGAGCTAAACAAAAATAGACTTGTTGTAAATAAAATTGAATCAGTAATTTCAAGAATGGAAGGGGGAGGCAAGTGGACAAACTGGATAGAAGGGATCAATTGTATGGAGAAGGAAAAATGGGAATGATGGTGATGAACTTCATATGTTATATATAGATGTTGTTTTACAACAATGCACCCCTTAAGCCTAAACAATGTTATGATACAATGTCCCTGCAATAAAATTGAATTAAAAATAAAACTAGTAATAATGAAAATTATGTATAGTACAGTTGACAAGGTCTGCTGGGGTATCTCATCTCATTCCAATCCTGTCTCCACCCTCTATACAACCTAGTGGAAGTTGCATTATTTCTCCAAGCATAATTTTCCTCCTTTTCAAACAGAAGCAGTGTGAGGCGTGAATAAGATATGAACTGAACTAGGTGCCTGGCATCTTCTCTATTTATTTTAATACAACCTTGGGCAATTTTTTGACCCTCAGTTTCTCCCCGTATAAAATGGGAGGATTAGTAACAACTCATTCATACGGTTGTTGTGAACACTAAAGAGAATAGGACGCGGGTTAGTTTATTAAAAAAAAAAATCTGTGTGTGAATGTATGTTTGACATATATATGACTAAGTGAAAACAAATCTGGAAAATAAGAATAAAATAGAAGCATTTTAAGAGAATAGAATTGAAAAGCAATTGAGCAGGATGTGTTTATTCTCCCAATTTTGTGTCAGTAGAACCTGATGCTTGCAGAGGATAAGTTAGCGGTTCAAGATTTCTTATGAGCAAATAGTTTCAATTGGAAGGTGTCTATGTCTTCACCAATTCATAATACTGAGACACTGAGGCATGCTAACAGTTTGGTCTTGAGAACTTCAGTGTTCACCTAATAACGTGGCTTCTCAGAAAGACGAGTTAGGGTTTTCCCCATATTAGACTGGGGAGCATATAACTGCAAAGTGTTAGTGAACTAGCCAAGTTCTCATGGGGAGGGTGGTGGAACAGGGTTTGACCAGGAATCGGCCTGCCCCTGTGAACTTGCTAATCTGATTGCTGCCACCTCATCCATTGTGTCAGACAGAAGGGAGACTTACGTTTTTTGGCATCCTCTAGCTTGTCCTTGGCCCTTTTTTCTGCCTGAAGGAGCTGGTGGATCCCTTGAGACTGGCTGGTCATGGCAGCCTGCTTCAAGTCAGATGGCTTCTGTGAAATGTGAAAAGTGACAGACCCACTTATCCTTCTAGAAATCACCACATAACTCAAACTGTTGTGTCAACGGTGGGTTCTAAACACAAATGTTTTGTTCCAAACAGGCCTGTTTGGACCAACTAACTGGGCCCCAAGGAGAGCCCAAGGGTGGAATCCAGAAAAACAAGTTAAGTCAATCTGAGGAATTGAGAGCTTATCATTTCTGCGAACTTTAGTTCTTCTTTGTGAAATAAGAGACTAATGAGTGTTGAATCTATTTACAAAAAAAAAGAGTATATTATCTTGTAGTGATTATGGTGATTATTTTTCCTCTTCTAAGAAATAATGACTTGTTTACTGAATTTTTCTTTCAAGTTACAAGATCTTATTTTGTTCTTTGTCTCTGCCTTTTGTTCTTTGCTTCTAGCAGTCCAATAATCTGGGTAGGAAAAAATTCATGCGTCTCTTGTAGGAATGAGAGATTTCTTGACTTTCTGCACAAAAGATAGCCTAAGGATATACTCTTTCCTTTTTCCAAAAACTCAGATAACAAGAATGAAAATATATCTTTGGGGTATTGTATTGCCATCTAGTAATTTTATATGCAAGAGTTCTAGGAGATCTTAGCATGGTGATTAAATGAATGTGAAAGAAAATCGTCACCGCTAATTCTGAGGTCAAGCTAAAATCCCCTTGGCACGCCCTGGTGTGGTAGCCGGTAGGCACAGTTCACAAACATTCCAAAGCCCTGGGCTCCTATTCTGGGGCCAGGGGAGCAACCAAGATGAGCAATTAAATAAAATAAATGCAATGTTTCCTCCTCCTCTCTCTTCCTGACTTCCTCTGCTTGTCTCCATTCCTGCCTGTACTTTTCTTTAAAAAAAAAAAAAATCTAAACATCTATTTTATACTTTGCAGCACTTGTACCAGGTGTTGTCCTAGGATTGATACAATAATATTCATCTTACTTGATTTGATTTGATCCAGTAGTGACTAGATGAATGAGAACGTTGGCTGCAGTAGATAATCATCATTTATATGTATCTAAATTTTTTATTTGGAATGAGAAGTTAATTTTTTGATTTATGACCAAAACTTTCTTTCCCTGAAATGATCTGTAGATTGGAATTCAACAAATCATTGCTTTAATAAATTATATCTCTACTGCCTCATCTATAAATGCAAGACACACACTTTGAAAATCTCTTTAAGTAGGGGTACAGATTTAAAAATAATTATAAAATAACATGAGACCAACATCTTTTAATTTCTCTTAATAGTCCAGAATTGTTTCATCATCCACACATATATCACATTCTACTTACACAGTTTTTGCTAATGTGTCCAAAAGCAACAGCATTTTTTACAGGAATACCTTTCTTTCCTTTTGTACCCGTATTTAATCAGTTTTCAGAATTTATTTTTTCCAGGAGTTTGATCCTGGGAGCAGGCATAGTGAGGAAAGGAGCTGCAGGAGATTGAGAAACTCAAGAGAGAGTGTAAGAAGATAGAAAAGCTGGGGTCAGGGGACCAACGGTCTCTCTTCTCTTGGACTGAAGGCCCTGACCATCCTGGTCTCCAGTTACTTATTGGGTTAATACACAGTATTGCTTCAAGCAACTTACATAAGCAAGTTTATAGTTACAGTGGATTGCTTATACAGCCTTTTCTCTCTAACAAAATAACTACATCTATCTTATTTTGGTGGGTAAACAGTCACAGACACACTGTCCCAGTGTTTTCACATAGTGGTCTTCACCAGGTCTGGTGTCCTTGACGTACCACCAGCTCCAACTCTGACCTTGCTCTGTTTTCTGGTCCCAACAATTTTTTATTGTATGCTTTTAATTATTAGTACAACTGGAATAAATGGACATGCAAATAAACATGACTCTTGGTAAACATACATTTCAGAGTTTCTCAGCAGAAGCATGAAGCAGAAACTTCAAATTCAGCCTGTTTTAGACACAGGGTAGTGCTGTTGCTGGTTTTTTTTTTTTTTAAACCAACTAAGAGAATGTAGATCACCAGTTATTTCTGTGAATTTGTTAAGTGCAGTTCATTATAAGAAGCTTGCTTTAATCTTGTACCAAGAATATTTTTTAAATTATCTCCTGTATGCATTTTCTGAATGAGACCCAATCTGGAATTACAGATAAAAGAATTCAGATGGAGAGAGATTATTAGAGAGGAATTAGGTAGGAAGGATTTTGTGAGAAAGATGATCATTTACATTGGTTCAGGAAAACAAAATGTCTCTTCAAGCCATGTGCTTGTGACTAAGGAGAATGGTGTTTGAATCACATACAACCCAAGGAGCTGGGTTTGAGATCCAACTAGGTTGAAAAGAAAAACTGAACAATTAACTAAACAAAGATGCTTCTTCTTCCTCTTCCTTCCTTTCTTCCTGATAATGCTTTTTATTCTCCTCCCTCCTTTCTTTCTCTCTAAAAAAATGTCTTCTAAAAGCTTGAAGAGGCAGTTATGACTTTGCCATCATTTGAGCAAGATACTTGAGTCTCACCAACACAGACTTTCCTGGTCTGCAATAAACAGCTGTTTGGTCTAATCTTGATCCTTTTCTGCATGGTTTACTTTTTTTCATTTAAATCATCTTGCATAAAATAACATGAATGTACATGTATGTATCACCTTATAGGACATTATACTTTCTGACAGAAAATATATACTGTGTGAAACATAAAAGATACTTGACAGTTCCTGTCACTACCACAAGGTGGTGCCATCAATAATTCACCCTGGGACTAACTGTAATGTGAGCAAGGTCAAATACGCAGAAAGAACTCAGCAAAGCCCTGATTATATTTAGCCTAACAAATTTCCCAAGCTCTTTGATTAACCCAGATGCTCAGTTGAAAAAGAGGAATTGCCCATTGTTAGTTGCTACTAATCTAGCAATATTGGTAGAGTCTACCTAAATACCTGTGACTGGATCAATGGCAGGAAATTTTAATCATAGCTCACACACTTTTATATTTTATGACAAGAGTTTTCCTTCTCTTTATTTGCTTAATGTATGAGCTTTTTCCTGGCATAAAATTATAAGAAGCACTTTTCATAATTTCTCTTGACAAAAAGATGCAAAGTGGAGTATCTGGAAGAGGTCTCCTTTTACACAACAGAAAAAAAAAAAAAAAAACAAACTTTGGGCATACCTTGAAGTTGGGATTTAGAATGGATTCTGTCCTCTCTTGACCCTCAAAAGATTAACCTCCCAGTGAAAAGCAGGAATAGAAAAATTCACCCACAGACAGAGAAGGAGAGAGAACAAAGAAGTGTCCCCTCTCATTGGGCTTTGGGCAAACAAAAAATGAGCAGTAACAACAACAAAACAATTCTAAAACTGTGTATATTTGAAATTATACTACCAGGGTCTTCTGTAGAAATGAACTCATTTGGAATAGGAGTTTACGGTCTAAATTGCACAAGTGAGAGGTTAAAGTCAAAGAGAACTCAGCAGTGGGAGAGCTACCAGGTTGGTAAGGGAATGTGAATTATTGTGGATTATTATTATCATACTAATGGGTGACTTATAATAAATGAAGTATCCCCTTTTAATTGAAATTGATTCCCTAATGTGAATTTTTATAAAATATAACATTTGTATAAAATATAACATTGAATAAAATGTAACATTTTTTTAAAGATAATCATTTTTAAAATGTCATTTGCAGTAACTAGATTTGATTTTGTACTTTATTTTGTATTATTGGTATATCAATATTTTATTAATCAAAGAGTAACTACATTCCAAAAACTGTGTCTAGTATTTTAGAATAAAATAAAGTTAATATATTTGATTTTCATGGTGGCCCTGGAAATGTGTACTATTGCCATATATCACATTTATTTTGAAATAGATTAGAGTTCCAAGAAAATAAGAGAGACTAGCAGTCAAGAAACATAACTGAGAAAACCTGAATGACAAGTGCAAGGTCTGGTGGCTCCTACATTGAAGGACTTAACTGATCGCAAGGTCAACCACAGTGCTCTCTCTCTCTTCCCAGAAATTATGTTCTTCCACATTTCTTTTTTCATAAAGAAAAAGATGAACACAAACCAAAGAATATCAACTGCATTTTATATGGTATATAACACTATTAAGAAAATGATTAAAATGCTAGTTGTTTAAACAATTGTTATTAGACACTGAAAAAAGGTAAGATTTGATTTAATCTCCTTGACAATTAAAGATTCCTCCTTGAGAATACTGCTTCTAAGCAGCTAAAGTTCTTCCCATTCATTTACTTGGGACAACTGTTCTATAATTACTGTTTATTATATTTAATTTTATTTTTATAGCTACAAATTAAATTATAGCTCAAATCTGAGTGGGATAAGTCATCTTTGGTTTCTATGTTAATGGAATTTTAACATCGATGATTGCTGTTACTACCTAAGAAACAATTTCTGATATTCATGCTTCTGTTTATATTATTATATTTCGTAACATTATTTTATTATTGTATTTAATGATAAATATTTAGTTCTACATTTTTATTAAAATTTCAAGAAATAGCAGGGATTTCAGAAGAGATAGAGAAATAGATATATTACTTATAGTAACTTGTAAAAAGGAAATGTAAGAATACACATAATCTGTTTTTTATTTGCTTTTCTAAAATACATTTTAATTATTTTTCATTTGTGCAGAATACAAAAAATATTAAAGTGAAAAAATCTTAAAAACAAAATTTGCAACTGTTAGAAAAGTTTTAATTGTTGAACACTAGTGAAATTCATCTTGTTTTTGCTTGCCCTTGACTTGAAAACTTAACGTTAAATGCTTTGAATTATCATAATAAAAAATTTAGCAAATGTTCAGAATTTATTTTTTGTTTCTCTCACTTGAAGTTTCATTTCTGCTCAGACTTCCTCTTACTACCCATTCAATCATCACCTCTGCATATTTTAACTAATTATAGGATCCTCCCTGCTTTTGTCCATAGTATTTAGCCTTTGAATCTGAATAATAGTGAAAAGAAGATACATTTCTGTTTTCCTCAAGTCCAGTAGTTTCTAGGTATTGTAAAATTGTGAACTTCAATCTTTAGTAAAAATTCGGAAATTTGTTCTTAGTGTATCTATAGAGTACAATGTCAGGATCCACTTCACTTAATCATTTCATCTGAGCAGAAATAAGAAATCTAAATCCAAATCAATTATTAATCATCTGTCTTCTTACCTCTATCACTGGAGAGGGTAGTGACCCTCCTTATTCCTGCCTCTCCTTATGACTTTCTTCCTCTCCTCTCTGTAACTCACCCAGGATACTATTCATTGTCTTTTCAACACCAGAAACATTCCTCTAAACCTTTATTTAACTCTTGCTTCTGCCAGGAATATTTTTCTTTTCTTTGCCTAGAAAACAAATCACTCAAAGCCCATCGTTAATGTCTGCCTTAAAGGTTAAGACTTTCTAGAATCTTTCAGATCTAACTGATACACTTCATCTCTAACCTTATACCTAAAATGCATACCTTCCCAAGGACATTGCCCAAGTTTTACTAGCCCCTTTTTCACTCACACACTATGAGTTCCTTGAGGATAAAGATGATGCTTCACTTGTGGTTGTCCTTGGAGCTGAGATTTGCCCTTAATGGGCACCAAATACTTTTTCTTTTTAATAACACAGACTCTTCCAGAGGAAATACAACAAAAAACTTCATTTACTCTAAAAAAGATAAAAAAATATTCTGCAGTATTTCAAAATGTCCTGGGAAGCAGGACACTTCTTACATCAAAGGAATAAATATATGTTTTGTGGCTATTGTAGACAAAAGGTAATAAAATACTTTAGTTAAATAGCAGCTTAGAGCTGAGAAAAAATATTGTGAGATATGGTGAGATTATTCATATTGTTTCCTTCATAGATTCTATCACTTCTTTTCCCAGGAATAGATTACACAGATCTTTCATCTTTCTTTCTAATTTTCTGGAAGAATGCATGACATCTTCCTTCTAGTTTTTGCTTAGTAACTGAAAAAACTGATTCTTATTTATGTATTCAATAACAAATTTTAAACACCTATGCTGTGCTAGATTAATTGAGCATTGCTTGAGTAAGACTTATCATTTTTACATTCCATTTGAAGTCGTATGGAAACAATTATAATAGATAGTAGATTGGAGGGATTATGAAGGCAGTTCCATGTAGGAGAAATATTGGAATGTGAAAACCATAAAGAATTGCCATTTTACTATAATATAAAATAAATACATGATTTTATTATTTCCATAACAGTGGGAGGATGTTGTTACTTTCGATCTCAATTTGATGCTCTTTTGTAGTACTCCATAAAATTACTTCCCCATCACTGGTAAAACTAATGTTGCTTCTTAGAACGCATTCTGTGGAAATATGATCAGTTCTAGTCTAAAGAAGTTGCACAGAGACTCTTATGAATTGTCCACAATTCCTTTTGCTCCCTGTTCTGCCACATATTAGTACAATACATTCCACTGAAGTAAGTAGGTGTCTCTTTAAGGGAATGGAAGATGTGAGTCTAGATACACCAAGTCATTTATTTTGAAAGACTGGCGTGACATCTCTGGAGTTTTTGTTACTCCATTCCATTCTTTACTCCAAGCTGTAGTGAATCTCATAAAAATTCCCTTTCCACAACTTGCAGGACACTAGCATTTTTTATTTTCCTTACACATCTTTGGGTGCTCCTTTAACATACTTTTCTGATTCCTTCTCCATTTCTGTATTCTATTTTTATTTTATTTTTTCAAATTTTGGCATTCTTCAGGACTCAATCTTTGGAACACTTCCTTTTTAAATCTATATTTACTTCCCGGGTGATTTCATCTTGGTTCATCAATTTGAATGTCGTCTATATGCTGATGATTCATAAATTCAACCTCCCTCCAGTTTGCATCTTTCCTCTGAATGCCAGAGGAGATACAAAAGATAACTTGGACATACAAAAGGTTTCTTGTTCTTGACATGTCCTAGTCAGAGATCCTGGAGCCCAGTAAGCCTGCTCCACCTACATCCTCCCCTATTTAAGAAAGTGATAGTTTCATTCATGCACTTGTTAAAAGCAGATTCATTCCTTTTCTCATGTCTCTTTCAATCCTTTAGCAAGTCTTGATGACTGTCCCTTCAAAATAAATTCAGAATATCCCTTCCCAATGCCTCCTCACGACCACTGTCACTTCAAAGCATAGATAATCGTCATCATCGACTAACCTTACTTCTATTTCCATTCTTGTCCCACTTAAGTCTTTTTTTCAGTGTAGCAGTAGAATAATCTTATTAAAATAGTCAGGACTATGTAATTCCTCTGTTCAAGACCTTAAAGCTCCTGCCCAGACTGCTTAGGATAAAAGATAGATTCTCACCAAGTAAAATTCATTCTACTCAAGTTACTCTGGTCTTGGCTCCTGGCATATGTGCTACTATCACCAAGTATGCAAAGTCGCCCTTCTCTCTGTCTTCAATATTTTTCCTAGGTATCCACGTGGGTTTCTTCCTTCCTACTTTTGTGCCCTATCTCAGAGAGGACTTCTCTGGGAGCTCCATCTAAATTTGACAAGCCCACTTCACTTCCTTATCTAAATACTCAATATATTGCTTCTCTGTTTATTTTACTCCATATCTGTTAGTGCTATCTCAAATTTTTATCTTGCTATTTCTATTATTTATCCTATTTCACCTCCCACTACAATACCACATTCCATGGAGTCATAGATTTTGCCTGTTTAATTTCATTCCTTTATTCCTAGGATCCAGAATAATGCCTGGTAAATCAAATATTGTCCAATGAGCAAATTATTATGAGGTTCCCAGGGAGAATATGACCACTGCAACCAATATATCTGGCAATAAATATGAATGTTTGTATGTAAGAGGTTCATGGAGAAATGCTAACTCTTGTACATTTAAATAAAATATATACCTAAATCCTAATAGGATGGAAAAGAAGGAGAGCAAGAAGGTTGGGAGATTTAAGAAAAAACATTTTTAATAGACTAGTTGGATCAAAGTTTCTGTTACCAGTATAAAATAATCTTTTACAAATTTCTGTAAAATTTCCTCTTTGAGGCGTCATTCACCTAGATTTAAATTTCTACAAATATATTCCAAAGTTACCAGAAAATCATTAAGCAAGTATGTCTTCAGTGCTATGCCTGCATTTTCTAGTTAGTAAAGAGAAGATAAAACTAGTTAAGAGCATGATTTAGGAGCAGAAATGCTTAGAATCTTAGCTCAGCCTTTCTCTAGCTGCATGCCTTAGTTTCTTCATGTATAAGATGGGAGATAAAACTACAAACTACCTTACATCATTGAGTGAAGATTAAATGAGTTCATCTATAAAGCACTTAGATTTGTGTCTAACACAAGTTATTAGTTCATTTAAAATTATATAATTAAATAAAACATTTCCAAACTGTTATATTTAATCACATTTCTTTGTCCGCCTCACAGTTGTGCCCTTATGATTTTTCCTCTACCCATCAAGAAAGTTCACATCTCTTACTTTGAGCTATCTCCTTTTTTCAAAAAAAATCAAATGCAATTGTTTCAAGTAGCAGTTAGTTTTCAAGGACAATGTATATGGCTAAAAATAATTGCCTCTGGAATAATAATTTGAAAAAGATGCTTTATATTTTGATATTATAGCATAACTATAAAGTCCTGTTTTTTGGCCTAAATTTGCTGTTGGACCCTCTACAGATTTCTATGAAAAATTACGGTTTGAATTGGCTAAAGTATACAGATAACCTCTATTGTTAAGAGCTCCCACGATCAGATAATTCAGATATGTAATGCGAACAGATTTAAACATGGGGTTCTGGAAGAGAAACAAGATTTTACTTTAGTTCTCCATGTTTGAAATACATCCCAATGATATGAATTAATTGAATTGAACTTTATAAATTTCTTTGTGCTGCTGTCAACTGCAGCAGCCTATACAACAAGAGAAGGCATGTATTTCTAACAATAATATATAACATGGGACACAACTGCATATTAATCTAGCATTTGATACCTTGTTAAGAACTTTTATATTACTTAATTTGGACCTCTCAGTAATACCATAAGGTAGTCAGGACAAGTCTAACATTGCCAAATTTATAGATGAATAAACTAAAACTCAGAACTCAGATTTGTCTGAATCATATGGCTCTTGAAAGGTAAAATTAAAACCAGGATTTGACTAATAATATTCCTTCATTAATATTCTATCTTACTCTTAAGAGATTAGGAATAAAGCATTTCTTAACTTTCATGCTAAAGACAGTATTCTATAGATAAGTTGAATTGCTCATATGTGGCAGGAAGTGGTTAAAAGCAAGCAATGTAGTCAAAATTTTTGTGACAATCAATCATCAACAACCACTGGAATTATCCTCTTGACCTTTTACTACCCTGTCAATGTGAAGAAAACTGCAAGTAAGTTTGAATCTGAAAATGGGTAACATTCATAGCGTTTCCTTGAGGCAGAATTATCTGAGACACCTCAGCATTGAAACCATTATGAAAGTATTGAGGAGTCTGTCCTGGATCCCCAAAATTCTTGGATGGGGCAAAAATTGCTCCAGGGTAACTTAGGATATCAAATGATTGGGGAGAAGAGGGTGTTTCTCAGCTTGTCTTATAGAGAACTGAGACTGCTTTGCATGCCATGTGCCCATCACCTACCTCACCAGAAACACTTCAAGGAGGCAAGGAGGGGGCTGTGTTCCTCTTTCCTTTTACCTTCCCCCTAAACCACAAGACATCCCTTTCAAGAACATTTTTTGTCTTATAGGATTGCCTAAAATGTTCCTTTTAACCCAGGTCACCCTTATGGGTATAATAGAGGAGGAAAAGTAGAAACATCCTTCCATGATCCTGGAGAATGTTAGAAACCTTACAAAAGGTGAAATGTCATCATAGAAAAAAGTGTCAAGAAACAGACCTACAGAAAAGACTGCCTTCTCCCTGGAATAAATCTCACACCCATGTACTCTTCACGTATTCTGGAACACTCAGTTCTGTGACTTTGACTCCAAAGACATCATCTCCCTTTGACCAAAGAAGCATCGGACCACAATGAATGTCAGAGAGCATTAGAATCAAAGATATTAGAGAGCTTACAATAACCATTAGAAGTTCAAGAGGGCATCTGTGTTAGGAATTCACTCAAAGAAAGAAAAGTTATTTGGAAGAAAGGTTCAGGACAGACGGAGCTGCAGATCCAAGCAGAAGGAATGGGTAGAGTGGGGGAAGGATGAAGAGGGTCTTAGTGTTGCAGAATGGAATGGAGCAGCTAAAGGAAAACTGGCTCATCTGCATGATATCAGTTCCCTTCTTTCAAATGCAGGTAGTATTAATTTTTAGTGTGTGCTCATGATACACCTTCTGAACTCAAGTAACATACAATATTTGAATTATTATTTAGAACTGATGTATATTTGTTAGTTAAATCTGCTTATCACTTTAAAGTCCAAAACTGATCAATGTGAAGCATTAAAACATATGAAAGAAGCCTAGACTTTAGAGCTGCCTTCTGAAAAGTAACCACTTGCAACACCTGTCTATTGAAATTTTGAAAAGTGCCTAGCTCATCCAAAGTAATAAAAAACTCAATTTAAAAAATGTAGAATGCATTAAATAATGTATAGCTCTCTCAATAACTATTTTTTTATTAACTACATGCTGAAATATTTTGGATACACTGGGTGGCATGAATAGATAAGAAATGAATCCATCTATACCCTTTACTTTCTAAAGTCTGACCATCAGAATGTCTATAATCACATTTTATATTACATATATATACATATACAGTATAGTGTTGTTCTTGAACTTAATGTTGCCATTTTTTTGTTAAACCTCCTTGGAGAACTTAATTTCTTTATATTACTTCTTCCTCAATGGTAAGTAATTAAGTTGTGAAGGTAAGGTTATTTGATATATGAAGCATTTAGAAAAATATCTAGAATATAGCATAGAATATACCATAGAAAATGCATGTACTTTCATATGTATAGCATCAAAGTGACATACACAAACTTTTATCATAAAAGTATAAAATTGCTTTTCTCATATTTTTCTACATTTATTCATTGAGGTTCAATGAACTACATTCATAAATGAGATATGAATCCCAAGAAAAAAGATAAAAAAGGGCTGTATTTCTATAGTGCCAGCCAACCATTGTAGCTATAAAAATATCTGAAGTTATTTTGCTGACAGAATGATATTAATCAAATTATTTTTCTAAATAACTTCACAATGTTGTAGGGATCCCTATTTTGTGACAGGAAATAATGTAGAGCTCAGCAGGTAGAGCAGATATTTTGCTATAAACAGATAAATGAGTTTGGTTGTTTGTTGTAAATAAGAATAAATTATACCGGAATCAGTGATTTGTTTAATTAGCATCTGAAACTTATATGTGTGTGTGTGTGTGTGTGTGTGTGTATGTTTGTTTTTGCGAGCTTCTTTTTCTAAACTACTTTTAATTTGCATTAAAGTGAACTTAAAACCTGCGACATGTGGACACTTCTAAAGACAGGAAAACCTAAAAATTTGGTTGGTATTTGAGGACTGTGATTACACAGAGAAAGGAAAAATAGAAAAATTCCATTGCTGCAGGTGAGGGACTTGATAGGCCCTAAAGAATACATTTTATTCAAGAAATGCACAAATAGAAATCTATTCATATAAACTTGGGATATATAAATAAGAAGAGAACAATAACAAATTTTTTTTCTATGTCATAGTATCATTGTTCCAATGTTTTTCAGGAAACCGATTCTAATGTTTGACTTCATACATTAAAATGAATACATAGAAAGAACAGCAAAAATAATCAAAGGTTAAACAATGAAATCTGTAAGAATAGAGAATTTTAACATGGGGTTTTCAAGCCCATTTAAAAAAAATACCCAAATTTTTAAACTGGAAAAGAGATGAATGATAAATTACCCCAATTGGACCTGGCAAAGAGATTGAGGCACTAAGTGTACTACAGGAATTCACATGATAACATGCAATCAGCTCAGTTGAATCTCTACCTAAGAATTCATGAGAATTCTGTCAGCTCTGAAAGGAATATGTATTGCTTCACATCATTTGGTTGACTTTTTTGGAGTAAACGATATAGATTTTCTTCGGTAAGCCCACAAAATGGTGCTCAGTTCTCCGTATTATGATTTCCTACTTATGAGTGGGCAGCTCCAACTCTCTAAAGACAGAAACTCAGGTCTTTATCTGTACCTCCCTACAACTTAGCAATATCCTTTGCATGCAGCAGTAGGTTCTTAATGAATATTTATTGCTTAAATGTATAAGTAAATACAGGAAATTTAAATTTTCTTGGAAGGATGTTTTAGAATAATTTCAGATAATTATTTTGCTGCCATTGGGGCCATTATCACATAGTTCTGAAATAATTCTTGATTTTAGGATTGAGGATTAGCTGGAATGATGGCACGCGGTTATAGGAGTTTAAAATCAAACAGCTCTATGTCTAGCTTGGCAAGTTGCTTGACCTTTCTGGGGCTCATTTTCTTAGCTATCAAATGAAGAAAAGAATACTTACTACTCTATAGGGTGATTGCAAGTTTGTAAGTTAAATGCAATGGTATACAAAAAGAAGTTAAAATTCATGATCAATTATAATGTAATTGCCATATTCATTCATTTATTAAACAATTATCATTACTACACAACAGATACTGTTCTGTGTTAAGAACATAACAGTGAACTGTGTTGTTACCCTTATTATAAGACATAAAGACTTTACACAAAACTTCCTGCCCACGATGCTTTTCCTCACATTAGCAAGAGGTCATTTCTTAGCCTGCTGTGATGGACCTAGAAACACCTATCTAATGTAGAATGCTGGGAATGCAGGGGGTTCTGCCCTTTAATCTGCAATCTGAAGGATTCATAAGAACATTTTTGTATAAAGACTGACTTGGGGATTTCAGTTTAGAACTTTTCCTGTTGACCCTGTGTGTCCACTGTTGAAAAGTTCACCTGACCCAAAAAGATTCTACATTCTGCCTGAAATTCTTAGCATTGAATTTGACAAAGAAGTACTCAGAAACACTTACTTTAGCCCTCTCTAAAACCTGCTCTTGCATTTTAGAATTTAGATTTAGTGAGGAAAATTAAATACTTATTAAATATACGATACTCCTGGATTATCTATATATATACATATATATACATATATATACATATATATGTATATATATACATATATATATACACATGTAGATGTGTGTGTGTGGTTTTGTTTTCAGAGCTCTAGTTATTTGGAAACGTTTAGGTCTGTTGCCAGAATAGATCTTTCTTTTTTGCTGCCTTTGTGCTCCTCCTCTTGATTGTGACCTCAGTGGGGACAAGGAGTCAAACTAAAACGCATGCTACCTCTCTCATCGCTTCAATCTGAAAAATTCAATAAGCTCACATTAAAAAAACTCAGTCCTAAAGGCAAACAAGATATTCTCTAAATCAGCAAATCAGAAAAAAAAAGCAGATCCAGAAGCAAGATTATCCCATTCTTTGTTTCTTTTTATAACCCTCTTGGTTTCTTATTCAAATGAGTTTTTATGAAAACCTATTTCTGAAAGTATTTATCTGGCAGAAGTTTTACTTTCTTAAGTGAAGGAAAAAAAATTTGGAGAAAAATTGTCACACAAAAAAGAGAAATTACATTAAAAAGCATGATCAAAATGTCAATTATATGAAGGACAGAATTAGACAGTTGGTGGTAAATGTGTGTATTATTTGTAGATATTAATTTGCAATGATGTCCATCTTAAACCTATGTAATTTTTGATGCTACTACAATACATTTTTTAATTAAAAATATGATCAAAGGTAAATACTGATTTCCTAGTTCTATTGGAAAAATGTAACTTCAATAATTTTGGAAGATGATTGAAATTTAAATTAATACTAGAAATTATTTTGCAAAAGAGATTTCTCTCTATAATGGTTTCATTGACTGCAATACAGGATTACTACATGACAAAATGTGAACATCAACAGAATTATTTTTTTGTTTCTCATCCAAGGAATTCAACTGGTTCTGTTTTCTTTTTTCCCTTTCTTTTTCTTTTTCTCCTTTTTTATTTTTGAAATTCAGTTCCAGGTTTCTAGAGATCCTAGCCATCTTGGCAGGGCTGGGCTTGCAAAAGACCTGAAATTTTTCTTTCATCCAAGAAACTTAAGTTGATTTTAGGACCAGTTGTATGTTTGAATCTGTCTTCAAATTGGCCTTAGGTTATTCCCAAGAAATTGGGGTGTAATTGGAATTTTGGCTCACTTCTTGACAACTTTCATCTGAATTTTTAAGATCGATAACATTCTGTTTCAGAAGTGTTTAGTCTTGGGTTTGTTCTATTTAAGTTAGATTGAAGATATGCTAATATCTTAAGAGATGGAAAGAGAGTCACTCAAATAGAAGGCACTGAGGAAAAGAAATAAACTACATAATTGGCAGTCCCTGGGACCTGTGTGCATATTAACTCCTAAAAACTTCAAAACGAATGCATTATGAGGTAATTACAACTTCATTTTTAGTTAAGGAAAATCAGTGTTCTTATTAAATAGTATTCTAAAGATAAGACAACTAAACATGGCACTAAAAGAATGTGTACACAAGTCTACCTGACCCAGGGACAGGATTATCTTTGTTTATGCTCATGTTCTTGTACATGGTGTCTTGGTTTCTTTGAAGGTCTCAAGTGCTTTTTTAACTCATGTAGACTGTATTTTCCAGAATGAATTGTGCAAGTCACCACAGAACTCATGCTATAATTAGTTTAGGAAAGCATATCCTGAGTTCTGTCTTCAGACCAATCTGGGAGATTCCATTCAGTTGAGCATGAAATACACCATGCTCCACCTGATGTACTGAAATTGTGATCCACAGTTTAAACAAAACTGTTTTGCCTTTCCAAGGACTAAAGACATGGAACTAAAGGTAAATATTAGCTCTTGAATAGGACAGATTAAACCAGTTAACAGGGAATGGAACTCAATGAGAAGGATTAGAAGAGGGACAGAAGATGAAGAAAAAAATAGTTCGTAAAAAATGGAGTGGCCTATCCATAGTTTCTACCTATTAATACTTGGATTGAATTCACAATATTTTTTAATAGACAATTTCATGTCAGTGGACACGGAGCTGAAATTCTGGGTTAAAGAGCTTGCTGGAAAAGTGTAAAGAGGAAAACCTCTGGATTTCAGGAGGATGATCTTTGAGAGAAAAATTTCTAATGCCTGGATACTGATACCAATAAATCAATCAAAGAAAAACAACTGAAATTTGGTTACTGGATTATTTGTTATCCTCTGATCATATCACATCTCTAGGACGTGGCTACAGGTAAATTAATCTCCATTAATGTGTTTTATTAGAAGTGAATAAGGGAGTGGAAAGGTGGAGGCAGGAGAGTGAAATGGGAATTTTTCAGTGGGGAATTTTCTTGACTTAAATTAGCCTTTGCAAGACATTAACCTGTGCCAAAGAGTACCATGTGCCCACAAAGTGCACAACAGTCAAGCTATCCATAGCCAAGTAGAAATGTTCAGATGTGCCCTGGGTGTGGTCGTGTATGCTAATGGTATTTGGGCTTCCTGTCATCTGAAGAAAAAGGAAGTGCAGAAGTGAGTCTGTGTGTGCGCGCTGGTGTGTGAGTTTCTCACTACGTGTGTGAGTTTCCATGTGTGTTTCCGGAGGAAAGAGGGGAGGATGGGTGCAGGGTGGAAATGTGAAGTAGGTACAGTAAATGTGGGCACGTTTGTCTGTCTCAGAAACAATGTGTGATACTTCTACGGCGCCAAATGTCACTCTCCATTTCTTTGGGTCTGGGAATGATTGTCTTTAATTACCTTTCTGTTTTACTCCCATATTTCTTAGCTACCACATCTGTGTTTAATTTTCTCTCAATTACAACAGCAATATATATTGAGTGAAGAGAATTTGGAAAATACAGAAGACAGGGAAAATAAAATAAAACTGGCTCATAATTCTGTCACCCCTTAATAACCACCGTTAATATTTTGTTGTCTCCTTCTAAGTATGTTGTTTTACAAAACTGGGATGCATATTGATCAGTGAGCTGCCTTTCCTCTTGACTGTTAGCTCCATTGTGTGTGTGTGTGTGTATGTGTGTATGTGTTATGAGTCCTGCTGTGTTCCATATGCTCTAGTAAAGATAGCAGAGATAATTTTCCATCCTTCTGCAGATTGCCGGTCCATTAACTTTATCACGTGTTCACTCTCAATAATTTCCCCCGTATCTCTTTTGCATTCACTGGTCCTTTCCTAAACTCACTTCATTGTTCACACAAATTTTGTAATCACCTACTAAAGTCTTAAACCTCAAAAAGTCAAGCTAACTTTCTATTCCATGTGAAATAGTGCTTGAGAAACATAAATCTGTGCTGTACATGGTATTCCTCTAACAGACGAAGTGCACTCCTCCTTGCTAGCCTTCTCTGCCCAGATAACTTTCCTGAACTGGCTTCTGTGACTTATACATTTGCCTTGGACTCCCTTTAAATGTTATCACTAAACTCAGCAAAAGCAACTATTAATGACTTGCATGTACGGCATTGAAGTGATTGAATTTTTTGTGCCTCTTTTCTTTCCGGCTGTTTTGTCACACAATATGTGCTCAATAAACGTCTGCTAAGTTAAAAAACAAATGAAAAAAAATTCTCTTTTTCCAGCTCACGGAAGACTTTTAGCTGCATGATCACAGCTGATTATTTACAAAAACACTCATAGTATGGGTTTGGTGACAGTTCTTTGGCCATTTGTATCTATTTTCAATAGGACTTGAGCAGATTCACACCACCAGCAGGGACAAAAGCAGATGCCTGATATTACTCTTACTCTTCCATATGCCCCACACCTTCCCTACTAATTACTCCAAAAAAAGAGAAGTTGTCAACCTTGGGTAATATAGATGCTACAGCTGAACGAGTCTTGTCAAAGCATAACATTCTGTTAAGTATCCAAAATTTATTTATAATAAAAATTTGTGTAAATTATTCACTTCCATGTTTAATTCAATATTATCTTTTAAAATAATTTACTAGCTAATTTACTTTAAATTACTGACTTACCCCTTCCTCAAGTAAAACTGCCTCTCCAGAAAATACCCAATATTCATCCTCTGACTTCTTAAAACTTCTTACTTCCCATCAATGTCTCCAGAGGAATAAACTCAATTTGAGAAACAATGTGCTATACCACACAGACTTTTCCAGTTGTGGGTTGAAGGCAGGACTTAATACTATGGTTATTTGTATTATCCATCAGTGAAATGAAAAAGACCAACTTAATTAAGGAACATGTAGTTCCAATGCAAATTTGTTGGAAATATTCTAGCATCAACGGTTATCAGACATGTTTATTTGGACATGGTTTTAAGGCATTTCATAACTTAGAACTCTTCCTGACTCTAGTAGGTATGTGTGTGTGTGTGTGTGTGTGTGCATATAAATACATATATATATGTATGCGTGTATATATATATATAGCAGCTCACTCCACTTTGCCCTCATCTGAACAACTAATGCATCTCCTGTGGAAAACTATGACATTTATTGCACGTATTTGAAGGATATAATGTTCCCCAAAGAAAAAATTTTAAAAATACTTACATATATTGAATGAATAAAAGGAAATAAGGAAGACGAAGGTTACTTGACTCTTAGATATACCTGCTCATTCATTCAGAGGCCCGCATCATTATGAAAGACTAAAAATATGCAATATGAAAAATATCAATCCATATTTTTATTGCACTACTGAGGTATTTCCATTTTATATAGCAGTAAGAGACAGGAAATCTATAATTTATGGAATATTATTTATGGAGGATAGAATTTTCAAAAATACGTCTTTCTGCTTTATAAAACTATCTCCAAATACAATACATAAATGCTCTGTTTGTCTATTGCTACTCATAATGACCTTTTGATAAATATTTTCTTTTATTGCAAAAAATAATCTGTTTTGATTTATTTCTTGAAAAATACTTGTAAAATAGCAAGAATATTGTGTTTCTGTAAGGACATAAAACACACATATATATTGCAAGAAAATGAGCTTTAAAGGTACAGCTCAGAAACTATGCATGGTACTCAAATCCCTGCTGATTTTTGTCTTAGTTTTAATTATCTTTTATTTCCTTGAGTCTAAAAACTGGATTCCTCCCTGCTTAAGACATTATATACACTGGAAAGTTCTAAGGATATACAGAATTCCTAAATTGTAGAATGTAATAACAATTAAAACCAGTAAAAGAAATGTTTAGAACCTTCAGGGACCCTTTTTTTTGCTTAGGATGGACAGCTGGGGAATTTCAAGATTTCAAGCAAGAGTTTCACAGAATTGTCCTCTCTGGACTGAAACCATATTCCAAGAGTTCTGACTTTGGGGGACCTAAATTTATAGCTTTCTTTTGAAATACTGATTGTTTAGCAAAATATACAAATAAACAGACTCCAGGGATGCAAAAGCATTCACTCCCTTCCTCCAATATCAACTTTCTTTACATCACCCTGCTATGGTGGCTGCGAGCCAATGTCTGTAGCAAGACATTTAAAAACAACTGTGTGGCTCCTTTTTGATTGGCAGCACAAAATTTGGCTCCATAAAGTCTGGAGAATGAATCAGGAGCTAATGCTGGTACCTGCCTGACTTCAATGTATCTTTGTTTGCTTGCCACAGGAAAAACAATTTAATAACTACAGTTTACAGTCTTGATTATAGTGAACTGGTGAGGTACAGTTCTAGATGCCCTGGCAAAACTCAGCCAACAGATTGGTGGTTTTATTTATTTATTTTTGTAAAGTTGACTTTTAATGGCCCATTTTTGATTAAATCCAGTATTTCATAGTCTATACTCCTGACCTCTGTTACAGCAAGGAGCTCTAGATTTTGCCAAGAATTTCTGACAGCGTTCATAAGATGCTATTATGATCAGGTGTAAAATGCAATATACTCAGTATTTTGTGTAACAATTTTGATGTTATTTTTATAAGGGACCCTCTCAGTTTCACACAAATGAGAAGTAAACTGATACAACCTCAAAGTGGACTTTCCCTCTGAGAGGTATGCTTTTGCATGTGATTTTTAAAATACAGGTGTTAATTTCTTGTTTGTGTTCTCTTGTAAGATCTAAAGCAGAGAATGATATTTATGTCATTGAAATCCATGTGTTGAATTTAGTTAGAATAAGCAGCTATATTAATGATTTTATAAGATGGGCTGTAATAATTGAAAATAATGATTCATAAAATGTCATTGATTATTAGACTTTTATTACCTTAGGTTGTTGTTACTTAGGTTTATATATTTCTATTAAATTCATTCTTTTGTTAGAGTGATAGCAAAGATAAGCAGTTGTTTTTTATTTGGTGACATTTTGAATAAAATAGAATCATTTCAAACCTTTTTATTTCTTTATCTTGATAATTTTTCATTAGAGTCAAAGGAGACAATGACTATTTTTGAGTCAGTAAAAAGGAAATAATATAATTTGCACCAGAAACTTATTAGCATTTATTAAACCATAATACATTTAAATAGTAGCAAAAAATAGGAACATTCAAAAACATTCCTTCAGTTTCCAAGTGTTTCATTTCCCAGCTTCTCACTATGGCTCTCCCTGTACCTTTTTAAGTCATCTGAGATATTTGGTTTTCTGTCATGCTGCCTTCCTATCTTTCCCACCAACAGAATCTGCTTTTTAAATTTAACACCAGTCTCTTATATTACTTACAATTTCTATCTTTTAAGTGCCCTTTTAACATTAAAAAAAAAAAAGGAAAATGCTTCACATTGAGAGATATAATTGTCTTCTTTGTTTTCTCTCCTTTTCCCCTCCCGCCTTCACCCCTGGAGAAAATAGGTTCAAATACTTAGGATCAATATACATTTTTAACCTAAATGTAATCCTGACTATGCTCTCTCTCCTTTGGGACTTTATTTTCTTTACTCATTCCACATTTCTCTTTTCCATTTTTATTTTTCAGGGTGGTTTTGATAACCACAAAGCTGGTGACAATTTGCGAGTAACTCAATTTCAAGTATGAGGCACCATAGTCAAGTGACATATTAAGAAACCACAATGTTCTCTGCAGAATCTGAGAGCATTCCATCCCAGACCCATCTACCTGCATAATATTCTATCACGGTAGAATAACTCTGTGAACAATTTTATATTTTTCATTCAAGTAGTTTTGCATTACGTAGTTTAATCATTTAAAATGTTTTTCTCCTTGCTTTTCAGGAATTTTTCTAAAACATTAATAAGAGCAGTTATCTTAGAAATTTCAATTCTTTTAACTACGCTAAAAATAATCAACAGATGTGTTGTTTTTGTATTTACAGATCTACATATTTCTTGCATAGAAAAATGGCACGCGGTAAGTGAATTTAGACTCCTAAAACATCTTTTGTAATTATATCTAGTTTACTTATAAAAAATAGCCAAGTCAAAATATGGGAGATATTTTTGTCATAATGTTGTTAATCTATATCTTTATAAGTTAAAGAAGACTTTAACTGTACTATTTACATTGAGTTTTCACTACTAAATGCTTATTACTGACCTATAACATCATGTGGTTTCCTGTCCAATTTGTTTCTTATTAGTACTCCAAGAATTCACAGTAATTTTAAGGAACTTAAGTAATCTCTATTCCATTCTTTACTCCATCAATATTTAGTATATTTGTTGGGTAACTTTTATTCCTAACTGCAGATAATTATTTGTAAGTTATTTAGCTTTTCAAAAATACTCAGCTATAGTAAAACATCTAAAAAATTAAAAGGATGAGTTAAAAGTGAAGTAAAATAATAAATCACATATTTTATTTATGTATGATTCTAATCATTTTAATTTCCCTGAAATATTATAAAAATTTTAAATAAAATATAAATGCTACTTTCTTTTCACAAAGAAAATGTATAAGAATATCTTCATGAATGAAAGTATCATGGAAAGTCTTAATTATTGTCACAAAAATTTTATGAGAAAGTAGTTCTCATACTCAGTTATAATGGTTGTCATAATTGCAAATTATATGCCACATTGATATATTGATCTAAAAAAAGAAATATATCCATTATTAGCTATGCTTATTAAATCATGGTACTAAATTTCATTCACCAATTAAGTAAAGATTTTTGGAGAAATTAACTTACTGAATTTCTGACAATCCTGATGTTCATAAACTATAATAGTTAGAAGAGTTGTAAGTTTTATATTTTTGAAAATGATTTAAAATATGAAATAAGTGCATAGGAAAGACTAAGTTCAGAAAATGATGCTTATACAGTTTTAAAAATCCTGGGTCTTCTATGGTAAAATAAATAAAAAAATTGAAGACATCTTATTCATCCATTTTATCATGTAGAAAATTAATACATGCACTTTCTGGTTAACCCCTTGTATTATGAAATTTTACAGGTCCTTGTATTATGAAATTTTACAGGTCCTTGAAGGCACCAACACCAGTTAAAAGAGGCACAAGGACTGGCTCTATTAGTCTATTAAATTTTAGATAAAGTACTTCTTCCTTATTTTATAAGCAAATGTTTTCAATTTTTTTCTTCCTTCATCTCAATCGACTACCTTGTGGTGGGTACAGCCCACCTTTGCAGACAACTAGTCTAGGCTCCACAGGGGTCACCCAGACTAGTGATGGGGTGCTTATTAAATGGATTCCATTTGGGGTACAGGTTACAATTCTGCTTGATGAGCATATATATTCCATTAAAACCTTCTCTTGAATTCTCCTCTCTGTCTTAGTTTAGTTTACTGTTAGTGGTAGAATTATGTCTAGATGGACTATTCCAGGCTAGATAGGATGTTAGAAGTTATATAGCTAGATTTTCCTGTCATTTGAGATTTAGTCTCAGTTGACAGATTTAGAAAATTCAAAAAGCAAAGTGACCACTCTGCAGACATTCTAGCATGAGGGTACTAGCTTCACCTTTCCCAAAATAGAAAGAAAACTTCTTGGTATGTAAGGGAATAATCCTAAGAACCTTTGTGAAATGAGAGCAAAGGTAATACAAAATGTGAATTTTAGATCTTGACGATCCATATTTCATATGGTACCAATGAGAAAGATACTCCAAGCAAGGCTGAGTTGATTTAAGTTCACAAAACCGTGATAGTTTAGTTGAGTAGACAACATATATTTCTGGACTTTTGGGGAGAAAAGATTCTTTTCACTGACCACAGAATATTCCCCAACTTTTAGTGGGTTTAGTCTTCCAGGACACCCCTAATCTCTGAAGGAAACAACTCTGGGTCACAGTTTTCTGTTCATATTATTGAATTATGCTCATTTCCAAGGCAACTCTCAAAATGCACTTATAACATGGTGCCCAAAGAAGAAAATCACCTTCAAAAGACATTCTCAATCAGTCACTAAGAATGCATATTGACATTCTGCCATAATTTTAAATGTGAGTTGAGGGAAGGAAAAGAAAAAGCTACTTCAAACTGACGTTATCATTGAAGTACAAATATTTGTTCCATGTGACAGATTTGAACACTAACAAAAATGGACTGAGGAGTTGAGAAGTTATGACCCAATATAAAATTCTTTGGTTACTGATACAGTCAAACTAAAAACCAAGAAAAATCATTCTTGAACTCCAACAATGAAAATAAATATGTCAAGAGGTTCAATTTTGTCGATATAACAGGCTTCTTGATTGCATAGCTAACAGCCTGCAAATTGCCAAGTGGAGATGGGGGCAGGATCGGATTCATGGACCTGCACTTAGAAAGCCTCCATGCTTGATTTTAATGGTCTGCTGTCATTGTTATGAAAATTTCACAATTTTGAACAAAGGGTCACATGTTTTTATTTATTTTGTAGTGAGTCCAGAATTATATAATTGGTCTTTGTTCGAAGTTAGAATTTTGGTTAGGGCTGTGGTTTGTGGGCAGACAGCAGGGTTTTCTCATGTTCTATATTCTCTTTACTGATAACTCAGTGCCCACAGGTCTCTCAGTGTTCACTTTTAAAACTGAAATTATCTTTGAAAAGCCTATTTATAAAGGTCCACATACAATGCCATTTAAGTCTTATCTAATCTTTGATCTTCATTATCACTTCCTCTTAATATTCAACTAAGCACTAAGATCTGTGGTTTTTATCTCCTATGTATATATTTGAGATCTGTTTCCTCTGCTAACAGCTTCTGTTGTTTCATCAAATGGTGAGACTCATCAAATTGCCTGGTCAATTATGCTGACCACCTCATTGAAATATCTGACTTTGGTTCAGTCTTAGTTTCTCCAATGCATCTTCCATAGAAGGGTCACATTCCGTTTGTTGCCCCTGCCTGTTTTTTGTAAACCAAGTTTTATTAGAACATAGTCACATCTATCATATATATTACCTATGTATATACGTTTTTTTTCTGTAGCTGCAGAGTTGAATAGTTGCGACATAGTCCTGAAAATAAGATAAAAAGCTACATAAAATCTGGGTATTTATAGAAAAAGCTTACTAGTCTGTTTCATAGATATGTTCAAATCATCCTCTAATATGCGTTTGATTTTTTTTGCTTTCCCCTTAGAACTCGAAATGGCACTATATTCTTTGCAATTTAAATTCTAAGTCATTTGACCTGGAATAACCTATTCTTGATATGCCTCTGGATTCTACCAACATTTTCCTCAGAAGATCAGTACCTGAAACACTAGTTCCCATGGGGTTGGGGAGGAATGGTGACTAGGAGAGAGGAGGAGGAAGAAGTAAATGGAAGATTTATCATATCTGCTTCTGAAAATATTGTAAATGCCACCTCCTATTCAATGGTTCTTTATGGAAACATGAATTTCAAGAATATTAAATCTAATTTATATTCAGGCTGCAAATATAACTTGCCCCACTGAATATTATCTAAACAGAAGAACTATTTATTGAGGAAAACAATTATTTCCCAGCATGTTTTAGTAGAACAGCAGTTAGGTCAATCACCACCCAAGGAGCAAGTCACATACCCAAGGGTTCGAGTCCTGGGTCTGGGAGGAAACAACCAGTGTGAACAACTCAATAAAAATAAAGTGATGTTTCTTCCTCCTTTCTCTTTCTGCCTACTTGTATATTCACGTCTTCATTTCTACCGGTGTCTTACCTTTAAAAAGAATGTGCTCCACTGTGCTCCAACGTAGTTAAGGAGCCTAGTAAAGTTTGGTGGTTTACGTGATTAGAGTTTAGAAATTTAATATATACATCCACACTTAGTCTAGTAGAGAGAGGTAGAATCATAATACAGCATTTCCTTGCATTTCAGAACAATGGGATACAATTTCATTCCAAGCAGGATTTCTAAATCCTCATATTTTTTCCTTAAGAGGAATAGCATTCGGCTGGCAGATATGATTAGAAGCAGCATATATGAAAACAATATTTCCCCCAAATAGAATGCATTTCTCTTAGAAGAATTAATGCTTACTGATAACTATTTGCCAGATATTATCCTAAGCATAATCTATGTGTGTGCTCATTTAAAATGTTTAACAGTTCCATCTTACAGGTGAAAAAAGGAGGTTTGAAGGGGTAATTAGTAGACATTAGGGCCAGAATTCAACCTCAGGTGTTCTGATTCCAGAAACTATATTTACCTGTTCTACTGCAATCTTCCTGTTAGAAAACATTCCTTTTACTTGATGTGAGGTCAAGCTTTCTGGAAAATATCATGAAGATAAATAGTTCAGAATTTTATTCCTAAAATAAAATTTTGCAGTTTTTTTTTAGAATGAGCTATATGAAGCCAGAAGGACTGCAGACACTGGTTTGTTATGGTTTTCTATGCTGGGAGTTAAGGGGAAAGGTGGTGGCAGGACTTGGCACAGGTTTAAATTTCCAAAGTCAAGGGACTTGTAAGTTAACTTTAGGTTTTCTTGTTTATTCTCATCTACTGATGAGAATAGCATGTTTTGCTTTGAATTAAAAATAATTAAATGACAAGCCTCATTAAATCAATGATATCTCTGGAACTGAAATAAGGTGCTAGTCATTTAACTGGAAAGCAAATCAGGCATACTACAAAAATACTTAATTTTCACCATGCTACACCTGGATCGAACTTTGTAATAGACACCAATGCTCAGCAAAGTAAAATATCTTATCCACGATCATGGGACCAAATCAGAACTAGAAACAAGGGCAGGTTCTTTGTACCAAAGAAACTAATGCTGAGGTCCCTCATTTCATGGCTGTACAGTCAGGTTCATCACTTGTGACTCATGATAGCAATATGGTCACTTGAATTATATTAAATAGAGCTTTGAGTCTATAATAGAATCTGTTGTCAGGTCTATGAAGGTCAACACTCTCTTTAGATTCTTAAAAAAAAAGTTCATATAGCATGTCACCTATGTGGTAACATCAAACTCTTGATATTTCAAGTTGGTTCTTCTTACAATTCTGGTCTCAGCTACATCAGTTCAATTAGGTTTTGCTTTTTGATCACAACCTGGGTGTTTATTATGACGAAAAAGCTGTAGCTCTGATACCAGTGTCTTCAACTTTCATTACACTTAAAACTAATAACATGTTATATTCAATTAATCTCAATTTAAAAAAGCCAACACATACTCTTTTTTTTTAAATGTCAAATCCAATGGATCTTTCTTTTATTTGAGCTTCTTTCAAATGGCTGCTGCCATTAATAATATATTTTTTTCTTGAAAATATTCACCTTTTAGCTTCTAGTACTCTACCATTTGTTCTCCTCTTGGTATTAGTTTACAGTTTACATATCTGCTTTCTCTTCCATTGCTTGCCTCTTAAGCTGAGATAGTCCCTCATGTTTCTACTCATTTTTTTATTTGCTCTACATTTTATCTTGGAGTCACTTCGATTCTCTTCTACAACTTCAGTTATCAGAGAATTTCTTGACTCTCGGTCATGGATAGGCTGACAGTAAGTACCATGTTAAATGGGACAGTACCTTTTTTTCATATTTCTCAACCATCCCGTTGTTCTAATCTAAATGTCAAATTTGTCCTGTTTTAATAAAACAGGGACATCTTTCACACAGGGCAAAAGGGGCAGCTGAAACTCTCAGAGCCCAGTCAGTTGAGAGGGCCCAAAAGAAACTTCCCCTTTTGCTCCATGTTACAGATGACCCTTGCCCGCGTTGGCAGCCACAGGCAGTTGCTGCTACTGCTGTTTCTGCTCCTTGTGAGGAAGTAAGCCAGGAAAAGGACCCCCCGCACATACACCAATCAGACCTTTTCCTCAAAGGGAGCAGAACACTCAGTGTGGTCAAGCTGCAGGCACTATGGGACTTATTTCTGGCACTTTAAGGGTTATTGGGTATTTCTGACACTGAATGGTTAAAGCAACATATGTTTTAGACTGACTGTTTACGGCAGGGCTCATGGGGTGCCAAATATAGTTTTGCCTAAGGTGTCAAAATAAATTTCAAACACTGGCCCTGACCATTTGAAGTCCTGTGGGACCACATCATTACTATGCAATCACTGATTGTCATCACATAGTACTTACTTGTTATAACCTGGCTGTTATGCTCCTGCTCAGATTGATCTACCGCCTCCCCTCCACTTAGTTACCAATGCATAACTGCTTCCATTTTTGCCACCCAATGTCCCATTTTTGTCTCAAGGACTTATGGTCAGCCTAGTTATAAACTCTTTGAACAGCTAACCAAAGCTATAAAATACTTCACTCAAATACTGATGTAAGAATATATCAGCTAATATTTGTTGAGCAGTTACTATATGATCTATCAACTGCTCACAACAATCTCAGGAAGTTGGGTAAAGAAATTTGCCAAAGATCCAGACCTCATAAGTTAACATGGCTGGAATTCAAATCCCAGTATCTTTCCTATAAATATACAATGGGATTCAAATGTTGCATTTATTGTTTGGGGAATCATGACCTCCTGAAGCCCTTTTAAAGGTGCTACTGAACTATTGCAATAAGATGGTAGCTATAAAACCTCATTTTGTCTGTAACCTGAATTCCATATACTTATCTTTTAAAAAGATTTTATTGAGTCATAATTGCCATATAATAAGTTGCTCATATTTAAAACGTGAAATTGAGTTTTACCTATGTATATAACTGTGAAACTCTTGCCACAATCAAGAAATTATAATCATTACCTTTAAAAATTTCCCCAGTCTTTTGTATCATTCCATCCAGCCTTTCTCTGATTCAGTCTGCCCAGAAGCAATCATTGATTTGTTTTGTTATTAAAAAGCAGCTTGCATCTTGTAGAGTTTAATATTCATAGACTCATACAAAATGTAATCTTTTTAATATAATTTCATTCATGCAGTGTACTTATTTTGAGATTAATTATGCTGTATATAACAGATGTTTATTCCTGTTTATTGCTGAGTAGTATTCCATTGTATGGACATGTCACACTTATCCAGCCGTCTGCGATGAGTAGTTGGAGTGTTTCCATTTGGGAACAATTCCCACCAAAAACCTTACATGAACATTTTTAAGTCTTTGTACAGAACTGATTCATTAGAACATACACATTCATTCATTTATTTATCTTTAATGACAGAGTTTTGCCAAGTGGCGCCACCATTTTACATTTCTGTACTTGATGTATGAGAATTCCACTTGCTTCACATACTTGATAACACAATATACTAAGTATTTTTAATTTTATCTATTCTGATATGTGTACTGGTATCTTGCAGTTGTACTTTGAAGTTCCTCAACAACTAATAAAATCGGTTATCTGTTCATATTTTCCTTTGTCATCCACCTATATTCTTTGTTCAAATAGCTCCTCACATACTTTTTCCTTTTAAAAAACTGGATTATTTTCCTTGAGTTTTGAGATTTTTTTAATATATTCTGAATACAAGTTCTTTATCATAACTGTCATTTGCAAGCATTTTCTTCCAGTTTAACTTCCTTTCCTTGTCTTTAAGTGACTTTGAAGATAAGAAGCTTTAAAGTTAGCAAATTCCCTCATATATTACTTTTATGGAATATCCCAAATTTTGATATATTGTGTTTCAATATTTATTCAAATGCTTCATAATCCCATTGTCACTTCAAAATTCTTTCTAGCTTGCCTCTTGATTTCTTCTTTAACTCATGATTTATTTATAAGTATGCTATCTAGTTGTGAATACATGGGACGTTTTCAAAACTATTCCTGTAATTGATTTCTAATTTAATTTCACTGTAGTCTGAAAACATAGAAGAGTTGAACCATTTGAATTTATCAAGACTTGTCTTATGAGTTGGAAAATGGTTCATCTGTCTCATGCACATTTGCAAAAAAAATGTAACCTGCTGTTGTTGGATGGAATGTATTAGAGATATCAATTAGGTCAATTTGATTGATAGTGTAGTCCAAGTTTTCTACATATGTAATGGCTTCTATTTTTACTATCAATTATTGACATACAGATATTTAAATATTCAACTATAATTATATCTATCTTTGTTCCTTATTTCAATTCTGTCTCTTTTTACTGAATGCATTCTGAAATTCTGTAAGCAGATGTGTAAATATTTAAGATTGCCATATTCTTTTGAATAATTTATCCCTGTGACAATATAAAATAATTATTTTATCTCATATTTCATATTCTGAAATCAATTTTGATGGTAATGTAATCACTACAGGTTTCCTTACTTAGTTATACGATACATATTTAATTTTCCATTCCATAATTTTTAAACTATTTAAATGTCATTTTTTGCTGTCATTATATAGTTACATCTTGATTTTATATCAAATATGGTAGTCTTATTTTTAACAGTAATATTTATTATTTCTTCTGTTCTTCATGCTGTATTAATCTTAGTACATTGAAATTGCATCTCAGTCTATGTTTCACACTATATAGCCATTGGAAGTCTAATGTCCTTTACCACCTCCTTTTCTTCTCCTCTTTCCTTTCCTTCCCTTCCTACCCCCTGAATTTTTGCTAGGGTGTTCATTTGTTTTGTTTCATCGTATTCTGCATATGAATTAAATCATCCTGTAGTTATCCTTTTTTCTGATTTATTTTGATTAACATGATCCACTCCAGTTCCATCCAGATTGTTGCAAATGGCAATTTTCAGTTGTTGTTTTTTCCATTTCTTTCTTTTCTTTTCTTTTTTTTTGCCACACAGAATTCCATTGAGTATTTTACCACAACTTCTTCATCCAGTCAACTGCTGATGGGTATTCAGTTTGTTTCCATGACTTGGCTATTGTGGAGTGTGCTGTTATGAACATAGGGATGCAGATTTTTTTTCTGAGATTTTTTTGTCCTGCATATATGCCCAGGAGTGAAATTGCCTCATAAAACACTGAATCCATCTTTGTTTGAGGACTCTCCATACTATTTTCCAAAGAGGTTGTACCAATTTACATTCTCACCAACTGTGTAGGACAGTTCCTTTTTCTCTACACCCCCTCCAACACCTGCTACTTCCAATCTTTTTGATATAGGCCATTCTCACTGCTATGAAGTTGCATCTCATTGTGGTTTTTATTTGCATTTCTCTGATGATGAGTGATATGGAACATTTTTCAGGTGTCTGTAGGCCATCTGTGTGTCTTCTTTAGATAGGTGTTTATTCATTTTTTTGCCCATTTTTTGAGTAGGTCGTTGTCTTTTTATTATTGAGATGCGTGAACTATATATATTTTGGAAATCAAGCTCTTATCTGAGGTATGTTATCTAAACATCTTTTCCAATGCCTTGGGCTTTCTTTTTGTTTTAGTGGTGGTTTCTTTGGCTGTGCAGAAGCTTTTCAGCGATTGTTTTGTTTTGCTTTAGTTTCTTTTATTGTAGCTGTTCCTTTAGCAAAAACATCTTGAGTTTGAGTCATGGAGTATTTTCACATATTTTCTTCTAAGTATTTTATGGCTTTATGTCTTATGTCCAGGTCTTTGTTTCATTTTGAGTGAGTCAACTTTTGTGTATGAAAGTTATGAGGAAGCTAGTTTCATTTTTTTTCTTTTTTTTTTGATTTGTTGAATATACTTCCCTTCCTCCACCGAATGTTCTTGGCATCTTTGTCATAGGTTAATTGTCCATTTAAGTGTGACTTTATTTTTGTACTCTCAGTATGATTCTAGTGATGGTGTGTCTTTTTTGTTCTAGTACCATACTGCTTTGACGATGATTGATCTATAGAATAGTTTGAGATCAGGGAAAGTGATTCCTCCATTGTTCTTTTTTTCTTTTTCCTTGATATAGCTTTGGTCATTCGAGGTCTTTTGCTGTTCCATACAAATTTAAATACTGTTTGCTCCATTTCCTTGTAAATTGTCCCTGAGATTCTCATTGGAATTGCATTAAACCCATATAATGCTTTGTGTAGAATAGCCATTATTATTGTGTTACTTCTTCCAACCCATGAACATGAAATATTTTTCATCTCTTTGTGCCTTCTTCAATTTTTTTTTTTGTGTGTGAATGTCCTGTAGTTTTCATCGCAGAGGTTTTTCACCTCCTTTGTTAAGTTAATCCCCAGGTTTTTTATCTTTCTTGGTACTTTTGTGAGTGGGATTGCTTTTTATTTTTTTTTTCCTCTAATTGTTGTCATATGGGAATACTATTTATTTGTGTGTGTTGATTTTATATCCTGCCATTTTGATGTATGCATTTATTGTTTTCATCAGTATATTTCATGGAATCTTGAGGATTTCCTAGGTATATGTCATGTCATCTGCAAATAATGATAGTTTAATTTCTTCTTTTCAATTTGGACTCCTTTAAGTTTCTTTTCTTTCCTTATTGCTCTGGCCACAACTTCTAACACTGTGTTGAAGAATAGTGGTGATAGTGAGCAACTTTGTCACTTTGTCTTCTTACAGATCTTCGATGACAGGCTCTCAGTTTTTTACTATTGATTATGATGTTGCCTTTGAATTTATCAAATATTGCTTTTATCATGTTGAGGTGTGAGTATTCTATTCTTATTTTGATGACAGTTTTTATCACGAATGTGTTTTGAATCTTGTCAAATGCTTTTCATGCATCTATTGAGATGATAAAATGGTTTTTGGTTTTCATTTTGTTGATGTGATGTATTACATTGATTGATTTGTATATGTTAAACCATCCTTGCACCCCTGGAATAAATCTGACTTGATTGTGGTGTATAGTTCTTTTGATTTGCTGTTGAATCTATTTGCTAGGATTTGGTCAAGTACTTTTGTATCTATATTTATTAGCAATATCGGTCTGTAGTCCAATTTTTTAGGTGCTGTCTTTTTTCTAATTTTTAAATAGGTTATTATTGGTCTCATATAAAGTATTTGGGAGTTTTCCCTCCTCTTCAACATGGGGTAGTCTATCTTTTAAGTGGTGTGTTTAAATCATTTACAGCCATGGCATGTAAAGAAGTTAAATTTAAATCTGTCATTTTGCTACTTACTTAGTATTTGTCCCATTTGTTCTTTTCTCCTTTTTATTCTCTTGTCTTGTTTGAAATTATTGAGTACATTTTAAAATTTCCACTGTATCTTCTTTGTGGTTATTGCTGTTGCTTGTAGTATATCTATTTAATCTCATCATTTACTTTCAAATGACAGTCTATCATTTAATGTGTAAGAGTTTCATAAATTTTAAATTTCTTTATTTTTCACTTACCCTCTTTTGCTTTTTGAGGTATTATTTCCATACAATTCCTTTTACAATGTCATAGAGCCCTCCTGATTATTTTTTATTCAAATAATCAATTGTCTTTGAGATAAATTTAAATAATAGGAAAATATTTATAATTCAACTACCTAGTTACAATTGCTGGTGATCTTCATTCTTATGTTGATTAATATTTTCATGCAGTATTATTTTTTCTGCTAAAATATTTTATTTTTAGTATAACTCTATTGATAAATGCTTCAGCTTTTTATTTCGATATATATATATATATAAAGAGAGATAGTCTTTGCTTTTTTATTTGAAGATATTTTAACTAGATTTATTACTTTTGACAATATTTTTAAATTTTTAATTTTAACACTTCAAAGACGTTGTTTTCTTACTTGCATTATTTCTTGTGGGAAATCTTTTGTCACCCTTCTTTTATTCTGGATGTTTTTAATATTTCTATTTTCCACTTGCACTGAATAATTTGCTTATTAGGTGCCTTGCTTTATTTTTGTTCATGTTTGCTGTGCTTGGTTTTCATTGAACTTCTTGTATAAACATGAGTTTATATTTTTGATATATTTGTATACTGTTGCCTCATATACTTTTTCTACCTATTCCCTTGTTGAAAACTTTAGGGAAATGATGTCACCAAAAATGATGACGTTGGAGACCCCAGCCTCCATCCTGTCACAAATATCCATAATTAGACAGCTCTCCATGAGTAAAAATAACTCTGGGAGAGATCAGGAGTCTACTTAAGAAGCTTTGGCAATACAGTAAAATAAAAAGTCTGAGAATGACCACACAAAAGGGGAAGGAAAGCAACTTCATTTTTCCTGCATTGCCCCATCTTCCAGGCTGAAACTGCTCAGTGCCAAGAGGAACACATTGGCTAAAAGAGTTTCCCTTGCTGGGAAAAAGAGAGAAGAGTGTTTTCACTAGCTCCAGTCTTAAGAGCTTTGTACAAATACCCCATCGGAGATCAGCAAAACTGAGATAAACAGAAACAACTTGGAACAAGAAGAGGGCAGAGACAACCATTATCAGTCACGTGGTGGGTGTGACCATGGTTCCCAGTGATCTCTGCGGAGGTTCTAAGAATTTTTAAAGCTGCTCAAGAAACCAAAAGCCACTCAAGCCACTGTGAAATCATGCTTATTTTACCACTATTTTCTCCCTTGTAGGTTTTCACATTTGCTGATGACAGCTGTTGGAACACCTCCCCTCTCCCCCTTCTCTGAATCTCACTTCCCCTGAGAGCCCAGGATCCTCATGCACTGTCATCTTTAGCTCTGTGGTTCCAAAAGTTCAAGAAACCAGTCTAGACCTTGCAACTGATCAGAACTGTCATCTGCACACACACTACATTAACCCTCTGGCTCTGTACCTGCACCCATGGGCCTTACTCACATCATAAGCCTCCACTGCCACTTGAACTCTTGTGGCAAGATCACACAGTCATGGTGGTGCATGTTTAAAGTAGGGCCTCCCTCACTGCTGTGACCCTGGGTTCAATCATATCTCCTGTTATTGCACTGTTGGACTCTTCTATACCTAGCCCATCCAGGTTTTTGCACTTGAACACCTAAGACCTGACCCCTCTGACAGGCCTACACTATCATGCATGTGCCCATGGCAATGCACTGCAGTTACAGAGGTGCATGCTCACTGTCAGGACCCTTATAGCTGGAGGGAACCCTTCCTGCTGACTCTGGCTCCTTCAACCACATATGTGCATGTGTGTGTATGTGTTTGTGTGCAGCCAGTCTCTGATATGATACATACTCCTGAAACCAGGTCCCCACCCCCAGCTTGAAGTTTTCATACCTCCATACAGGCCACTACTATTCCCTGCCTTGGTCCCTAGTCAATGAATCTGAAGCTGCTCCTGAGAAACCCAACATCCCTGCACTGGGGGTCCCTGCTTCTGCAGCATTCACCAAGGACCATGCAGTTGTTAATGTGTATCTCAGAACCTTAGCCATGGACTCATAGCCCCCAGACTCAGAGCTGTTAATGCTTTCCCACACTTCACATCTTGCACCCTGAGACCCAAGGTCATGATATTCTCTAGTGTACCACTACTCAGAGCTATAAGTCTTTCCTTGGTGAACACTTTGGAGGCTCAAAAGTCTGAATAACAAGAGACCAAAATAAGCAGCTAGTGAGTAGTGAGGAGGGGCAAAAACTAAGGAAGTGTGGTATCCTGGAAGGCAAGGAAGGAACATGTTTCAAGAAATGGGGAGAGATCAACCATGTCAATGTTATTGAGAGATATTTGTCATTGGATTATTCAATGTAGAGGTTTTCAGAGATTGTGCATTGTTAATGATACCTCAAAGCTTCATATATTGGAGATATACCATTTATTAAATTAAATTCAGATGAACATTATCATGCATGATGTGCCTACTCCTTAGTATGAACAACATTATGTTTCTCAACTTGAGAGGTGTCCCAATATTTCCATTTGTCACTCACTAGGTTTTTAAAGTTTAGTATGAGATCCAGTGCCCTATGGTTTGAAGGAAAAGAGATGATGTTCCTAGAAAGTCAGTCTAATGAAGTACCTTCTATCAATGTGAGCAACAGCCTACTAATAATGTGCTTACCTTACATGCAGGAAAGAATTTTCTCTTCTCCTGATCAGAACCTAAAGTAAAAAAAAAAAAAAACAATATTCCATTCAGAACTTGTTTAGATTAAAAATGTTTGAATGTTAGAATACTATATTTATTATCTTAAAGGCACTAGACGGAGATCCACAGAACCCAAAAGTACGTATTGATAAGGAACACCTTCCATTTTCACCTTATTAAAAATATTCCACTATGTGATTAAAAACAAATAAGAACAAACTTTCAAAAAAAAAAAAAGAGATTAGCTATAAAAACAATTGTTTGTGTTCTTAACCTTAGGTTACTTTTTTCTTTACTAAAATGAATTCCAAAGGTAACATCTATTAAGGGGTTCATGAATTCGCTCAATATTTTATGTGAATGATTCAACATGTGGATTTAATTTGAATTTCACAAACACAGTGTCCTTATTTAAGATACTACATTCTTTGCATCTGAGTTGACTCTATTCTGCCCAGCATATCTCTTATTTACTTATTTATCTAGATGTCATTTAGGGAGGTTTAAATGATCCATTAAGTGATAGTTTCTAAATGAAGCAAACACTTTAGTTATTAGATGTAGTAGCAGCCTTGGAGAAAAAGTACAGTAAGAGTTTTCAAGAGCAAGGGAGTAGAAGTGAGTGCTTATTGTAAGTGTGCATGCTATTCCTAGTGACAAGAGCCCTTCCAAGGAAGCTCTTCTCCAATGAGAGTAGTTCTTCCACAGTGGTGTAAGGCACTCACAGGCTCACTTGATTATCCCTTCTTCCCAAACTTTCAAAGGAAACAATCCAATTACCTGACTAGAAAGTGAATAAGGGAAGAAATGGGAAATATCTGTTGCATTTCAACTATATAGCTTCATGTATTTAGAATGAAAAATACTGAAGTCTAATATGACCTTGTGATAACTACACAGCCCTTTTCAGACAAGAGTGAAGAAAATAAGTCATAAGAGCATCTCCCCTACTTTTTTATACTCTAATTCTTAGTATTTTTTTTTAATATTAACCTCTGTAATACTATTTTATATGTCATCTTGACTGACCAGGAGATGTCCAGATTAAACATTATTCCGAGATAAGACTGAGGATGTCTCTACTTTTAATGGCACCTGAATCACCAACGTGTGTGGGCATCGCCTAATCTATTGAGAGCCTGAAAGGAACAATAGACAGAGAAAGGAAGAGTCTGCCCCTTCTGCTTCATGGAGCAGTCTTATCTCACCTATCCTCTCCTGTCCTCAGACAGATTTACATCATCATCTTCTTTTGTTGAACTGCAATGCACCAGCAACCTTAATGTATCTGCAGTGTGCAGACAGCAGATTCTGGAAATTCTCCTCTTCTATAAGCCAATTCCTCATAGTAAATCTCTCTCATATGTATATGTATATATGTTATATGTTATATATATGTATGCTTACATTAGATGTATCATTATTAGATGTATTATCTTATATCAGATATATCCCATTTTTATATATTGTATCATTTAGTTTCTCTATAAAACTTAATACATACTCCATTTTGTTCTTGAGCTTACTAAATCAAATAATGAGACTAAAATATGACCCTTGTTACAGGGTCTTCAAAAACATACTTCATGATTGGACATCTGAATTTAAGTAAGGAATCTTTATTGAACAATTCCAGGATGACTAGAAGTAATCTAGATATTTGATTTGTTTAATTAGAAGGGAAGAACTTTTAATGAATGTCTTGTCAGGGTAGGGTAGTTTATTCAGTGGAAGCCAACAGCCTCAACAACTTAGAGACTTAACAAAGTTCTGTTTATTGTCCATATATGTGAGATGGCAGGAGATTATTCTCTCTTTATTTACTACTTTATCTACTGTAGCCACTCAGATATGAAAATCAAGTGTTATAAGTAGAATGTCTAGCAGAGAAACCTCAATAAGTTGCTTACTATTTTAAAATAATAATAATCAGCTATAGATCTGCCTCCAGGATTATGTGATAGGAAAAAGCAATTCCGTGAATCTTATGCTGACTCTTAAAGCTGCCACCCAGAAGTCACACATTATTTCCAATCATATTTTATTGGGCCAAGCAAGCATGATGGTGGGACTATGCAGCCTTGAGTAGAAAACAACAAAACCACATCATTAAACCAGATGATGGTTCTCAGTGTTCGTGACTGGGTTATAAGCCATGGTGGAAACACAGCTGCCAATATCTGGGACTATAATAGTAGAAAATTTAATGACCCAAGGCCATGAACATAGGTCAGGAAAGTACTCTATAGAGAGAGAACCAAAAATGAGACTAAGCTGGTTAAGTTCAAAAGTCTCAGTTTCAGCTAAAGAGAATTATACAGTCACACCAAAGCATCTAGGATGCATATATAGAAGAGTTTTTTTTTAATGCTTGTCTCCTCTTTCTTCTGATATTTATTCAAATGTTAATTCCATTGGATACAAAATATCTAGTTCTTTATAGTTACTTCGTATTTAGGTATTATCCATGAACTAAAATAACTTAGAATAAGATTCCAACGCTTGAAAAATTATTTTATATTGTCAAAATGGTCATTATATTCAACTACATATTTCATTTATTCCATAAATCATATATAAATAGTTATATCTTGGCATCTCCTAATATTATCATAGCAAATTTTCTGTCGTAATTATTATAGAGGTAGCATGATATTTATAGTTCTCTCTACTAAACATTTGATTCGTATTATATCATTTGAATCTTAAATAAACTGTAGCTTGCTAGATAGCTATTCACAGACGAGGAAACAGAGGCACAAAAATGTTAGGTAGCTTTGCCAAAAGTCACAAAATTAAAATATCGAGGGATATATTTTTAAGCTATGTTTGTCTGTTGGGCAAACCCGTTTCCATTACCCCAAACTGTGTTGTTTATTGAAAAAATGTTCTAAACTAAGAATAACTAAAAATATCTATAAAATAAATAAATAAATAAATATCTAATAAAAATATAATAAAAATAAAATATCTAATAAAAATAAATATCTATAAAATAATGTCAATAAGGAGTTCAATTCAGTTAGATTACTGCAACTACAGACTTGACTGATAAATTATTTCCTTATTTTCCTACCTGAATTGACACTTGAATATTTTGCCTTCTAACTGCAAGAATTAATTCATAGTATATATTTACTCATAGCAAGAAATTTAGTGCAGGTGATTGTAATATTGATTCAACAAAATCCTGGGCTGGTATTTTGTGATTCTGTAGGATTTCTTAATACAGCTACCCATCATTTCATGTATATTTCTCTGTGCCTTCACTCTGGTATTCTGTTTATGTTTCTGTGGATTATGTTTCCTTGCAGTGATGGCCTTGTGTAGAGTATTTACTCGCGCCAAGTAAGCCTGGATCTTGGTTTGGACACTAGGATTTCTTAAGCTTTGTGGCATCACAACTGGTTGGATTTGTTGAAGTTCTTATGTAGACTCTCTGTTGCTACCTGAAAATTCAGTCTATGGGGTTGGAGTTTGTGTGAAAGATGCAGAGCCTTCCTCCAGCGCCCCAGCAACCTACCACTATGACCACCTAGCTATTAAGCCACAATCAGCTATCAGGTTGCCATTTTACCTCCTCCCACAAGTTGGCATAGTTCCACCCTATCCTCTGCAGCCAGAATTCTGAGTCTGAGTCTGTGGTATATCTCTGAACCCATACATTTTTTCCTATACTTTCTTGTCGCAATTGCTACTGTGTCTCTATAACTTCTTTGCCTGCTTTTCACCAGGTTTTTTTGGAAAATAGTGAATTCCTAGTTGCTCCGTGGGAAGGATGTGAGTCTTGTTCCTACTAGGTTGCCATCTTGACTGAAAATCTGAGAATATCTTGCGAAGAGGGAAATAATTGTTTTTTTTTCTTCTAAAGTTAGCAAATAAACAGTGCTTATTATATAGGTACATGTATGTATATGTGTGTGCAAGTGTGTATATTAAATGAATGAATGAGAGATAATAAATTATCGTAGTACAGAAAAAATTTATAATAAGAATGCTTTGAACACTTTCTTCCCTTTCGTGGAAAATATTTCATAGGTCTTTTTGTGATATCATTTGTATAATAAGATCATGTCATCAATGATCAAATTCTTTTGACTAAGCCACATTAATACTGAAATAATATATATGAGCACAGAACATGTATAACTAATAGATTATTTTCAATTCTGTTATTTTACAGCAAATTCGTACTTTAAGCACTAAAATTGTCTCTAAAAATATTAGTTGGATCCAGAATTTTACTGTATTAAAATTATACTTGAACACTTTCTTCTAGAATTTAATTATATAATGATAATAAAATAACTACTCATACAGAAACCTATGCTTTGAAATAATTCATATAATTCACTGAAAAGTTAAGCTTAAGCATAAATGCCTATCTACTATCTACAAGTAAAATAAAAATTTAACAGTGGTTTTGTTTTCATTTTCACTTACCCTCACTATATTATTAATGGGACTCTTAGAAAAAAATGGATGCAATTTTCTTGCTTCTGCTCCTGTATGGTACTTTCCTTCTTTTGACATCTCTTTGTTCATCTTTTGTGCTTTATTCCAATCTATATCACATGCTAAGTCAACACAATTCAGTTGAATGGCAATTTGTCTCAGAACCAATGAGATCATTAAAGATGATTTCTGGGCTCTTTAAACTTGCTCCAAACTCCATCATTTAAAGTAAAACTCCATCATTTAAACTACAGTGTCTTAATTAAACTTGAACTCTACTGTTATAGTTTGTATTTGGCACCTCACAGATTCAGGCAACAAAATCCTTCCAATTATAGTTGCCAGTTATCACGCCTGTAAGCAAGTTTGTTTTCCTTCTTAACTTTGCACAGTAAGATAAGTTTTACTGACAACATTCATTTCTGATACTCTCTGGAAGAATTTCTTCCATATCGTTTTAGAAGGAAGGCCATTGTCCTACTTTATCTCACTTACAGAATGACAAAATTATATCCCAGTGACAATAATTAAAAACTATTTTTTGTTTTCTGTGATCATAGTATTTATTTTTTATAGTCTTGTGTAAGAGGACACAAAAGTGTCCTCTAAAACGTAAACTTATTAAATGCAAAATATTATTGTGCTAAGTATCACTAATTCTTTTGCCTCCTTATTTTTCTATATTTGTGATTATTTGCTTGTCACATTATAAACACTGTTTTCTCTACCATAGCTTTTCTTGTGGATTATGGTAAACAGCCCTTAAAGTAAATGCACCAAGGATAATACTTGCAAAGTGCAATAGTTGGGTTCTGTTTTAATTCTTTACTAGGGTTAAATAAAAAACTGTCTCATTGTATCAATACCAAAAACATTTTATAAAATTAAAATACACTGTTAAAAATATTTTCTTAAATGTGCCTTATATACTAGTTACGTAAAGACTACCTTAATGTTTTAATTTCAAAGAATTCTGTTTGGTGTAATTTGTCACCTCCTGCTTTGGCAATAATTCTTTACTAAAATTCTAAATCAGTGGGTGCCTATTATTCAGTTACAAACAAATGGTGAATAACGGGTTCACCCTATCTCATGACACCCAGTGTTTCCTGAAAACTCTCAACACAGAGGTTCTGAGCTTGATGGGGAGAAATGGGCAAATGCACAAAACTGGTCTGTAACTTCCAAGGAGAATCATCATATTCTTGAGTGTAACCAAACCTACTTATATTATCACTTAAATCACCCACAAAAACAAAACAAAACAAAACAAAAACAACAACACTATGACTGCCTACTGAATGAGCTTCTCTCCATTTCATATATATCAAGATATTTGGTAAATTTTAAAAATAAGTCTCTAAGAAACTGCCTTTTAAAAAAACAGACAAGTCTTCTGATGTGATAGTTTCTAGTAGCAAATGCACAGTAATCACAAAGTTCTAGTGCACAATCAAATGACTTCTTCTGTGTTGCATTAGCTCAATGGTTTTCAGTTAGAGGCAATGTTGCCACAATGTGTACTTGGCAATGTCTGGAGACATTTCTGTTGTCACGCTGGAGATGGGGGGAGCAGTGAGATGTTACTGGAATCTAGTGGGGGAAAGTACAGGGGTGCTACAACCAGCCCGCATGCCAGAGAAGACCCCCACAGCAAACAATTACCCAACGAAAAGGTAAATAACGAGATAGCTGTCCAAAGCTACCATTTTGTCATCAGAATATGTAATTTCTATGGATGAAGTTCATTCTAACAGGAAGTCTTTTTTAGTTTGTCTTCAACATTGTCAAAATTCCAATGAAAAGCTACTCAGAGAGACCAACTCTGATAAATATGAAATAATTTGGTGGAGGTGACAGAGTCGGGGTATTTGTGGGACTTTAGGTAGTACACAAACACAAAACCCCCTCCTGAGCTGCCTTTTGAAGGTGGGAAAAAACTGCATCTCAAGCAGAGTGCATGTAGCTCATTAGTGACCTAACTGGACTCTGTTCTTTATAAGAAAAACTTCCTCTGGGTTTGGGAATGGGGGGAGGGAGGCTCTCCAGGGATGGGAGTGGGGTGGGCAGTTTGTAAGTCCTAGAAATACAAATCTTTGAGGTGACTAAATTAAAAACATGCTATGAAGCTATAAACTCACTCCCAAATCTGTGGCCTCAGGTCAGAATCCCTGCAGGAGCACTGTTTCCTCAATGCCTGTGCTTGTTAATATTTTCTGTAAGGAGCAGCCCAGGGCTAATTCAGCTCTAAGCAGGACTCCGCCAGCCCACATCAAAAATGACAACAGGCCTTGGTGGGAGGTTCAGCCAGAGTGAGGATTCTGTCCTGGTTCACCCCAGAGAGTAGCAAGGACAAATGTAAATGTTCTGTTTCATTGAACATCACATCGGATTATACAAACCCTACTCTTTTTCACTTGAAAAGCTACCAATTTCTTTATTCAGATGTATAAGAGATGATTTTTGATGGACCCCAGAACAACCCAGTGACAATTCCTGTTTCCTCACACAGTTCAGAAGATGCAAGTCAGCCTCCCCAGGTCCCCTCTCCCTGGTAACACAGCACCTACCACCTCTCTTATGACTATGCATCAGAGATATGGTGCTCTGATGGGAGAAAATGCCAAGACAGCAATTGATGAATTGAAAGCAATTTTAAACCAATGATAGGTGAAAGATATTGCTCTTTCTATCATGTTTTGTTTTTAAAAATTCCTAATGTCCAGTTTTCAGTCCAGATTTCAGATGGGGATAATGTCCCTTATTTCCGCCTCCTCCCTGATTAGATCACTTCCTGGAAACATTTTGGGATAATCACAAGTGTTAAGTCATTGGTATCTAGTGGGAGAGACCAGGAATGCTGCTGAAGATGCTGCCTGTGCTCAGGACTGGACCTCACCAAAATGATAGCGGTACCAACAGAACAAAGAAACTTTGGTCTAAGTTACTGTTCAAACCTAAGTGAGACTCAGTGACTGTCAACTTGTAAACTACTCATATGTCGACATCTTATCTACTTAAATAAGTTCACAATAAGACTTAGTCAGTAGGTTTTGCTTCGAACTTGTATGGCTTTTCAAAGTGAAGTATGCTCTAGATGTCAAATATGAAATTAGTTAGAAATATTTCTAACTCACACCTACTCAGACATACACTTTTAAGAATACCTCTCTGACCAAAAAGAAAAATTAGTTTAATTATAATGAAATTATGAATCACAATAAGGGGTAGAATATCAACTTCAATATACAAAGTAATCCTGATGCTCAAAAATAAATGACTTTTATAAAATGGATATGGCAGCTTGAACTATAATTTAGTAATGCCATGCTCAAATCTCTTTAAGTCCTAATCGTGTTGTTGAACATAAAAGTCTCAAATGTTTCAGATAAATCTAAACTATTCAGAACACCTAGTTCAAACTTTGACAGAATATGTAAAAAGTGCAAGTTAGTTTTGTTGTTTTCTTTTTAATTGTCTGCCTACATTTTCGTATTGCAAGATTGAGTCTAGAAAAGCAAAAAAAAAAAAAAAAAAAAAAAAAAAAAAAAAAAAAAAAAAAAAAAAAAAAAAAAAAAAAAAAAGAAAAAAGAAAAAGAGAAAGAAATAAAGAAAGAATAATTTAGGGAATTATATATTCTTAGTAATTTTGAGTTAAATTTCCTGCACTGTTTTCTTGGATTAAATTGAATGCTGTGTGCCCTTGGGTAAATCAATGACCTTCTCTGAGGGTCATTTTTTTCCTCTGACATGGGATCCCCTTGAGGTGGGTTGTCCTGAGATGATGGTAATTTGTTAATTAACCTGAATTGGCTTCTTGCACAAATCATGTCCAAATGCTTCCAGGGATCCAGCCTTATCTGTGGGTTGCTAGGTGTTATCACCACTAATTGGAATTTGGTGGTGGAATTCCCTGTGGCAGAATCCTGGTGGCAGACTGCAGGTAGCTCCAAATTCCTTAAATGGAGCCTGAAAAATAACAGGGTGAAGGTGATCTTCCTACTCATTACCCTGATTTTTCAGCTTCCACAGCATATTTATTTTGTGAGGGACCAGGGCAAACTCAGAGGGAATTTGATGAAGCAGAACAAAGGTTAAAGTTCTAGCCAATTTGAACACCTCCAAACTTCTCACAAAGTTAGTCTAAAAGGTTTAAGGCCGGCATAGGGCCATGGGGTGGTGGGGTCAAAGAAAGCTAAATCAGCTCACATGCTTCCTGCTCATGTCTCCACAGCCCCAAATCATATCCTTTTTTCTGCTCACTATTCCGCTTTCAAAAAAATCCTATGCCTTTACAGAGAAAAAGATTGCATGCTCAGGATCCTTCAAGATTCTATGGTCTTATGGAATGTTCTTTTTAATCCTAGAGGTTTGTGTCCATTACAAAACATCCTTAGCTTTTCCTGAGTGTTCTTTCTGTAAAACCCTCTACCTGAATGCATTTGGGTCTATGCTTAATGAATTAATTTAACTCAGAGTCCTGTAGAAATAAAGATTCTTAGGGAAGAGTTGTTATTATCTTCTGCCACATAGCCCAATATAGTTAATAATACCATGAAACAAAAGCACATGTATAGTGATTTGTGCATTTTTGCAGAAACACTTTGAACAGATGTAAACAAAGGAGTATTCACCCCTACTTTCATAACAAACTCCTAAACCTAAAGTTTGCCATTTTTGGAAGCATTTTTTCAAAATATTGCACTATTATAGTGATCTTGCTATTACGGAGTAAGTGGATTTCCTATTACTTGGGAGGAATGGAAAAGAATTTATTTTTTTCCTAAGAAATTATAATAACTATTTTTGGAAAGTGTCTACTTTCTTAGGAAAATTCTGCTCTTGGCACATACATAATTTCAGTGTTAGCCTCCCACTTTTTTTTGCTCCCTTGCTTTTTCTCTTTTTTTTTTTTTTCTTTTATAATAGGAACCTAAAGCTGTTATGATTTAGTGGATCTTTTTTATTCAACAGGGATGAAGAAAGGTCTTACTTTTGTAAATTTTACAAAAGCATGTCATCATGTAAACACCTTCTAGGGCCTTGAATGGAATCATTGTAAGCCAGGGACCCCAGAGCTCCACTTCAGCACTCAGAATTCCTTTCTGAACACTGGAACATGGAAGTCTAATGCTTGCCTTTATTTCTTTCAGGTGAAATATTGCTCATGTATAAGGCACTTGCTTGGCTCTGCAAACTTACAGGGAGAAAAGTGTTCAGATGTAGAGAACTCTCTGGTCTCCATACTGCGGACTCGACCCTTTCCTCATTCCCTTTCTACATCCACATCTAACCAAGTTTTCTACTTAACTTGTTGGCAGCAGACATCAAGTTGTCTAGCTGACTAGGAAGGTATTTTATCTTGAAATAGGCTCTTAAGTCTCAGATGACTCACTTCTGGATTCAACCCTGATATGTTTTTGGGAAATATAAGTAAAAACAAAATCACCTTTGAATCCAGAAACCTCCAAAAGGTAATATAGAAAGGAAACACTTTCATTTTTCAAATGAGCAATAACAAACCACTAAGAGATCGCAAAGACAGAAATCTTATCCCATTATATAGCAAAGTGGATACTCAATCCTTATATGCATGTTTTTAAGATTAAAAAACAACTAATGCTCAAGTATGAGAACTTTACAATCACATGTTGCTCATCCTAATAATAGCATGGTAATCGATGTACCATCTGTGTTAGTTGATTGACTTTATTCAGATGAAAAGCAAATTAATACCTTCTCACAGGAGGTAGTTTTGCTAGTTGGAGAAGGCATCCACTGAAGTTAGGCTCCCACAGAAACTGGGAGTTCAGAGGCTGTCTGCCCTCATGTTTGCCTTCCAAAGAGATGTTCCAGATCCTTCAGATAGATAGTCCTGAGTCAGAAGGCTGGCAAAAGACCTGTCTGTTTTTCAGAAGAATTTGTATACACATTTTAAAGTGTGGAGAAAGTACTTAAAATATTTGGTCTTTTAAAATAAATGCTCCAAGAAAGGGAGAAGAAGAACATCTTCTTTTACAGCAGGGGAATTATGCTTCATACCTTCGGTTTCCTTTTGCCCTCACAATGTCATCAATGAAATATCTAGGTCAGCGCGAGGGTATTGCCAGAATTGCCTTGTGAATCATCTTTGAGTGAGGACTTGTCCTGTTGAAGCTTATCTTTCCGGAGAAGATGTTGTGACCTTTGATTATTTTATAGCAATTCTCATCAGATACTCTTTTGATGTAATAACCAAGTTAATTTCTCACTCTTTTTTTTTTTTTTGCTTAGTGCTGATCTTTTGTGGTTGATGCCATTTGTGTCTGTTGCTCTGTTGCTATATAGATAATAGATGCAAAAAAGAGGGTTCAGCAAACTGAGTGTCATCCTTTGGTTGACAAAGATATGATTCCCAGCCTTGCTATGACTTTTCCCAACTGTGCAATTGCTGTTGGAGATATCTTGCCTCATAGAGTTCCCTAGCTGCTTGAGAAAGATATAAAACTCCTTTAACTTTAAATTTGTTATAATTTGACTCCCACTTAAGATGATTCATTGATTAAAAATACATTGCTTTTTTCTTTCCTTTTTATTGAGGCAAATTGTATTATAGCACTTTATTATAGGTTTAAGTTGTATATCATTGTAAATCAGCAACTTTTTATACTACATTAAGTTCCCTACTAACAGTGCAATTCTATCCTTCCCTTTATAATTTGACCCCTTTTACCTGATATCCCTTTCCCCTTCCTTTGTAGTAACCAAAAATTTACTCTTAAAGACTAAAAACCTATTTCATTTAGTTTGGTTATTTCTTATTAACTTATAAACAAATCACACTGATCTTAGACAAGCAAATGGCCATTCAAAAGATCTGAGAAACCAAATGCTTTCAGACATGAATGAGATAATATCGTGAGCTAAGGTGGTGGGATAGCTAGTATTAGACATTGACAATCAATGAACTATGTTTCCAATTCAAGAAAGTAGAAACAGCACAGCAAATCAAATCAGGTACAAGAAAGGAAACAGTATATTTATTAAGAACAGACAAGATTAATCAAATATAAAATAACTATATGTGAGAAAATTAATAAATCCTCAAAACTGGTTCTTTGAAAATATTGGTTTTTTTTAGTAAAACGGATCAAGAAAACAAGATATAAAATATAAAACATTAACACCGGTAACTTAAAAAATAGTTTGACTGTAGATCTTATAAATCTTAAAAACACTTTTTCCAGTTTCATTTAAGTAAAATTAACATATAAAATTGTCTTAGTCTGAGGTGTGCAACATAATGATTTGACTAATCTCTATGTTGTGAAGTGATTGCCACAATAACTTTAGCTAACAAGCATTACCTCACATAAATACGCTATAGTATTATTAACTATAGCCACTGTGCTGAGCATTATACCCTTAAAATTATTTATCTTATAAGTAGAACTTTTGACCACATTCACCCATTTTGCCCATCACTGCTTTTGGCAGCCATCAATCTGTTTTCTGTTTTCTGTGTCTGTGAGTTTAACGGGGTTTTTTTGTTTTTGTTTTTGCTTTTACACTCCACATATAAATGATAGATGATTTTCTGTCTGAATGACTTATTTCGCATACATAATGCCCTCAAGTTCCAGTTATTTTTTGCAAATGATTGAATTTCCTTCTTTTTTATGACTGAATAATATCCCATTGTTTATACATACCATAGTTTTGGTGCTTTATTTAGCTAATTTATGATATTTAAATAATAATTATTATTATTTCTTTTGTTCGCAATTCTATGTTCATATCAGAATATTTAAATTGCATCTTAAATCAGTATTTCACAGTACACCCAAAACCAGAGTTTCAGTGTTCTTTATTGCCACCTTTCCTCCTCTTTCCTTCCCTAGCTCCCACAAGCTCCCTGGTAGCCACACAGTCCTGTGTCCTGTTATTTTTGTTTATTTGCATGTTCATGTTTCATTTTATTATAATCTACATATAGGAGAAATCACCTGTATTTCTCTTTTTCTTTCTGCTTATTTTGCTTAGCATGATCCCCTCTAGAATCATTCAAATTGTTGCAAAGGGCACAATTTTATCTTTTTTTAAACAGCTGCATGGAAATCCATTGAATACCCATTGAATCTGTGGATGGGCATTTAGGTTGTTTCCATGACTTGACTATTATGATCAGTGCTGTTATAAACATAGATGTGCAGGTATTTTTTTCCTGAGATTTTATGTCCTTTGGATAAATTCCCAGGAGTGGGGATACTGGATCTAATAGTAGATTCATCTTTATTTAGTTGAGGAGTCTTCATACTGTTTTCCAAAGAAGTGTATCAATTTATATTCTAACCAACAGTGTAGGTTTTCTTTTTCCCCACATTCCTTCCAACACCTGTTACTTCCAGTCTTTTTGATATAAGCCACTATCACTTCTGTGAGGTCGTATCTCATTGTGGTTTTTATTTGCATTTCTCTAATGATGAGTGATGTAGAGCATTTTTCAGGTGTCTGTAGGCCATCTTTGTAACTTCTTTAGACATGTATCTATTCAGTTCTTTTGCCCATTTTTTGAGTGGATCATTTTAATGTTGAGGTGTACAAGCTTTTTATATACATTGGAGATTAAGCTCTTTTCTGATGTATGTTGTGTCCAATTCCATGGGTTGTCTTTTTGTTTTAGTGGTGGTTTCTTTGGCTGAGTAGAAGGTTTTCAGTGTGATGTAGTCCCAGTTGCTTACCTTTGCTTTACTTTTTTTTGTTGTAGCTGTTCCTTTCCCCAAAACTTCTTGAGGTTGAAGTCATGGAGTTTCCACATTTTATTCCAAGTATTTTATAGTTGCAGGACCTATGCCCAGGTTTTTGTCCATTTTGAATTAACTTTTGTGTATAGTGGTAATAAGGAACCTAGTTTCTTTTTTTTTTTTTTCAGCTGCCTTTACAGTTTTCTCAACACCTTTTGTTGAATATAACTTCCTCCCTCCATTATATGCTCTTGAACCCTTGTCATGGATTAACTGTCCATATAAGTGTAGTTTTATTTCTGAAATCTCAATTTTATTCCACTGATCAGTGTGTCTTTATTGCTCCAGAACCATACTGTTTTGATGATAATCGCTTTGCAGTATAGTTTGACATCAGGAAATGTGATTTCTCCATTTTTATGTTTTTTTCTTCTTCTTAAGATGTTTTGGCTATCCAAGGCCTTTGGTGGTTCCATGTATATTTCAGTATTGTTTGTTTGAAAAATGTCCTGGAATTTTGATGGGAATTGCGTTAAGCCTATATATTGCTGTGGGTAGAATAACAACTTTTAACATTTAATTCTTTGAATTCATGAACATGGAATGCTTTTCTATCTCTTTTTATCTTCTTCTATTTATTTTATTAAGACCCTGTAGTTTTCATTGTAGAGCTCTTTCACCTTCTTTGCTTAGTTTATGTACAGGTATTTGATCTTTTTTTGTGCTATTGTGAATGGGATTTCTTTCTTAATTTTGTTTTCTCTACTTCATTGTTTGCATGTAATGATGCTACTGACTATTGGCTTTGTATCCTTCTTAGCTGTATTCATTTGTTTCCAGCAGTTTTTTTTGAATCTTTAGGATTTTTTAAATTATAATAGCATATTTTCTGGAAACATTCATTTGTTTTCTTTTTTCCAATTTGGATTCCTTCAAGGTGTTTTTCTTGCCTTATTGTCCTGACCAAGACTTACAGAAATATGCTGAATAATAGAGGTGACAGTCTGACTTATTTAACTTAGCATAATGTCTTTAAGGCCCATATATGTTTTTGCAAATGATTGGATTTCCTTTTCTATGGCTGAATAATATTCCATCATTTATACATATCACATCTTACATCCTTTCATTCATCAATGGAATGCTATTGTGAATGATTCTTCAATTAACATGAGAGTACGTATAACAGTTAGAGACAGTGATTCTGTTTTTTTCAGATAAATATCCAGAAACAGAATAGTTGGATCATACAATGGTTCTATTTTTAAGTGTTTGTGGAACAACCATAGTGCTTTCCACTGTGATTGCACCTTTAGATCTTATACATTTTAAGAAGACGTTAAAAGAATATTAAGAAAAACTCTGTACCAATAAATTCAATCTAGATTTAAACAGCAAATTTCTTAAAAATAATTTATCAAAACTTCAGCAAGAACTAAAAATTCTAAAATATTTTTTAAATTTATGAACTGATTTCAGTATTATAACCTTTGCTCTTCTCCCTCCTGCAGGTCCAGAATAGTTTTGATAAGAAGAACCATCAATTTTACATAAATTCTTCCAGAGAAAATAAAAAGTAAACAATATCCATTTGTATTGGGTACAAATATTTATTTTAAGAGGTTAGCATAATTTTTCTATCAAAAGCATACACTGGCACTACAAGAAAAGTATAAAATAATGCCAAAATTCTAAACGGAATATTAGCACATAAACACTAGAGAAGTATACATCATGACCAAGTGTACTTTATTCCAAAAGCCTAAAAATCTTCAAATTAAAAATGTTGTTTAAAAATTAATGCATTTACCATTATAATCAGATAGAGGTTATTGAAGGGAGGCCTGGAAGAGAGAGAGGTGGTGAAGACTAGAGGGAACAGAAACTCCCATAACAATCTTCTCAGATGCAAGGAAAAAATTAATACACTAAGACACACACACACACACACACACACACACACACACACACACACACACACATACATGCACACACACCCCTCACCAAGCAGTGAAGAGAGCAGTACTTCCTTAATCTAAATAGAGAGCTTCTATTAAAAACTACCACAGAGACCATAATTAATTACATATTACCAAAAGTTTTTCTTCTGAGTTTGAGGTTGGGCTGGGAAATTGTTGCCTAACTGTTTTGCAACAAAAAATATCGAGGTATATTTTATTAGGAGATCAGAAAAAGATATGAAAAAGACGTAAGAGGCATAAGGTTAAGAAATTAATATAAGTGGTTGAGGATGTGAAAAATACAAATACATTTTTAAATTACAAATATTCACATGTGAATTTAACAACATCGAAGCTGAAGTTGATAAATATGAGGTCAAAAATACAATAATGAGTGTAGAAGACACACACACAAAGTAAATTCTGTATTACTTATTTAAAATAAAGTAAATCAAAATAATTACTGTGCTAAAGTCAAGTTTATGATGAACTTTGGAGGAGGTAATTTCCAAGAGCAAGTACAGGTACTTCGTGTTACAAATAATCTGTTTGTTGACCTAGGTGCTTGCTACCTCTGTGGAAATTAATTTTTCATTTGCCTTGTGGAAAATCATCAAGCTGAATATTATGATTTTACATTTGTCTAAAAAGTCTATTAGTTTACATTTGGATCCTTTGTTCAGAATATGCTTTTGTTATTCAATTTCAGTGTTTTTATGTAAGAATGTGTACTCCAGTATGAAACACTCCTCTCATTCTTTAAGAGAAACTGAGAGTGTGAATTCTTAAGCAAATTCTTCTTGGCAACTAATTGTGGCTAAAACAACCATAAAAACAAAATCAATAATATCACCTCCAAAATGAGAGCTACTAGTTTATAGCTTTGTAATTTGTCTCCTTACCTCTATAATAGGGATAATGCTACGCTACTCAATACTGATCTCAACACTTAAATAATAAATGTATGTACAAGCTTATAAGCATGCCTATATCAAAGTGACTGGCCATTAATATGTTGCTATTGTTTTTCTTATTTCTATTTTGAATCATAACCAACCTTTTAAAATTTATTATCATTATCTTTAATTTTGATGATTTTTTATGCTATCCCACACATTATTATAATAACATCAAATGTGACTACCATGAATTAGACGTTTAATGAATTTGTGACTTAAATATATGGGGATTGACATCAATGATTTATACACATTTTAGAGTTTCAACATATTTGACATTATTTTAATAGTATATACAATATCATGGAATGTTATTTTGGTATTAGGATTCTGGAGATCATGTAAAATTTAGTGGCTAGTTATAGATGATTTGGGTGAGTTATAGATGATTAGTAGGCAGATGGCATTAAATAAATGTGTCCTTTAAATGATAGTAAAATGTGTTTCCTATCCAATCCCAAGCCGATGTTAAGAACCGGTTCACAATATTACTTCTGCAACTTGTGAACTCCATCTAGTCTACTCCACAATCTTTACAAATACTTCTAAACATCACCTATGAGGCTGAAGGATCTTACCTGTCCTGCCATTTGATCCCTCTGCTTATACCATCCCTCACCATCTTTGATCTTCCTTCTTTTCAGCTCTGATGACATCTCTCTACTCTAGTCCTTGCACAAAATACTTATCCTTCTTGTACTGCCACTGCAGCCGAAATCCATAGAAATGCACATCAAGGCAGCTGAGAAATGTTGTTGAGGATGCATGTGTTTATGGCAAGGATCTCGCATGCTATGACAGCAGAAACTTTCAGCACTGTGTCCTCTGCAGTAGAAACTGAGAACAGCATTACTCTCACACCTCGTACCACAGCATTTTTAGATTTCAATTGCCTGTTTAATTGTAATCCTTTCACCATTACAGAACTTTAAGGGAATTGAACTAAAGTGAGATCTGAGAAACAACATGTGATGATAATCAGGAAAGAGGGGGGAAAAAAAACATACAGAGATGCAGAGAAATACACAATTCAGGGGCCCCAGAAAAAAAGTGAGATGGAAAAACTTCATTAGCTTCAGGGAAGAAAAATAACTTCACAGGTGAATAGAAGTCATACCTAATGTGATGATTTCAAGCAGGTTTCTTACTAAATCTCATCAAATAACCAGAAAAGGGATTCTTGAGTTAGAGGCTCAGATCAGAACTCAGTTGTTTTGATGCTGATAAAGAAGAAATCTAACAGCATATGTGACGGTGATTTATTCACCAGTCAGATATGCCACTCCAGTGCCTCACTGGGCTGACGTTGTCCCTGTAAATCATGCTGCTCCATTCAGGTGAACACTTTCTTTCCATGGCAACTTGTTTTCCAGATATGAATATTAGTACATAAGAACCTTAGAGATCCCCTAAGTCCAAACCGTTTGTTTTGATAACTACCAACTCGTCACTCAGATAACCTAAAAAATTTGTAGAAATCACTCAGCTAATTAATAGTATAAATAAGACAAGATTCTAGATCTTTGATTGTTGGTTGAGCGTTTTATCCGCTACATTACTATTAAGGAAAATTTCTGGTCCTTTCTTGAGAATGGACTTGCTTCAAAGGATGAATGAATATACAATAAAAGAAATAAAAGTGCTGCTAGTTGTCACGTCACTATCTTTTACATGCACTACACTGACTACATTCACATGACCGCTGAGCATATTTTAATTTACTGTGGAAGAAAATAGGGAAAATACCATTATCCTATTCAAACAACAGTTCTCATTGCATTCTGCTTGTTGCATGCTGCTTTAAAAAAATTATTTGAATATATTCTACAAGTGGAGTCCAAATGTGACCATGATAACCACTAATAAATATGATAGTAGATGCTAAAAATTAAAAATTAATTTTATAACTTTAATAGTCATGATGAAGAAACGTATATACCACATAACCATGTGACTTCTCAGTTAATTTCATAATTAAGGAGCATTTTTTTTAAAGGAAAGGTGCTGGCAAGAATGAAGGTGGACAGACAGGTAGGCAGGCAGGCAGAGAAAGGAGGAGGAAGCACCTTGTTTTATTTATTTTTTAATTTAATTTAATTTTATTTCACCAAGGCATCAAGATGCACCCCATTTCATAGTTGTTTACACTCATAGGAAGCTTTAGGTGAGAAATTACTTTATGAAATATCTCATGAAGTTAGAGTGAAAGTCAAAAATCAGTTCTCTGGTAATGTATAGGGTTGTCTTGCTAATGATATTTTTAATGTGCAGAAAGAGGTTTTCACTGAAAATGGTTTGACTTACTTCTCTTATGGTTTAGCCTACCTACAACATATGTATTTTATTAGATATACAGGAAAATACAATGTTAAAATAAGTTATTTGTTTAGAATTTCACATTCTTTGAAATTAAAACCACATACTCAAATGCTACACTATGTGCAAAAAAGAAATATGAGTGTGAATACAAACTAAAAATAGCTCACACCATTTCAATTTTCTTGAGAAAATCAATATCATTCATGTATCCTGTGTACACAGAATATGATTTTGATCAACAAGCTCAAATATTTCTCAGATAGGACAGGATTATAGTCAATATGTCAATTTATTTTCTATATTATAGCTTTATAAGAATCAATATAGAAAACCAAACAAGACTCAAACGTACAAATCTGACAATCTGACACTCAGAGATAATCATTGTTCCTTCTTGGAAATCATATTTCTGAATCTCTCCATGCATACACGGACAAAACAAATTTGCATGAATAAACCTTACAAAAGTTGTCCTACTTTTCAATACTTATCAATAAACACATGCAATTTTTAAGAAATGGGTAAGTTCACCCATGAATATGCATTTGGAACTGTCTTCTTTCTCAACCAAATTTTAGTTGTATGTTCTTTTAGCATAATAAAAATTAATAATGCTGAATAATTTAATCTGAATATAATTTAATAAGATACCATTAACTTGAAGCCCAGTCTGTGAGCTATGTTTTCATGTCTATTTCACTTATTCTTTTTCAAGTTTGTGTTATGAAAATTTAAAAGAAAATAAATATAAGAGTAATACAGCAATCATTCACATATTGCACCTAGAGTCACCAATATTTAGCATTCTTCTGCATTTTCTTTGCTTACCAATCAATCCCCTAAATTAATCTTAACTCAATCAGATGTTTTTCTGACACATTGTAAAACCATCTTGATATTTTTCTCCTAAAGACTTCATCCTCAATACACAAAATTTACAAGCATTCTCTTAGATTCACATTTCACATTAACATACCACATACTTACAAAACTGCTAAAAATTCCCTAAAATATTTGATGTTGGAATTATTTCAAAAGCTAACTTTCAAAGCTAGAAAAATGTTCTCTATTGACAGATGAACAGTTTAATTCTTTTAATACAAATAGTTTTTTAAAAACCAGCTGTAAATTATATTAGATTCATAATTATACCTTTCAAATGTTATGCAATTTCCACAGAAACATAACTATGAATGTAAACATGTTAATAGTGTATGTGTGGAAAGATAGCATTTTTAATTTCCAGTTGAAAATTGTATAAGTGAATATTTGTTGCTCCAAATTTTGTACACAAGTTACTTTGTATTTTTTTTCTGTACATATAGTATTTGCAGTGTGTTAACATTTGTTTGTTTCAAACAAAAGATTTGTTATTAGCCATTGACATGGAAGCAGTATATGTGTCCATGATTAACCTCTTCATTCAGAAAGCTGAACTTCACTTATGCCCCTTTAAAACTACAACTGTAGATTTTCAGGCAAAGAATCATTGTCTTGGAATACAGCAAAGTATAGCCCTTGTTCTTACATTTCAAAGAAACAAAGATTAAAGCTAACAAACCAAAAAGCTGGCTTAGTTGGGATGGATCAGTGGGGATCACAAGGCTAAATTTAATAAAATTAACTGAGTTCTTTCAGCAGTCTTTAATCAGATGACTAGGATTAAAATAGACACTCTCCTTCATAATATCCTGGAGAAGATAAAGTCAATTTTGAAATAGTTATAGTCTTATTCTAACCCTTCTCCCTCTTCTTTTTTTCTTTTCGGTTTACCATTTTAGAGATGTTCAATGTCATGCTAAAAAAGAAAGAAGTCTCTCCTCATTTATTTCTAGTCATAGAGGACGTTTTCTACCCATTTTAGATGCTTTAAAATCTTACATTCTTTATTTAAATTAAGACTGAAGCTGTACAGTATAAGAATGTATATATCAGTCAGGAGCTGGGATGCTTATAACCTGTGTGTGTGTGTGAGGAGGGGATACAGTCCCTCTTGTGCTGGTCACCTGCATGTGAGCTTTGATCTGTTGTCACGTGAAAGGAAGAACACTTCTGCTTCTTGCTTTGACTATAACCACATGGGACTCTAACATGAACATTGAACTCAGTTCCCTTAGCTGTGAGCTTGGACTAGGCCTTACCCCTGTGTTATGAATCCAGCCTGCTGCTTCCTGACTCACCGGCTCCTTGCACCCAGCCTTTGGACGTAAGTCCCATAGGAGGACTGGGAAAAGATGACAGCCCCACTTTCATTTCTAATGAAGAAAAGTTTATAAGGCATTCAGCAAAGCCTAAGTGTTGAGCAGATATTGTTAAAAGGGGAACCACTAACTTCCTGTGAGCCACGTTCCTATCTCACCCTTGCTCTGCAGCCGAAGGGAGGCTGCTTAGTTCGTCGTGAGAAGTGTGCTCCGCACCATGAAGGTGCTACTCCTAGAAGCTTTAAGATGTGAATCAGGAGGTCCTTCTTTAGTGAGACAAGGGCCCTATCTCTATGGTTAAAGTCACCATGCCTCTTGTGTCAGACATTTCTAGGTTATTGCCACAGTCGTGGGCCCATGGCTCACAAATGTTCGTTCACAGGTTCACAGCACTCTTTGCAGCTGCACCACCCAGCTAGGAGGGTGAGACCAGTGGAGCATTTAGGTTGAGCTCATTTCCGCCCACATCACAAGCACAGAGGAGTTTGTGGGGAGCTGCATGTGAGCCCTCCATTAGCTGTTGTACATCTTAGAGACCAAGATGCCACTTCCTATATCAAGTACCACTGGGGGAACACATGGATTTCATGATATTACCCCTTAAAGTGAAGACTTTTAGATTTGAGAAGTCTTTCCTTGTTCACTCTCCCTATCCAGTGATGTTCCTCAACAAATTGGCTCCTCTCCCTTTTCCTTGCCAGGATTTTGTGTCAGTAGATACACTGAGGGGAGAGAGAGAGAGAGAGGAGAGAGGGAGAGAGAAAGAGAGAGAGAGAGAGAGAGAGAGAGAGAGAGAGAGAGAGAGAGAGAGAGAGAGAACCAAAAGTTTGCTAGAAAAACCAAGGTATAAAGAAGATGAAATTTATAAAAAATAAAAGTTAATTTACCAAGTTGTATAATTTTTGAAGAAAAAGGGAAATGAGTTAGCAGAAAGGAAGAGAAAAGGAAGCATTGCTCAAGTACCAAGCAGGAGAAGCTGGACTTGATGGAGAACAGTGAGAGCTTTACTTTTGTCCACATCCATCATGTCTTACGATTCTGACTGGGACACATAACTATGATCTGAGAGCATCTCTACTCCATCCACTCCACGGGCAGTCCCAGTGGTCTGGGGGGGATGATTTTCATCTTTTTGGATTCGGGTTTCTGCCATCAACCTCCTGGCTTATCCTCGTGGTTCATTTTGATTTCTCTAAGTCAAATCCACCTTCTGCTATTGACAGAGTGATTTACAAAAAATACCTTGTATAATCATCCTCCCCTACTTAGAATGCTTTGATGATGCTTCATTGCCCATAGACTGAAATCCAAACTGCTAATATCACATCTGAGACTTTTCACGGTCTGAGAATGACCTACCCTTCCAATTCCAACTCTGGCCCCTGTGACTCTGGAAGGACTGCAGTGTCTCACAGGGTGGTTTGCTGGGAAACGCCCTGCAAGACATTTGTTCTTGCCACCTCTCCCTCACCCAGCTCAATGGTGTCTGTGCACCCTCTGTCCACTCAAGCATAGTTGATCACTTCCTCCTAAGGCCACAACGTTGTTACACTCTTATCACCCGACATTGTCATGTTTGCTTGTAAGTCTGTTTTCACTCCTAGACTGTTAGCTTCTGGTGAGTACGGGTTTGTTACTATTACTTATGAGTCATTAGGTTCCATCATCAATGCTTGGAATATACTAAATATATTTTTTAAGGGTATCCAGTGCAGGAAAGTCCTTTCCTATGCGGTGACTTGGGGCACTTTGTGTTGCAACTGTCACAAAATCTAACCTAATCTAATTCAAGCATAAGTTAGCTAACATAAGATAAAGCATTTAGGGATATCACTAGATTAGACATAACTAGATTGAACACACAAACGATATTACATTTTTCCACATCGCTTAGTCCTCATCCATGGCTGCGTTTAAGCTATTTTGGCTTTAGATTTAGAATTGGTACAGCAGCAAAAGTAGGTTAAAATGCCAAATGTTTTTATCTTTTCACTTTTCAGCTACTTAGGACAAAAAGTGAAAAAAAGGTGAGATTTTCTTTCCCAGAAAAGTCAATTAAAGTTACCAAGGTCAAAGTTTCTCTCTCTCTCCCTCTCCCTTCCTCCCATATCCAGTCTTTTAGTCTTCAGCCTGTGGTAGCAGATCTCACAGTCCAAGAGAGGGTCTTAGGTTTGTTTTTTTTGAAAAGCATTAGAGTATAATACTCCATATTGTCTGAAACTTAACTGAAATTCAAATTTGCATCCATTAATAAAGTTTTATTGAAAAACAGACACACATATTTGTTTAAATCTTGTCTACTCTGTAACCATATAGCCTGCAAAAATGAAAATATTTACTTCTGACACTTTGCAAAAATTTTTTTTGCTATCCTCTACTTTACACGAATCTTCCACATGACTATTTTAGGTTCAAAGCTTCAATAGTGAATATTTAGGAGACAGGAAATAGAACTTGCTATTTTCTTAAGACCTTTTCTATAGTTCGTCTTGTCAAAGAAGGTGTGACCATCTTTAATTTCACACACTTGATCTCTAGCCTCTTTGCAAAAGAGAAATTTTTTGGAGAGCATAAGACTTCTGTTGAGTTATTTTCCCCTAAGTCAGTGAACATTTTTTCAATTACTGTTCTACTATTAAAATGATGAAATCTCTTTGACTTTATTTCAAACTTGAAAAAAATGCTAGTTACATCCACTTTTCACCTATCACTTGGAAACAAAGATCAAACATAGAACCAGAGATTGCAGAATTCTAATAGCCTCAGTGTTCTGATCTCATTTTGATAAACCTTAAAATTTTCTGGTTTTGATCTTACAATGTAGTATATTTATTATTAATCCAGCTGCTTCCAAACTAGGATAATCGATTCTTCTAATGAAGAAGCTATTGATTATTAAATAGTAGTCCCCTTGATATTCTGGTTCTTGCCAAGTTATAATGAAATTGAATTTTATTAGCAAGTAACTCTTTCATGTGTTCAGAATGAAATCACAGGGTGTTTCTTGGCCAGTGTGCTGACTTAAATGTAGGAGAGTATGAGTAGTTTTCTTTGACCATTTTCACCAATACAATGCTTCCTCACAAAGAAACAAAGGTCTAAAATCCCACAAAGTGTTAGTGAGCCATCTCAGATATTAAAGCAAAGTGAATTGATTTAAAAAAACAGGTGCCATCCACAGGCATGGTGGTAGATTGTTTTAGGTCAATGAGTCTCAAGGACTTGTACATGGTTATCAGATTGTTATATAATGGGGTGGGAAAGATGGTTTACAGATTTTTGAAATTCATGTCTGAAGATGATTAAAAAGTATGGATTGAAATATTTTGAAAATTGAACTAGAATTTTATTTTTAAAAAGATCGGGTTTTCTTTTTTTTTGGCTCTCTTGCCACTATTAAAATTCAGTAAGAAACTGTCTGAAACTTTCTCACTTTGGATACTGATGAATCATTAGCTAAGTAATGAGTGACAGATCACTATAAAATTAGTAGAATGAGAGAGAGAACCTCCCTTAAGCAGAGAAATAAGAAAAAAGGTAGCTTAGTGATGGAAGAGCAAGTCATGGGGAAACCCAAGACCATAAAGAATGACTTCTAGTTCCTGTGCTAATAACTAGGTCACAGACTGCACTCTTGGAGCAGCTAACATTTCTTGAGTCCCTTGCACATAGAAAACCATGTGTTGGATGCTTGCCATATCATGTCATTAAGTTCACATTCCAATTCTGTCACATTCCAATTTTACATTGAGGAAACTTTGATGTGAAAAGGTGTCACTAAATGAAGACAACAAAACAGCTTTTTATAAGGTTTAAATAGTGGCAGTAGACACATTTTTAGGGAGGAAAGTTAAATCAAAACGTAAGGTCTTTATATTATGCTGTACCTCTATCTCACAAAACTATGCCTTAAAGTTTCTTCATGTGAGAAAAACACACATATTTCACTTGAACTATCATGTTTAATTTGCCAATAAATATTTAGTGGGTGCCTTTCAGAAGACAGGTACTGCCCTGGCACTAGTGATTAAATGATGGGAAGGACAAGAAGGGTCTCACCCTACAGAACTTAAATTCAAATGGGTAAGGCAGATGAAAGACTAGTAAATGAAACAAAACTATCAAAATCATTAAAAATGTTGCCAAGTTTATGATTAAGAGGTTAAGATGAGGTAAAGAACCATAGTTGAGGGGTCTTCTTTAAAAAAGATGTCAAGGAATGACTTTCTATGTGTTAAGGCATGATGCGAAAATAAAAATTTGGTAATGCGAAGTCAGAGGAAAAGAAAATTGTTCAAGTAAGTAGTATATGTAATAGCCAAAGTGGGAGCAAGAAAATCATGGGAGAAGCATATAGTAAAAAGGCCTATAGGTTCAGGTGAGAGAACCAGGCAAGAGGTAGAATTTATAGGACGTTTTAGGCTCAGACAAGGGGTTTGGATTTTATTTGAATTGCAAACGAAACTCTTAAACAAATTTTCTGCAAGCGTATACCTCAGATTATTTACATTTAAAAAAATTTTCTTACTGTATTGGAGAGCATAGCTGTGAAGAGATCAAGAAGGGAAACTTAGAGACAGGTATGGAGGCTGTGCAAGCATTCCAAAGGAAAGTAAGTTTCATATAGACATTTGGTGCTGGACATGGTAGATGAGCTGATACACAATTAGACTCAGAACTGAGAAAATGTGTTTCTGAATTGGATTTGGCAGCTCACAATGAGAATGAAGAAGGAGGAAATGGAGGAACCAAGATGATTTGCAGGTATCTGACTTGAGAATTGTGTAGATGCTAGTGTTCTGATAAAGGAAGGGAAGTATGCTGGGGCAGAAGGGTAGATTTGGGTGTGAGGGAAATCAAGATTCGAGGTTTAACATGGTGTGCCTTGTCATTTTAGTAAATAAGAAACAGGTGCACAGTAAGGTTTGGGCTGAGGGTAAGAACTTTTGGATCCATATTTGAATGCATTAAAAAAACTACAGTATTTCAATTTTTGGGCATCGATAAGATTATCTTGGGAGAAAATGTTGAAGAAGAGGAACCCAGATTGAAATATTTAAAAGTTGGATAGAGTTGGGCATTAAATCCCTGAAAAAAATTACATCTTATATTGCGTTTGTATTTCTGAGAGATAAGAAGTCATATGTGATTAAAAATATTACTTGATTCTTATAATTTGCTTTTATTTGTTTCATAGAAATATGTTTATTTCTAAGAGAAAATCCTTAATATAGAATTTGGGGGGGTTAGGATCAAGTTCAAATTCTTAAGCTCAAAATTTGGGTTTAAATTTCAATTCTGTCTCATAATTTAAATAACTAAACAAAATTTCCTTAACTAATCTAGACTTATTCATACACCTGCAAAAGTGTCATAAGAAGTGCACCCTGGCTGGGCCTGCTGCCTCTTCCAGGGGAGGTCTATGTACATCTCAAGTGTTAGGCTTGTGTCCCAGGGTAGAGATGGGGGAGGGAAAGGGGCATGAGATGGCCAGGGTGAACTGCCACTGCGATTCACTCCTGGGAACAGGGGAGAGGATGGGGGCGCCACCGAAGACTGAGAAACTCAGAGAGAGTGAGAGATAGAAAAGGTGAGGTCAGGGGGCCAAGAGTCTCAAGGACTGAGAGCACTGAATATTCTGCATTGCACCTATTTATCAAGTTCATACACAGAATTGCTTCAGGCAGCTTATACAAACAATTTTATCTTTACATTGGATTTACTTATGCAGCCTTTTGTTTTCTGACTTCATAACTCTCTATCTTATTTGGGGGAGTGAACAGTTACAGGAACACTGCCCCAGTGCATTTCCACGGTGGCCTTTGCCAGGTGCTCCAGGGCTGGTGTCCTCGATGTTCTGCCAACTCCCACTTCGTCCTTCTCCATTCTCTGTCCGTTCTACTATCTCCCATTTTGTCCTTGCTCTACTTTCTGCCCCCAATAATGAACAACTAGATCAAATAAACAAAAATACTTCTTCCTCTCTTTTCCTGCCTGCTTACCTACTCACCTTCATTCCTATAGGCCTCTTTCCTTAGAAAAATAGTGACAAGGGTACCTACTGATATTATGTTTAAGTGAGAAAAATCCATGTTAATTTTTAGCACACTATTTGGGATACAGTAAGCACAGGATGTACGTCTACTTCATTGTTAATACTACTGTACCACCACCACCACCACTACTACTACCGTTTGAGAAAATATAACTGAGTAGGGCAACTGAAATTGTACTTGGTACTTTAAATGGTATCTTTGTTGTATAAAATTGCACATTATATTTTCCCCATCTTCACCATTTCAGTGTGTTTGCCATATTGTTTAGTTTATAATGATCTCTTCTTACCATGAAAAAATATGAATTTAGTAAATGAAAAATAGCAGATATATCTGCAATTCATAACGTACTAAAGGGTCAAGATTATTTGACAGGTAATAAAGTGTCACATATGCTGTACTTCTCTTGTAAGATAAACAATTTATATAAAATTATGTTCCTTTAGCATCAATAAAACCCAAAGCTTGACTATCATCTGGAAGAAAAATAAGAACTAGGCATTTCCTTAAGCTTTTGACCATGTGACTATGGTATATTCATCAAAGTTGAACGCACACAGATAGGCTCACTTATACATGTATATTCGCAGATGCATGGATTCACATATATTTGTTCTTACATATGTCATATGTCAGATAAATTATCACTAATCATGGATTGTCATTTTCTCCCTTGGTCAGAACTCCTAGAAGTCATGGATAATATTCTACTTATTTTAGACTCACTGCATATGTTATACATAGACTAGACTACATTCTCTTGTTTCTATTTCCAAGTTCTCCTGGGCATTTTTCTTTTATTCAAACCCAGGGTATTGTTGACAAGAATGCACAGTCTCCCCCTCCAACTTATATTTATATATAAGCTTATTTATTTATAGATTATCCATAACATGAAGTTGTTTCGGACTAATAGATGCCTATCTGGAGACTACACTTCCCCATCGATCCCTTTCCCCGTGTCTGTATCTGGGTCTAAATATAAAAATTATTGTCAACAGAATAGATGGTAAAATCATTCATGCCACTTCCAACACAGACCTTTAATAATTGCTTATGCCTTTTCCATACTTTCTTCTCCCTTATGTCATTAAATACAGACAATAGCAAAACCAGGCAATCATAAGACTTCAAGACAGAAAAGATCTGATTTCTGAATCACTGTGTGGAGATCAACGACCAACCTGGGAATATCACCTTGATCTGTTTTGTGAGGGAGAATAAAGCTCCTACTGTCTTTGTCTCTTTACAGATTTGAGGGCCTTTGTTCCAATAAACAGCATCAACCCTAATTCTCTCAGTGTTTATTACAATGAAAGGGACTTCCATTGAAAAAGAGATATATGTTGGAAGTTGATTTGATTTTATACATTCATGTTATTTCCTGCTGCATATAGTGTAGAAAAATGAACTTGTCTTTGTAAACAGGAAGAAGAAAGGTGTATACCAGACATGATTTTTGCAATTTTAATGCAGGTGTCTAAATTGTCATATTTCTTTATTTTCTGTAATTCAAACTCTAACCTTCTGCCTATTTTATTCCAGGAGATGTAGGAAATTCAATCCTTACTTCGGGGTACCAAAATGTTCTAAGAGTTGTAGGTAGACCAGAAGCATCAGGAAGGATATTGTGATTATCTATGCTAACTAATTATAGTATACCTCTGTCCATGAGTTAGGGGGGCAGTCCTCATGCAACATATGATTTGGTGGAAGAGGCAGTAATTAATCAAATAAGCACTTAAATAAGTGGTAAGTGCCATTAAGAAGAGTTTAAAAAGGCAAAGAGGATAAAGGTAATTATTTCTTATTATTTTCTTAGATACCCTCATGACATCTTGGAACATACCCCATTTAACTGCATTGGACAGAGTAAAACATACAAAAGTCAGAATAAGAAATAAACGTGACAAAGACCAGGCCATAGGGAAAATTGTGTGGATCTCTTACACTTGTATTTCACAAATAATAGATTCATATTTCTTCTTATTCTCTGATAACAGATTTGAGCTTCTTAGAAATGCTATATGTACTGAAAAGTACTTTTACTCAACTGAGCAGCCCAAACAACAGATTTTATCATTCTTTTTATTTTGGAAAGCAGCATCAATGGTGCTTAGCATTAGGAAGAGTCTTGCAGCTAATATAACTGTGTGCATCAGCTTGTAAGAAAACGTTGATCTAAGGCATCCATGGATCAACCTGATTCCTCATGAGCAATGTAAAAATGCAACACAGAATATTTGGCTGAAACACTTCATCTTGTTATACTATGACTATAATACTGAAAATACTATAGTGAGAAGAGTTGGATTACAATGATTCCTAAAAGAAGTGACATTAGTTCTCTCTACAAGTGGACTTCATTGAAATATATAAAATGCTTTATAAGGTTATATTTTCAAAATTGTATATTTTATGTTACAGAAAATCATTCTTTCCCCAAAACAGTAAGTTGTATCTCATTTTGTCAACCTAAAGACAAACTCAAGATTGCATTTTACTAAAATGAGCATTACCAGAGTTCATATGTTACAAATGTAAACATATCAGAGTAGAGGATGAATCTTTTTAATATGTTTTACTGGTGACCGAAGCAATATACAGTGACTTTAATATGCCACACACATTGCTATTGAGACTTACAATATTTTGAAGTCCTAGACACACATTACTTCAAATTTACTGTCTCTCATGTGTTTGGCCCTTATTTAATTTAGTTTTATTTAGTTCAGTTTATTGAGGTCCAGTCCATAGTTCTTCTAACATGATTTAACTCAAGTTTATTAAGCTTGGAGCATCTGTACATCGATGTTTTTGAAATTTTTGGAATTTTTTTTTTCTTATTGTTCATTATTTATTTGGACTAATTTCCAGGTGGGTTCAGAAGTTTCAATTCGAAACTGTATACATTGCAACATTTATAATACTGTCTACTTATTATGTACTGATGTCAAACTACTTTTCCACAGGGCTACTGAAATCACACTGTAATTCAAAGACAAACTTTCATGAACTTTTATGAAAAAATAAATAAAACATAGACTATTTAACATTTTCAAAATAAGAGATATCAAGAAGGATGTCACCCACATCATTGCTTCTGTATTAATCTGATGATGAAGATCTCAAGAATTATGTGACAAATGATGGAAAGTACCCTGATGAGTGCACATATTCATGCAGGTGAGCAGGACCGTATAGACATAATATGAGAAGAAAAATAGTAACAAGTGAGGTGAAGCCAAGTGTGCTTTATATTTTGCTTTCATATTTTCTATCCTGTTGAAAAGCAATAAAACTATCTTAATAGTATTTTGAAAACTAAACTAATTAATTAAGCAAGTACTCAATACTTGGTTTAGAGCAAACATGTTAGGTTATACAACAAATCATATATAGAGTCATGATATCTATTTCACACTATCATGTTTTCAGCACTATATTTCATTATAGAATCTGAAAGCAAATTCACGTCATGTGGTATACTTGCTATAAGCTACATTTATACATCCATGTATGTAGCTAGAATAGTCCAAAAAGGAGAGTTGTCTATTTCCAGGAATCAGTGTACAAAACTTTGAAAGAGAGAGTTTGACACCCTTCAGCCTTTACAGGTATCAGCACCTTAAGACTAGTTTGCAATTAGAAACGTGGAGATGGAAGTAAAAACACATCTTACCTTAGACCTTGCAGAATAAGAACAATGGGCAATCCACAGACGATGAAGCCAGAAAGAAATGGTCTTTCAGTTTGTTTATTTATTTTAAGCTAGAAGACTTAGTGAAAAAGTTTTGAAAACTGTTATCAGAACTCATTGCTATATCATATGTCTTCATATATATATACATCTATATATATAAACTGCTTTATTAAGCACTCAACTCACTGAGATGCAAAATAAAATAATTTTATTTTTCTCTTGTCATTGCCTAACTATATCCCTGTATTTCATTGATTCTAAGCTACACATTTTAAGATAGCTGTCATGGTACTGACATCATGGTACCTTTTACAACTGACAGTGTCTGTAAGTTAATCAAAGAGAATACAGAATATTGAATTTCTTTTATCTATCTCTTTAAAATATATAGGGTAAGTTCCACAACTTTCTTGTTACCTTTGGATAAATTTTTTTTATTGAAGTCCAGTTAAACAACTCAATCTCATGCTCATTTTAACTCTTCCACCACTTTTCTCCTTTCTCACACCTATCAGACAGTTGCCTTTGTGATTTGCAGAAGGGACCTGGTATGGTCAGGTCCTGGGAGAGTCTACTCTTTTCCATTGGGGTTGGAAGGAGGTACAGGATATTTGTTATATTGTCTCTGCTTGTAATAATAAAATAATCTGGTTACTTTATACTATTCATTGTATGTTTTCTTGACTAAATACTTTAACTCTTATGACAACACTAAAGTAGCATTATAAGCTCAGATCAGATTTATTAAACCACCACTAGAACTAATATTTAAGTGTTTCTTGACCTCAGGCAAAACAGGTTTTACTTTTTTATATCAATATTGTAATTTTATATCAATTGGTAGTGATGAATAGAGATACACAAATCGGCTTCCTCTAAAACCTTCAAAAGAGTTAAAATTCTTATGCTCAGAGTAAAATATTAATTAAAGCAAACCACTGCCACCCCCTCCTTTCCCTCATGCAAATCAACATTGGTGAGATTTATTTTTTATTTGGAAATACATTTATTTCACAAAAAGAGGCAGACTTATCAGGTAACACTGATTCTTCTACTTAGCATCTAAATTTTCAAATGACAAAATGGCGGATAAAAGAATCTTTTTAGGTCAAATAATAAAGATGTTGGAATATTCTCTTCCTGTGTTGCTATACAATTTTGTATTTGATACGTATTTTTAATCAAATTTATAATTGCTGACAACTAATTCAGTCATTTATTTAATTGCCAAACATTTCTACCATCATCCGTTGCCTACACGATAACCTAGGCTAAATCATTTTTCCAACTCCTACTCTTGTCAAAGTGTGGCCACGTTGCAGCCTAAGGTATAAGTCTCATTCACTCATTCATTCACTTTTTCATGCATTGATCCACTTATTTAACAAATATGTATAGTAATAACTGTTCTAAGCACTCCTGAGACCTGATTTACTGTCCAGAAGGCAGGTTTATGCTCTAGAGGAAAGGTGAATACAAGCTAATAAATACACATCTCTCGATGAGGATAAAACAAAACAGGATTCTGAGGTAGAAAAGAACACAGGGAGGCATCTTTTAAGTGAAATGGTCAGGGAACTACAAAATACAGTGATATTTAAGTTGTCACCTGGAGGAAACTATGTGAAGAGTGGCTCCTGGGGGCAAGAGCCCTAAAGTGGAAACAGTGCTTGGAATTTCAAAGAACAAAAAGAGCAGTGTAGTCAGAGTATAGTATGAATATGAGTGGCATTGAATAAGGTTGAACTTTATTCAACAAAATAGAAAAATAGAGAAATTTTCGGGATCTACTAAACTCTGATTTGCATTTAGTGATTGAATTGTTAGCTCTTTGGAGAAAAAAATGAAGGGAAAAGAATGGAATCTTGGAGAGCAGTTAAAAAACTGTTTCAGCAATGATGACTACTGGGTCCTAGTGTTATAATTGGAAATGTAATTCTATGTAGATGGTGGTGATGGTAGTTGTAGACTGAGGGGCTGAGTACTGAAGTGTGTGCACTTTGATAGGTATTTTTCTTGAGGCCTAACTATTGAAGACTAGTACTTACACTCACAGCTACTTTATGTAAAAACACATTTGATAAAAGACAATATCATGTAGTGAAGTAAATGTTCTATTTTTTAGAGATTAAAGTAATAAAAATATATAGTAAGAAAGATTTGATAAAGAGGTGAAGAAACAAAGGATGATAGTAAGGAAAGTAAGATTAGATGTGGAGATGGGTTCCACACAAAAGCTGCTCAATTGTGAAATCTTGGACAAATCACCTAGCTTCTCCAAACTTCATAGACAAAATTAGGCAAAATAACATGGTCTCTCAAGGGTGGTTGTATAATTAGAGGATATAATTAAAGTACTATGCACAATCTTGTACATGGTAAGAGCCCAATACATTTGCAATGTTAATAAAAATGATAAATCATAATCATAACAAAATCTTGGTTAATGTTATTTTCTAGAATTTAAGATGTGAGATAATTTTCTTTGCATAAAGTGCAGATGTGCAATTTTAGCTAGCAGTTGCTAGTAAGAATAAAATGAGTATGTTTATAAATAGCAAAAGTTTTGTTTACTTAAATACAAGAAACCTGTCATAATGCTTTCTGATTTGGGTTTGTTGAGCTACTGCAAGTGTTCTATCTATAAGACATCCAAGCATTATCCATAGTTCAAATACAGTACCTACTCTATACATGTACATTATTATTTTTAAATGCACATAAATATTGCAACAATGACACCACTATATTTAATTGTATTGTAGAATTCTAGTAGCCTTTATCCAGTATGAATTTGAATGAAACAGAATACTAGTTGATAAACTAAGAACATCATCAGGCTCATAAAGAGAAGTTTGTATATTAATACTTGTTGATTACAAAAAGAGATTGGGAAAGGACTAATGAAGCAAAAATAAGGTTGTCTTTACAAATGACAGCACTTGATTTTCATTTCTATTCTTTCTCTCATCAACAGCACCAAGAATGTCCCAAGTCACAGGAGCATTAATTTTTTGAAGCTGTAGTAAAAGTGACATTCTGTTTCCATTCCCAGCCCCATAACATATCTGTGAAAGATTTGGGGCAGACTTGTTAAGCTCCCTGAGACTACTTTTGCATAGGAAATAGGTTTGGCTGCTAAAACTGTCATGTTGCAGGTTTTGAGTGTCTTAATGGCGAATAATATTAGTTGCCAAAAATAACAAGAAAGGTAGTTGTTTATTAAGCCATTTGGTCATCTTAAAATCAGATGCAGATATCTTCTAATTCAGTGTACCACCTTACCTTTGTTTTCTGACAATCATGCTAAATCACTTCTATGATCACTTGGGTAAGAAAAGTATTATTTTAGAGGGATTTGATATTTTTAGAAGCTAATAATGAATATTATAAAGGAATATTTTTTAGTTAAAACAATCTTCCTTAAAGGGAAAATGTTTTAAAAGACATATTAACTTGTTCTAATTACATAAATTAAGGAAGTAAGATGCTTTTGCATCGACTTTGAACAACTTTCTTGACTTCCTGCAAAGAGGTCGCTTTACAGTATTTTTAGAGAAGTTAGTAAAACCGAATCTGACATCACTACCTAGCTGTTCATGTAGCTAGCAAGTGGTTTCTTCTTAGGGTAACAGAGGAGGAAATTGCTCCCCGTCTGATAAGACACCAGGGAAGAGTATGCATTCATTTCTCTTATTTTGGATTCAGTTTCATAGAGAAATTTTTTTAGAGAGATAACTATTATTTTGCTTTTCAGAAGGACGCATGCTGTTTCTTAGGAATACGGCTGATTTCCAGATATGACCATGGATTTGTGGCTTAAAATGTTGGCATTTGGCTTTGCCTTTCTGGAGACGGGATTGTTGGTTACAGGTATGTAATATTAATATTCTTTAGTTGTTTTTTTTATTATGGAAGGAAATTGGTTTGAAATAGAAAAATGAATGTTGGTTACTGGAAATGAGGAAGCCCCACTGTGGAGCGGTCAAGGTTGTAGCTTAGAGAGAGACATGGCTTGTTTTGTGAAAACATTGTGAATACATTGTTTCTCTTTTAAAAAAGCATAAATGTTTGGGGGAAAATCACTGTTTAAAAGGAAAACGTTTTCTATCTGTATCTTGTACAAACTGTTCAAGGATATTACAAAAAAAACATTGTTACCGAGTCCCCAAAGTACATGAACGTAAGTTTATGAAAGTCTGAGGAAATTTTAGTGACAAAAAGGTGAATTTTTATTCTTTTAACAAAATATGAATTTTGCTTAAGTCATAAAATGACTTTGCTTGCATGTAAGTAACTCCTTTTCGGACCAGGAGTTTGCTTCCTCAATTTTGATTGCTACTGAAATACCGTATTAAATACTTCATTATATCATAGTTTAAAACAATATGTCTAGGTATTTAATAAAATATTAACTTTTGCGTAGTATTATGAGAGAAGGTATTTTAAATCAAGTTTTTTTTTCATTCCTAGTACTATTTTTAATGAATTTTTGCTTTGGAAATCCCTGTAGGGCCACCGCCCTTCCTGGGTGGTGGGTACATATTAAAGCCTTGATGAGATGATGTATATAAACTCTTAAGAATCATGATAATGCTGAACTCTACAGAAAAATGTAAACAGTTGGATTTCTTATGCCTATTTATATTTGAGATCTTTGTGCATTTAAGGTTGATTTAGTGGCTATTTCTTAAATAGCTTCCATTGCAATCAGGAGTGGGATGGTTGATTATTAAAATGAGCTGATACTTAATTTACCTCTTATGATGTAATATCTAAAAGCTGTTTTTTATTTTTGAATGGATACTGCAAATGTTATTTTTGTAGAATTCGAAATACATTTTTAAAAGGGAAAATTTGCTATTAAAAATCTTGCTTAATGAAACATGCTTTGAAATATTTTTTTTACTTTCTACCACTCTCGTTTCTTCTGTAAAGTAGGGCAGTCAGTTCCTCCTGAGCATATTGCATTATCAATTTACATTTTGGGTCTTCAAGGAGAATAGAAGACAGTTTGAGATAGTTTCATTTTAACAGAAAAGATGGATTAAGAAATTTATAGGCTATAGCATAAAAATTTAGTACAAAAAAATGTTTATTAAGCTACCGTTTTATAAAGTTTGCTGACAAAAACAAATTATGAAGATCAATAATTTTGGTGGACTGATGTATGTTATTATAAATAAGGGTCTATTTCCATTTAAAATATCCCACTCAAGATCATTTGCAAATAATTTCTAAATATACATAAAGAAATACTGAAATATTTTGCAGATCTCAGAGCAAGCCACCATAAGTATTTCAAGTCAGTCTATTAAAAGTTGGTTTTTTTTTTTTTTTACCATAAAAGCACCTTTGAATTCATAATCAAATTAAGAGTATACGATGATCTAGAAACTTTTAAATCAATTTTGCTTAATAAGTTACACTATAAATAAGTGGCTAGCTATGCACAGATTTATTTTGAAAGATCAAGTTTAACTTTAATTGTCCATGTGAATATTGAGAGCAAACATTTTTTAAAGGGCATTGATAGTCTTTGTGGAATGCTATCCCTATTGCTGAAAAAATACAGATATCTGATCATTTTTTGCCTCTAAATCTGGCTTGTTTTAAATTTATGCTCTGAGAGACATCTTGTGATTCAGTGTATAATATGGAAAGTGATTAAAGTATGCATTTAGTTATATTTAAATACATTTAAATAATATTTTCCCTTATTAATAACAAAGAAATTGAATTGTGTACTTTAGTTTAACTTGTTAAAATCGAGTAAATGTTTCTGCAGGAAATAGCAAACTTTAGGGTATCAAATTTATACTGTATACTCAAAAGTCATAAACAAAATAAAGCCAAATGTAGAGAGATACCAATGGATAAATATGTACACAATTCAGATGTTTTATTTAATCTTCAAAATACAAATATGAGGAAAACTGAAGTTATATTTTGTCAGAGCAACAAGCTGGGTTGAGTTTTACAAAAACTGTTCTTAATTTGTTGTCTGCACTTTATCATGTTAACTGGAAACCAAAACTTTGTTTAAAATTTTAACTGATTCTGATTCTGATTAACAACGCTTGTTTTGAGAATACAGGAAAAGACAAGTGTTCTTTGATGCTAACAAAGGTGTGAGGCAAACCCACAACTGCACAATTAACATTTAGAAGGGTATGAGATGTATCTCAGTTATGAACCATCGCAGTTACATTCCATTTCCTGGACATAGTTCTTCATTTTTCCATCTACATTAAAAATAAAGATTTCGTGTTAGAAACGTGTCATGCCATGGGTATGCAATACAAATTATGAATTCAATTTGATAAGTAATTATGTTAATCTTTAAATATTCTACATCTTGGATATTTAAGTATACTTATTTATTAGTTTTAAACAAGTATTTTCCGAATGAAAACCCCTTATCAATGTTAAATTTAAGTATGTTTTGTTAGAGGAAAGGTAACATGGGGTTTAGAGTCTCTTTCCTTTTCCTCCTATGCTTTATTAATAATGCATAGGGTCAGAGTGGTTAGTATGAGCTAAGACTTTTCTCTGTTTTGGGCTCCCTGACAACCTTTCACTAGTGACAATTAACTAGCATAGAAGCACAAATATTTCTACACTGTTCATACACACAAATACATACACAAACACAAATATACAAGTTATGTATGTGTGATTATATATGCTAGTTATATAAGGTAAATACAAATATATATATAATATACACAAATATATATATATATTTATATAGTTTATTTTTTCTGACATTCAGTGTTCCTTAATATACCTGTTACGTACTGATAATTCCGGGTCTCCTTTTCCAGATTTTTCCCTCAGAAATAGAGAGTTGACTTCCTTTCCTAAACTTAAACTTGGTTTTTCACAAATAAAAAATACAATCTGAAATATATGTATATATTTAAATACTCCTTATATCCTACAGGTTTACTTTTTAATAATCTTAAAAATAATTTCCCTTTTCATCTCCATTACTATCACCTTAATTCAAGCCTTTATCATTTTTACCTGGAGGATTTGAATAGCTTGTTAATCTGTCCGAAGTCTCACCCATTTCTTCCCACATTCTGTAGCTTAAAAAATACAACATAAAGGGTGATAAATGATTTGATACTTTATCCTTGCCATCTGTATGAATTCTAATCTTCTAGCCAGATCAACAGGTCCACCAATGAGCTAGGCATCAGCCTGGGAGTGGGTGGGGACTATTTTCCTTTTATGTTTGATTAAAATAGAACAACCAAGAGGCAGTTTCGACAACAAGTGTTCTGCCCTTCCTCAGGTCCTCTAAGTTTCATGCAAATCCTATTTCCTCTCTGATACTCTATTTTGTCACTCTTACCACAAAAATTCCCAATAATATTATACACATTTACTACCTTCTCTGTCATTATTTTTGCATCCTATTTCAATTTGGTGTTTGCTTGGCATTACTGTTATCATTTACCAGTTAGTTCATTTACTTAAAAAAACAAAACAAAACTGAAGCTCCGTCATGTACCATTTTAACATCTTCTGAGCCTGAATAATAGATATTTGTTTGTTTATTTATTTATTGTAAAATGGCAGATTATAATAATGGAAGAGAGAAGAAAAACTTTAGAAAAAAATATGACAGAAAAAGGGAGAAATCAGCCGGAGACCAAGTCTAAGGACGGAGACAGTAGGACAATTTTGTCAAAATTAAACAGAATAAATTTAGATCTAAATCTCACAGACTTTGGTCCCTCCTTGCCCCTGTTATGAAATAGCATTTTTTTTTTTTTCATTTTCTTGTCCTTTTTTTGAAATCTCTTTTCTGGAAAGATCCTCCTCACTTCTTAAAAATCCAGAGTTCAAGAATATTGTTCGTAAATTTTTCTTGACTATTTGACATTTTTGCTAATGACATTTCATTGAGTGGGTCAGTTTTGTGCTGTAGACACAGACGCCCATAAGAAGGAAGGAAAGCAGGCAACGGGGAGGGAAGCAGTCTAGACCCAATTCCCGTGCACTCTCTCACGCACTGACAGGAGCCCATTACTACTGCTTTGGCTCGACTGGCAAGAGCAGATGGAAGATGGTGCATTCTACATGCTGAATTGTGTGCATGCAGAAAGTTTGTAGAGAGTTTGGCATCATTTCTACATAGGTAGCATGGTAATTAATTTAAATCTGAGTGACCAAAGAACAGGAATCTGTTGATTAATTTTATTGGTGTAATAAACAAGATTTCTTGTTCAGATTACATGTATTCAAGTACTTTGGTGCAGAGAAAGATATTTATCATTATCACAGAACTTTGTCTTTTTCAACCATCTTATAAATTAATGGTTTTATTTACAAAAAAGAGAAACGGAATGGAAATTGAACTTAATCTGACTTTAAACTTAGTTTACATCTACTCTGAATAGCTTTTTTTAAAAAAAAGATAGCACTGTTTAAGAAAGGATAAAAGAAAAAATGCAAAATATTGCAGACTATTCATTGAGCAACATAATGTGACATATGCTTCTATGTAATAATGAAATTGCAGAAATAAAAATTATAATAATACTTAGATTTTTTGCATGTGATACTAACCAAAGTTTACATTAGAAGGTATATAAATATTATTTAAAATATTTAATATGCATTTTTTTGTGTGTGTGACTGCTCTACTTCAGATTTAGACTTTTGGGAATTTGGCTACTATGGGTAGAATTGTGTGTTCATAAGTCATACCCAAAACAAAACAAAACATAATGTTAGAGAAAGGAAGAAATGAAAAACCTTGCTTCTTGAGCCAGGGCAAATATAAATTATATCAAATCAATATTTGTGAAATGCATAGGTGTATTCTGTGTTCATTCATAGTATCCTCAATTAATTCATTTCTGAAAAGATGATCACAATTACCATGCTCTTATAGATTATTCACTGAAAATACAGCTCAAACAAATTTAACATTTTTGGTGATGAGCTTTATGGTATTTAAAGATCAAACATTTATTTCCTCCTAATAATGAGACACAAGTAGCTGAAGTAAAAATAACTATTAAATCTCAATTTTCCACCTACATGTAACATTTGTGATAAAAATTATACCTATAATGATATATTATAAATGCAAGGATACTCAAATTATAACAATCACACTTCATATGTTTTTTAAAAATATACCAAATTAAAATGTGAACAACTAGAGGAAAATCATCAACCTTCCAAGAGTGTGATCTACTAACAGTGGAGCAGATTAAGAACTGAGGGCAACTCAACATCACACTCAAATGAAGGAAAATATGAAAAAGTGGTAAAGTGAACTTAACAAAAATCACTGATAGACAAGCAGAAACTACACTATAATTTTTTAAAAAGTACATTATCTTGATATGCATGAAAATAAGTAAATGAAACACATATATGCATATATAAACACATATACATGTATATGACAATGATGCTAAGAGCTATCAAAAAGACACTATTATGGAAATAAATATGGTCATTATATTTCAAATATCCCCATTTGAAGAAAGTAAATAATGTGTTTACTGTTGAAAGAAATATTAAGCATCTTAGGAAATGAGTCAGGAGACATTCCGTGCAGGAGAATATCATGGCATTTAGAGTGAGAATTAGTTTGGAATCTCATTCTATGAATTGTGTGATTTTGATATAAATAATTTTCCATCTTTGAGACATTTTCTTATCAGTAAAGTGTTGTAAAGTTTAAAGGATATAATAATGATGAAAATTCTTTGAAAACTATGCGATATCTGCAAAGTTGTAAATTTCATTTATACAATCCTATAGAATCAAAGCATATAATGTTTTGTTTGTTTGTTTTTACTATTGAAACATGATCCTAAATCACAACTTTCCCTTTGAGAGAATCCAAGGAAGTACAGTTTAAGGATATAGAATAGAGGAATAAATCATTATAGATATTTGAATTTGTTTAACTTGATATTCTCTGTTTTAATTAATTTCAGACTACTCTGAATTCTGTCTTAAATAGTTTGTAAATATATCCCCTTTCATAATTCCTTGCTAGAGATTCTTATCTTTTTATTATAACAATAGACAGCAATCTTTCCTCCCTTCAATGCCTGTTGTGTCCATTCTTTCCTAAAAGGATAATCTCTGTAAAAGGCAAATTTACCTTTGGGTAGATCGTCTTCAATGGCACCAAGTGGGCAGAGAAATCGTTGATCTCATGATCTTGAACCAAGGATGTTCATACTCATCTTTTAGGAAACAAACTATTTTATTATAATATACCAACACTTATGAGTTTTCCTTGAGATCAGATTTTACAGAAAACACAACAAAACTAAAAAAACTACATTGTCAATTTAATTCCTGAAGTAATTTTCATATATCTGGATTAACTGCCACTTTTATTTGTATTTTTATTTTACTAAAACTAATTTCAACAGCATTGAATTTGGCTTAATTTATACAATTACTATTAAATTAATGAATCAGTGTTACCCACATCAAATTTTATTGATAGTAGTTTCTGCCTATTGGGATTTTCCTTTATTTATTTTTTTAAGTGTAATTTTTTTTTTGTCAAACACAGATTTAAATTTCTGAAAAAGAATATCTGGATTTTTAACTCTTCTTTTATCCAATTCTTGTGTGAAGTTTCAGCTAGATTTCTTTTTTCTTTTTCTTTTTCTGATATTTAAATAAAATACCATTTTTGTCAAATTTTAGATTGGACAGTATTGATCATTTACAATTTTACATTTTCTTGTAGACAAATGAAAAGCTAATTCTCATTACTTTTCTCTGTAGCATTTCGTATGATCAACAAATAAAATCCTGGTATTGATTATTCTAAAAACATTAAATCGTGTTGATAAGCACTTAAATCTTGCATAGTTTCGAGTTTTATTTTAATCTCAATCATTGTGTGGCATTCTAATTAGCTTTCATATCTTTGTGCCATTTTCTTACTAATTGATGGAGCAAAAGGTTAAGAGAGAAATCAACACAGTAAGATTAAAATATTCTTGATGTACGATGGTAGAAAGGGTCAAATTAAGGTGAAAGGTCATCCTACTTTGGTCTCTGTGCTTTTGGGAAAATTAAATCCATTAGCATAATACACAGAGTTCTAATTTTATCTCTCCATATTGCTCCAGGTTTATCTGTAAACACGCTGTGGCATTTATTATATGCGTACTATTGTTGCAAGTTGCATTTGGCTATGCTATTTTACTATCACTCCTTGTTTTTTCTTTTTTAAAAAACTGGACAAATTACAATTGCTATTTAACATTTTCAGGGGTCGATTGCATAGTCTTCCAGTACATGCCATGTTCTTCTAACCCTTTCACACCTGGGTCAATGTTCTTCTGCTGTGATGAGCCTTGAATAGCCCTCTTGGAGAGCTGTTGACTTGGCTCTTGGCTCTCTCTCAGTGGCTAGATTCTCCTTATTTACCAGTGAGTACCTGCAGGTCCTTGAAACTTGCTTGTTGAATGAATGGATGATCTGTCAAGGTTAAACCCTGTACAACTTTACATCTCATAAAAACAATTTTAATTCTGTTCTTTTGTTGTTGCTGCTATTAAGTAAACTATTCATGGTAAAGTTTTCTACATGCCAGAAAATTTCAGGAAATAGAAGGAAAAAAATTCTTAAAATTCCTTACTAACATTTCTTCATCCCTTCTTTTACTTTTGTTTTACTTTTCTTCTCTCTGTAAATCACATCTGTATATCACACAGCATAGCCCAGCTTTTTCTTAGTAAATCATGATTATTTTAGAAAATTTGAAAAATTCAGAAACAAAACAAATGAAATAATAAAGCACAACAATATTTACAAGATGCAGGACTGTAGTTACCAGAGGAGAGTGAGGAGAGTGAGAAGCAGGGATGGAAGGATTAAGTATGGTGGTGGTAATGGACACTAGAACTCCAGTAGTGGGTATGGAATGATGTGCACACAGACTGAGGTGCAAATCAAATATCCTAAAATTCTCATAGAAATATAAACAAACAAATGAAACAGAAAAATATCAATGAATAAATAGCTAATAGAAATATAAAATTACCAATACCCATCATCCAAAAACTTTCCTTTCTGAGCATTTCATTTCACCATGTTAGCTAAATCTACCTGTTTATTTTTTACATCACTTCATGAATAGTATTTTTATGTACTTCCCCTATATCATGAACTGGCAATTCTGTATCCTATGTTTATTTTTATTTTTATTATGTGTCTCATAAGAAAAAAGACATCTTTGGTTAATTTGTCTTTGTAAATTAGTCACAGTAATAATGCAGAAAGTGATATGCTAACAATCATCTTGAAAAGGTAAATAAAGGACAGGATTGAAAAGGTCTCTGAGTGATATGATGGAAACAATGAATTTTACCCTACCTAATTTGCTTTTTATATTGCATAAAGTGAAAAGAATTGAATAATTTACCCAGGTATCTAGATTTTATTGTTTTGAAGTGTAAGGGAAGTAACGTGACCTTTTTAAAATACTTTGATCATGGAAAACACATGAGGTTCCCATCTTATTCCAGGAAGTGTAGACACCAGATAATCTTTTCCTAGTCATCCAGGAGGCATGTTAAATGAATCAGGAGAATGTAACAGTTTTCTAATCTAGAGACAAGTTGGCTATAACTTAAGGTAAAATAAAGACAAAACATTTATTATTTGATTATTATGATAAATATAGACAATCAGATAATTTACATCAAATATTGTACTTTGACTTCCTGAGAGGTTCCAAAGACTCAGTTTCTAAAATAAGATTTCAACATAAGCCTAATAACCCTGAATCTTTCCACTTTTTAATAATCCATGTTTTTATTTTCTGAATTTGCTTTCTGATACCTTAGGTGTGATCAAGATATATAATGGTTAAGAAAAATACATTGAAGCAGAAGGTATCAGTTCCGAGCTTTGGCTATGTGAGGAAGTGATACTCTGCAGGAAGTAGATAAGCAAAAGTAAAGGGTTGAGGATAATGAAAATAATTTTTAAAGATAATACTAGAAATGTTGAATTCACGTCTCGTTAAGATTCAATTCCGAGCTTGTCAATTATGAAATGTTATGGAAATTATCTTTTAATTCCTCCATATCCTTATCTGTAAAGTGGGACTCATATCAGTGCCTATTAAATGAGATGATGTACTTATTGCTTTAAAAGTTGTTGATATACAAGCCACATAGCATTGACTATATCACCAATGTGAATATATTACATATTGGTCAGACGACTGAAAAAGCATATGTGACTTTGATAAGTAGAAATCTTAGAATAGGAAACATTAATGGTATGTTTATCCATCTTGCTATGTGAGAGAGCTTCTGTTTAAATCGTTTTAAGTTGCAGGTACACCAGATAAAACAAAAATAGACTTTCAGTCTTTACAATCAAATTAGTAGTTACCAGAAGGGAAGGAGAAGGGAATTGAACAAGTTATTAAAAGGGGTTATTCATATGGTGAAGGGTAGAATTGGACTGTTGGCTGCAAACTTAATGTACTATTATACATGTTTATTTATGATGATGAACGCTTTAAGCATATGTAATGTTATGATGCATTTATTATAAAATAATAATAAAATGAAATAAAAAGTATCAGACACAATTTTAAAAGTTGTATGAAAGTCCCTCTTATATGCCAGGGACTATTCTAAGCATTGAAACAGGAGTAAGCAAACAAAAAATGTGCCCACTTTCATATTTACATCTTAAAAAAACAAATAGTAAACAAACCAAAAATGGAGAAAATTTCAGGCATTTATCTATACACTGTGAAATTAAACTGTTATATAATAGAGACAAGCCAGATTGGGGACATAAGTACCCCTTTAGGTAGAGTGATCAAGGAAGTGTCATTAGACTACTTATTGGTTGACAAGAAAGGAAAGATCCATGTGTCTGACAAGTACAAAGACCCTTTGGTAAAAGTAAAAGAATTGATGGTTTAAGGCACAGAAAAGAGGAGAGGTACCTGCAGCTTGGTGAGTAAAGGCTGAGTGATGTGTGCAGAGACTGAGCAGATCAGTAAGGCAGCTGGTCCTGGAGGAATTGTGGGCAGTTGAGGGACCCTGATTTCAATCTCAGTATAATGGGAAGAGTCATTTGAAATGTTTAAGCAGAAAATGACCTAATTTCATTTCTGTGTTAGAGATGACTGTGGATGCTGTGAAAAGAATAGATTGCATTTAGCCATATCCTGGAGACCAGTTAGGAGCTGGTTCAATTAGTAGAAAGGAGAAAGGGAGGGTGATCTGGACTAAGTGCTGGCAGTGGAGGTAGAAAGGGAAGATAAACATGATCAAGAAAAGTTACTGAGTGGAAAAGATAAAGAAACCTTACTGAATAACTCCTTTTTCCTCATGAGCAATTAGGATGAGAATCACCTCAACTAGGGTTAAGACATTAGACATCCAACTAAAGATGTCTAAAAATCAATGGGATTTAAGAGTATGGGCCTCATTAGGTCTTGGAGATATATTTTGGGGATCCATTGTGTACAGATGTAATTTTAAACAAAAGAACTTAATATAATGGGGTAAGAATAATGTTTAGACGGAAAAATACTAGGAACCTAATTTTGAGCACCCAATTCGGTACACTTCATATTTGGAAGAATTGGGAGACTGGGTAGGGAACAAAAATGAGAAGGTGTAGTCAGTGAAGTCAAAGAGAAGAAAAATATCTTGTTTTTAATGTTTAAAAAGAGAGCCGATGATTATAAAGGGTTTAATATGCTTTCTGGAATATAACAAAGTTCCAATGAATTCCACATAAAAATATCCAAATTCATGTCTCAAAAATTTTATGGAGCAGTGATTATGAATATTGCAGTATTTTTTCAAATATCATTATCCAACATTGTCACAAAAGTAAATATAAAGTTTGTAAGAATATCTTAGAAAATTAGATATATGTGTATATATTGTATTCCTTGTTAGCTTAGCTATTAAAAAATTAAAATAAATTGCTTTAACGAAAACTATGTTAAATGCATTGACAGAATAATGAATTAAAATTTTGAATGAAAATGTCTTGTTATGGTAATGCTCCATTTAGTCCTTTGTGGCAGATATTTTGCTTTGATGCATATTGATAAAAATATTCTAAGATACCATATAAACCAATTAAGTAAATAGGTTGGGAGGTTCATTACGAATTAATTAACTAAATAAAACACTTTTATCTGAATCAGATTTTGTACTTCCATTTTTGCAAGAAATTTGAAAATCAATTGATTATCATTTAGGTGTATATGTAGGATGTAACTAACCTTGATAATTACACAGTGCACAAATAGAAATTTGGTATTTTTTAAACATATGCATATATGATTTTAATTTCAGACTTGGGTTTTCTTAAAAACATATATATGTATATGTGTATATATATAAAGCAACTTATTTTTGTACTAGTTAGAAGTTAGTTAATAAAAATAGTTACTAATAAGACTAGTGTGTGCAATGCGTCAGTCATTGTTCTCACCATTTTAGAAATATGATCTCACCCAACAAGTATACAAGTCATTATGAAGTTTAATTTTGCTTATAATTATCTTTTATACAAGTAAATTTTCTCACTGAAGTTTCTCAATATTTAACATAAATTTACTAGTGATCACATCTCAAAAGGAATAATTGCATTTCATTTTCTTGTTCTAGTTGTAAGTACTAGAGCTGAGAAAAGGAGTAACACTGAACTCCTCTCGTGTGACAGATTTGCAGATGATTCATCTACACAGAGCTACAAAGCTTTGAGTTTCTTTCAGCATTTTGTGTCTCATTCTTTAGAGTATTAATATTAAATCAACGTTCGGGCAATTCTTGGTTATTAGTCTAACAAAGGAAGTCAGAATTATTTGTCAATGAAGAGATTAAGTCATCTAAACAATTACTGTCATTTATTTTTGTATTACAGTATTTCTGATTAAATTGAAAATCAAGCATATCAGATGCTTTGACAATTTACTGTAATCACCATGATGAAATCTGAAGGATAAGCTTGCCCAAAATGTTCAGCTAAGCATTCCCAAGATACCCAGAAAAGGCCTTCTGAGACCTATTAAGTGTATTATTTTGAGTTGAGGTAAATGAGGCCCTGCAGACTTCAAGAGAAACAGTTACCACTCTTGTAATACCTGGAAGAATGAAAGTTGGGTTATTACCTGGTGTTAAGGTTATCTCCAGAAATAACCTTCCTACTGGGGAGATCTTACAATATGGAAGGGCAAACATCTAGTTACAGAGCATCTGGGCTTTGTCATATGAGTCTTCTCCTCTCTCCTTGAAGCCCCAGACCCCTATCTCATTTCAAAAAGAAGGATAAAAACCCTTGGTATTTCTAATTGATTCTAGAATTTACAGCCATGTAAATTCTTCGTATGTAATTAAGTTTGTTCTTTTTCTGCTCCTAATCAGTCTGATATTAATTTGATGATTTGACCAACCGGAGAAGAACCACAGAGGGATAGAGAGAAATATCCTCACCACCCCTGCAAATCATGTTGAAAAGGCTCAGCATAGGGGAAAGTTGTGTAGCTTTCTCTTCCTGCCCTTGCTTAACTTTCATGCAGGCATAAAGCAACAGTTTAAGCACATCTGTTTCAGCCTGCACATACGTGTGTGTGTGTGTGTGTGTGTGTGTGTGTGCGTGTGTGCGTGTGCGTGTGTGTGTGTGTGTGAGAGAGAGAGAGAGAGAGAGAGAGAGAGAGAGAGAGCAGAAAATTGCAAGAGTCTTTGAAATGAAAGTCTTCCTTTTCTAAGAATAGAAGGTGGTGTTTTGTTGAGGGCAGCTAGAAAGCATGATTGAAAGAACTATTGGGAATGGTTAGTGAAAGATCAGGGTCAAGCAGAACCTCAAGATTCTGGAAATGGAACAAGTCAGATAGAGTTTAAAGAGGACTTCAAAGATGGGGAAATAATAATAATAAAAAATGCTTCTGGCTGTCAGATGTATAGTTTGTGCCAGTTTCTTTATATTTTATTTTTCAGAACCATTGTAAAACAGAAGATTTTTTTCTATTAACTCTATTTAACTTCACATATTTTCACATCCATCTTAGTAACTTTTAAAAAGAAAAAAATGCATTATGCTCAAAGAATTCAAAATTACATTTTTTGTTATCCTTGATAGAATGCTTTCTCTAAACCACAATATTTATGGTTGTAAGAATAGAGCGTCTATAGAAAATAAATGAGAAAGCACTTCACAAAGTATAGTAAAATGAAATAATGTGAGAAATTATTGCATTATGCAAACATTTGGAAAATTATAAAAGAGTGCAAAAATTCTGTTATTAGTATTATAATTAGTTTCTCCTTTGGTATTTCTTTTACTTAAAGAGTGGAATTAAAAGTTGAAATCTTTATTCACATAACAAGAATTAGTTTGCATATTAAGCTATAAAATATGGAAAATTTTGATACAGATTATTTTGATATAAAATGCAGAAATATAAAATCTTTTGTCACAATTGATGTGGACTCTTATTTCTATAATTACACTTTCTAAAACCATCTGTATATGCTAAAAAGCTAAACAGGCTGAGAAAGAAATACGATTCATAACGCTATAATTTTTTAAACTCTTCGTTCCAGTATATGTTTATAAAGAAAATGATTATTACGGATCTATCTTTTTGCTGAAGAGTAATTTTTATATTTTAAATATTCTTGCATGTTAATTAATTCATTATTCCTTTTGCTATTTAATATAAAACAATATAATTGGTTTTAAATAAAATATAAATAATTTTTTCAAATCTATTTTGGTTTTCCTTACCCATGAATTTTCTCAGAATACTTCTTAAGAATCTCAGATGCCTAAGCCTGCCTTTCATTCTCAGCTTCTCTTTTATGGGCTGTACATCTGGATTTGATGGGCAAAAAAGCATTTCCTTCCACTGACTTTTCTAATAATCTTCTTTAACAGATACACATGCTTTGTGTTTGTTAATAATTTGACATGATTTTAATATCTACTGTTTTAACAAACAATGAATTATGGAAGTTTCAATGGCTTTCTTTTATTAAATTCATTCTAAATTCCTTATAAAAGCGATATTAAGAGCCACTTTAAAAAATATTAGAGCCATGGATGTTTTTCTTTATAGTGTTAATTGATTTAAGATCCATCAAAATGTTGTTAAAATGTCCAGAGGTTAACAATAATGATGGCACATGGGTCGGATTAAAATTCTTTCTTGCAGAAAAAAAAAAAAAAAGATAAGATGATAGTTTATTTTTTTCTCATAGAAAAAATTTAGTTAGTTAAATGTAACAACACTGACATCTCAAATTTCATTATCCTGTTTTATAATGAAAGGGGATTTAAAATTAGCATTGAGAAATTATAAAAGTACCCATAAAATTTATGCACACAGATAACATGTACTAGCTTAAGTTTTAGTAAAGAAAAGACAACTTAACATTGTATCGTTCTATTGCCCTATTTTGAAATTGCAGCAATTATTCTGCTGAAATTTTCAGACTACAGAATATAGCAAGTAACAAACTATTATGATATCTCTTCCAAATACATGAATATGAAAATGAAAATTTTAGACACCGATATTTTTTTCTTGTCTACAGTTTTAAAATTACTAAGAATTAATTACAGTTCCATTAATACTTTTGGAAAATTTTTTCTCAGGTAATACAGCAACAGGTTGTATCTGTCAAGCCAATTCAATTAATTCAGTAACCACACTTTGCTGTTGACAGGGCTAATTTTCTTTTATTTTTGTAGACTTTTATGTATATAGTCAAAATAATTTAATATATGCACAGGATATGAAAGGGTCAGAAAAGCTTCTCCTCCCATTAAAATAATTGATTATGAGGATGCCTTTTACACATGCTATTTTGGTTTTAGATGGCACAGTTTAATTATATCCTTCACTATGTACTGCGAGTCAAGTATTAGTCAAGGCACTGTATTTTGTTGTTGTTTGTATTTTGAATTAAAAGCAATATTCCCTAGTTTCAAATAAAGAATAAGGATTCCTAAGAGAATTTGGAAATTTGGGTCCTACTATAATGTAAAACACCATTATTTATACAATAATATAATTTTAGAGAAAAAAGATGACCTTAGAAATTATGTTTCAACACATCTTATAAACAGGAAAACGAAAACTTCAAAACATTAAATGATTTATTCTATGCTATATCAAAAATGAAGGAATTTGGTTCAGAGTTCCTCCAGTATATCACAAGGTATTTTTCCACTAGTTTGATATAATGAGATGAGGATCAGATCAGACATTCAGGAATTAAGTTTTGAATAATAATTCTGCCACTAATTCCTTTTTAACCAGACTTGGATTCTGATATATGGTAGTGGTTAAGTGACTTGACTTCTTCGAGCCTCAGATCCCTTTTCAGTAAAATGAATTTCTTAATTCAGTTTCCTAATTTCAACCTAATTTCAAATTTTAGCATTTTGATGTGGGCAGTTAAACTGTTTTGCACAGTGTGGAATGTTTGGTGACATCCCTGAGCTTTGCAAAGTAGATTCAGTTGTCTTCCCAAGTCCTTTCTCCATACCACCATTCCTCTCCAAGTCAAGACAGCAAAATGTCTCCCAACATTGACAAATGTTCCTTGAAGGTTAAATCACTAGGCTTTTCTTGAGAACTTTTGGTTTAGTTGAAAGTATAGTATGGAGTTATTGGAGACTATATGGTTAACTGTTGGGTATCTCATTAGAAAGCATTCACTAAGCATTGTTTATTATGATATTTGCTGGTTATTATTTACAGTAACTAAAAGGGAAACCATATACTTTTTCAGAAACAAAATGAAAGATCAGAAATAGTTGCAAGTGAGGAATTGATAGTAACAGTGAGATGTTAACTATTAGAATGGTTGAAGACTTAAGAACACAATATAAAATTTATTCACTGTAAATGCCATTAGAAGTCTCTATTTGTTTACAAGTTGTAACAAAGAAACAATAATTTAGCCATTATTTTATGATTAATAGGGACCCTATGCATATTACAGATATTCACTATGCCATGCTCCTTTCTAAGACCATGACAACTTGGTAGGACTGTTGCTTCTGATAAATTTTGTTGGAACAAACATTAAAATTTTCATGATTAAAAGGGTTACATATGTATTTTCATCCTTTGTATTTGGAAGATATAGCTACCTATTGTCCTCAGTTTTAAAAATCAAAAGATGTCGTTGCTTTTATTTCTTTCCCTCCTCTCCCCAGCCCCATCTTTTCTTTCCCTGTTGGATCTAGATACCACCAGTAGAAGGTGAGACTCAAATATAGAGATTTCGTAGGTATAGGAGTCATGAAAGAATACCAAAAACTTTGTCTACACAATTGATTCCAGACCAGAAGACTGATGAACTCTGCTACACATCACAAGGTCACTTTGTCATACATTGCTACAAGTTCCCTGAGGAAGTTTACTGACTTGTGGTTTTACCAGATATGTGCGTCATGGAGGTGGAGTGGAGAGGGGTGCAGCAGAAAAGTTTAAATGCTGCAAGGTGGGATCTGAGAGCTCAAATAGATTGATATGTTCTTCCAGATAGAGACAAAAATTGAGGCAGCCATATCCTGTGACTGGAAAATGTTAAAGTAGCCAGACTTCCACCAGAGAGAAATAGTCAAGTACCCTAGGACAAGAAAATCAATTTTACTTAACATTAAAGATTTATTTCTTCTGTTTTAGACCATTTTAACTCTACCACATGATTGAATTAACAGCATTTTGCACCTATTGTATATATGTGTATTAATATTCAGGTCAAATATTTCAATTTATCTTTTCTAGTAAATCAAAGGTTGAACTGATATCTAAAACATTTCTTTAGTGAGGAGAAAAAAAAGAATTGAAGCTCAGTGTTGATAACTGACTTTTCAGAAATTTAATTTTTTTCTGTTTAGTAATTGATTAAAATGTTAAAAAAAAAAAAAGAGAGAAACTTTCTTGATACTGAATAGTATCACCAGATTACTTTAGATGTTTTTCAATGCAGAAATCCACCTTTTATAAGCCACCCTCATTTATGTTTTTATTGGACGCCAAAAATGCAGCTTTTTTTAATTTCCCTAGAAACTTAAGACAAAGAATGTCAAGAATTATTTTTTTAAATAAAAAGAATTATGTAGATAGTTAACAAAAATCCAAAATATATCCGACTGAAGTATATTCAGTTTTGTAGGTAAAAAGGCAATTATCATTAAGAGAAAATAAACAATGTTTTCATTTTTAGACTCTCATTCTCATTGAGTCCGGAAGCAGAAGTTACAAAACATTGTGAGAAAACTTTTGCTCCTTTTTAAAAAAAATCTCCACCCAAATGGAAATATGAGAAGTTGAAGAGAAAAGAAAGTCCAGCCTTACTAAATGTTCATTTTAGTGCTGAATTTCCACTGCAGGATTCTGAATGCAATTTTTTAGGTTTCATTTTGCCATTTGCTTCCTCTATAACCAATGAAAAATATGTGTTGGTAGTATTTCTTCCATAATTATATAGAGATAGGCTACTTGTGGTTAGATTATCTATCCATATATTATACTGTCTCTGACTAACCAGTTTATGTGTGATAGCACTGTTTTTTCACATTTCTGGGGAAGAGGTATGAAGTACATTTACATCAAAGCCATTGCTTATGCTACAGGGACATTGGTTTCTTGTCTAAACTGAAAGCCTATATTTAGTTTCTCTACAATATTGTAAGCCTCTCTGAGGAAGAAAGTATTTTTTGCATCCTCAGAACCTAATTTCAAATTAACCTTTAAACACATACTTGGTGAATTAATAGTGGAATGAATGTATGAATGAATCCTATAACTCTTTTTTTTATGCTTTTTTTTGAGGAGGAAGAAACATTTTTATTTTATTTCCATTTAGTTGTTTACACTGGTTGTTTCCCCGGACTTGAACTCATGGGTATGCATCTTTCAGAGGCAATTAACTCCACAGGATGTGCCTGAATACTATATATCTTTGAGATAACTTAGTAATATGAAAATATTTCAGACTGTTTTATAGCTGATACTGATGACTAAACTTGGGTATTATTTTATTAAGTTATTACTTTCTTAAATAAGGAGGGGATAAAATCAGACCACATATGAATAATTTTACTCATGCAAGAAACACAATATATAAATGCTTTGTTTACTAAATATAGAATTGTGTGGGTCATCTAGAAGTTTTTCCATGATTTCTTAATCTATACACAAGAAATAGTTCTGGGTGAATTGACGCATTTTGTGAAACCTTTTGCTTGCGATTTTACAGACTTTAGTAACAAATTTTCTATGCCTCTTCCGCCTTTTCTGCCCTTCTCACCCTCAAAGTGGTTAACACTTGGTATTTGAGACCTAGGAATACTAAATGGTACACATCATACACACACACACACACACACACACACACACACACACACACACGGAAACACATATTACAAGATTTAATGGAATTTCTCTTAAGCTATTCTTCAAGTTTCTGGTAAATTATAATCTAGGATTCCTATGCAGACTTTAGAGAGAGTTGCAGTTTTCTGATTGCTTTTCATCAACATCAGAAAAGAAACCTAGTTCTCCCTTTCCTTTGGAATGAAAGTCTTCAGAAGAAAAGAGGTTTTTATTTCAACCACTTGAGAATGTTAAGCTGAATGCATGAGATGGTCCCACCTTACAAAAGTATGTAACAAATAGCGCATTGAAGGATATCACTCTGTCTTTACAGTGGGGAATAAGAAAACTTTCTTTCCAAATGAGATTTTCCAAAATAGCATTTTTAAAATCTTAATGGTGAGCTTTAAATTTTTAAGGGCCACATTACTTCAAGTAAAACGAACCTTTTTAGAGATGTGAGATTGCATTTCCAGAGATCTGGAAACTCAGAGGCTGAGTAACATGGACCAGTGGAGACACCTGAGTCAAATAGATTTGTGTACACTTGATTCCAGTGTCTCCAAGCAGGAGGAAGTAGCATATTCATATTTTGACCTCTGCGTTGTTTTCTTGTCTGTTACTACTAGATACACATTGTTTCATAGTACTCATCTACTTATTTTGTTGGAAAGACATTTGTATGACTCTGTGCCAGGAAACAAAAGACAAAGCACTAAGACATGTGTGGTCCTCCCCAACTGCTGGTCTTACCCTGTGGGTATTCTTCCCTAAGGGAACAGAAGGAACCAACCCTTACTCTGAAGCCACAATAGGTTGAGGCTATCTGAGGAAATGAACAATGTGTATTTGATGACAAACCAATTTGGCCCAGAATCCTTAATTTTCCTGATAAACTCATTCATGATTGGTTTGTTTTTTTTTGCAAATAAGAATATTTTGGGAGTTTTTTCTAAAAATGCCTATCATTACATAGAAATCCTTATCTAATGACAGATGATCATTTATTTAAGGTAAAGTTCTAGACCTAAGAATTTCTGTGTCCTTGTCTAAGAACATTTTGCATTTATTCCTGAATAAAAATAGATGATTCTTTAGAAAGATTGTATTACTTATGCTCTTCTTGGAGACGCATAAGAGTTGCTTTTGCATACAGCAGCCAGACTTAAATTTCATCATTTTCAAAGATGTGCTAATTTTAAGTTAATCTAGTATTTCCTAAATTTTCTATGTATCACTTAATTTTAATCAAATTGTACTATTATGTGCTTATATTTTATTTCCTCTTCTATGGATTGTGATCACATGATTAACACATTCATCTCATGCAGTTGTGGTTAAATTTGAATATAAAGTTATATAAAAGAGGAATACAAACATATATAATCTGGGTTGATACAAATGAAAGAACGAGGGCCATGAGCAGAGTTTTATCAAGGTGAAAACAGTGACACAGTTTAGAGAAATCATTTATGCTTCTATCAGTTTTACTCTTAGTAAGTAAGACTCTTAACTATTTTCTGTGGAATATTCAGGGAGACTTGCAGGACCATCATGGAAGCTAATATTCATCCTTCCAAGAAGAGAGCCCGTCATGAAATCTAGGTGTTTTGGGCACTAAGCCTTGAGTCTCAATTTCCTCTTTATCAGAGAGACTCCACCAGCACAGTGATTCAAAGCACAGAGATTATTTTTTGTTTCACCCCAAAACTTTAACCTATAACCACATGCCTATTTATTAGTTTTCACAGCATTCTTGCCAGAACAGTATTCTCAGTAACCTCTCTTTTCAATTCTTTTCTCAAGGGAATTACATAATCTGAGTTGAAAGATATCTTTAGGGACTTTAAGGTCAATATATGTAGCCCTCCTACCACACATCCTCACTGTTTGACTGTTTTCTAAAGAATTCCTTTTTAAAAAGAAAAGCTTAGTTTAGTGGTGAACCACTCAAATTATTTGAAACTTCTGGTTTCAAAATTTCCTACACTATGACTGAAACCAGTGGTTCTCAAATATTTTTCTCTCAGAACTTCTTCTTAAACATTCTTAAACATAAACTCCATTTTTAAAAATAATTAGGGACCCTGAAGAAGTTTTTTTATATGGGTTATATCTATCTTTACCAAAATGAAAATTAAAACTGAAAATACATGCTACCACTAATTTAAAATAATAAACCCAATATACTTTAATATAACATTTTATGAAAAACTGTGTATTAGAAAAAAATTGATTAGGAGATTGTTACTGTTTCACATTCCTACAACCCCTTATATGCTTAGTTTGGAGAAGATAGTTGGGTTATCATATCTGCTTTTACATTTTGTCTGCTGTAACATGCTAGATAACCTCTGGAAATATATTTTCTGCGAATGAGAGAAAAGTAAGACAAAGGATGTCTTAGCATTAATATAAAAACAATGTTGACCTTGAAGACACTGAAAGATTCTTCTGAATCCTCTTGGGTCTCAAGAACATGCTTTGAGAACCACTGGCTTCAGTCAACTGAATAAAATTCTTTCTCTTATTGCAACAGACTAAGGCTATATCCTCTTTCATATAATTGCGTTTCAGATACTTCACTGCATTTCTTGTATTCTCAAAAACTACATTTTCTTAAGTTTTCTACATTTAACATGCTGAATTAACCCTTGAATTATCTTCTCATTAATGCTTCTGGATTTTAATTCTGTTCTTAATGTGTGGTATCTGAAACTGGAAAGAATACTTCAGGGATCTGGCACTTTAGACAAAGATATCTTCCAAGGCTATCTCTCAAGAAGCAACCACATCCAACAGATCAGTCATCTTATCGTATTGTATTAAAAACCAGTCAGATCAAAGGCAATCTAAGCCACTTTAGTCAGTCCATTTCCTCTACTATATTAGTTGTACTTAATAATAATAGCAATAAGGATTATCACTAAAATTACTAATAATGCTCAGCAGCTGAAATGTGCTAGATGCTATGTCTAATTAATGTATTTATTCACTAATGTAATTATTATAATTCTATTATTTTCATGTGTTTATTATTCTTATTGTATAGACAAAGAACGTAAATCTCGAGAAATTAGGCTAGTGTTAGACGCTTCCTAGGTGACAGAGCCAAGGTTTCATCCCAAGCAATTTGATTCCAAAGTCATTTTGACTAAAACTTTTTGGGGAACTGTGAGTTTAGATAAGTTAAAAATATAAAAGTAAACCTGTATTAGTATAAATATAAATATCAATATATATCTTCAACTGCATTGTCCTAAGTAGCTTACTTAGTAGCAATAGAAGAATGGATGAGGAAGGAGAGAAAGAGAGAGGGGAAAATGATGGAAAAAAACAGCAAATAATTATCTCCTTAACTCGTGTTTTTTCAACTTCAATTCACCTTTGCACACACTGACCACTTCCATTCTCTCTTTGTTTAGGGTAGACTTATAGATACTACTGATATTCTTAGCTGCTTGAGTTGCGTTTCTATTCTTTTAACATGCCTACCCTTGTAATTGTCTCATTAGAAGTTCTTATAAAATTGTGAAAGTGATGGTTCCTCCTTTAACTTTGAGGATTTCAAATCAAGCCCTCATTCTGGATTAACCATTCCCTCTGTGTTGTTGCTGTAACTGTGCCCAACTTACATATGTGGGAAGGAAGGACTACATTGCATGTCCCCCGTCAGAGCACGGATCACTTGCTAAGAGAAAATTGGAGCATCTGTGTCCTTCTTCCCAGGTCTCTGTGCCTAAGAATGCAACAAAGACCTCAGCCTATGATCACTGCACTGTTGAAAAGCGACATTCTCTCAGCACAATTGCACTGCAGGCGGGACTGAACTTATGATCACTTCTCTGTAGTTCTGAATTCCCTAGACCTGAGCCCTGCTGAGTACACCTGCTCCCCGGCACACCTTGCTGAATTTCATTCTTTTCAGTCCATTAACCCATCCAAGCCAAACTGGCCGCATTAACAATTTGAATAATAATGATCTTTAACTTTTTATCATTCTTTAAAAAATAAAATTCTGAGGAGTATGTTTAGCTAGAAGTTTCTTTTATCTAATGAAATAAATTTAAGCTTCTTGTGAAGTGTAAAAGGGCCCAGGTGAACTTGTGGATATAGAGACAATCCTGAATAATAGGAATTACTGGCAACTTCTGGGATCACTTACAGAAGGCTTCAGTAAGAAGTTTGGACTAACAAGTAGCATCCTGCCCTGGACATTGGAAACCTCCCTATGGCTTTCCTCTGAATTTAGAGATTACTTAGCGATCTTGGTATGTAGTAACAATGACAAGGGTTTTTTGTGTGTGGTTGAGATTGAAGACTTTAGATAACTAGGCTTTCTGGATTTAAATCCCAACTCTGTCACTAACTGTATTTTGGGGAGAAACTTGCTTAATCTCGTGTGCCTCAGTTTCCTCATCTGGACATGGTGAATATTTGAGTACCTACATTATAGATTTTAAAGAATAAATGATGTTCACCCTAGTGGAGTGGGGATTAGGTCTGCTACCTCCCACAGAGATCACAGTTTATATACACCCCCAGGACCTGGATTTGTGTACCAGAATCAGTGGGAGCAACCAAGATGAGCAGCTAAATAAAACTGCATAAAATGCATCTTACCCCACTCCCTGCCTGCCTGACTACTTGTCTTCATTCCTGCCTGTTGTCATTCCTTAAAAAAAAATTGAAAGCAGAAAGCATTGAATATATGTTGGTAATTATTTAGTCATTTGTACATAATTATTCTTTTGATTATTATTACTGAATATATGTTGGTAAATATTTAGTCATTTGTATATAATTATTATTTTGATTATTATTACTTTATGAATATTGCCTACCTAGAAAAAGAATATAAGAAAAACAATTTTTCATTATCAATAAATTCTTCAAATATTTATGAACTATGCCTTTATATTTTCCCAAAATGTGTTTAGGTGATCTAAGGAGAGCATATAAATAGCAAGAATATATAGGATAAACAGAAAGGGAAATAGTATTACTGCATTGTCTACTATAATTTTTGTGTAACTACATAAGCTTTCATGCCTAAGAAAATTGATTTGTGTATATTTGAGGTGAGAGCCTGGGTTTTCATTTATTTCTTAGACAGTATGTGGGACCAACTGTGAGAAATGAGGAACATGCCATCTTCTCACATTTGAAAGAGAACTACAAACAAATGGCAAAATATTTGTTCAAAATGGCTATTTGACGTAAATTCTGAAATAAATTGTGAAGTGGTTTGACATCAAAGGATATTATTTATTGCAAGGAGAGATTTAAAGACGTATGTAGCAAAACCAAGCCCCTTCCTTACTTTCTGAGGACATAATGTTTTTCTGTGCCTTAATAAGTAGCTCACTGGCACCCAATATAGAAACTGTTCTCCTATAGAAAATAACTATTTTGTTTTCTTTGTCAGCTACAGTTGTTTATGTTTATGCTATTTGGTGACAATGCCCAAATTCTCCCTAATCCTGGAAGGACAGCTCCTGTGCACACACCGTTTATACCTTTATCTATAGATGGGCACGTCTTTATGGATTCTAACATGGGAAGACATGCTTGAACAGTTCTTTCCTTAATAAACTAATGGTCAATGCATAACTATTTGGCAAAGTATCAAAGTGCTAGCAAATCAATTCTGTGTGTCACATTAAGAATAAAATGAGAACAAAGAGAAATAAGACTGAATTTTGCCCTAATCTTGGAAAGACAGTTGAGTGTATGCATTTTTATATGAAGTTATCAGCATGTTGTTACCTATAAAGGGAAACTCTGTCATTCAATCTGCTCAAATGTTTCTCTTTAAATATGTAGCAGGATTTGTGGACATCTATTCAAAGAAATGTCACCACTAGAAATATACAAAAGTTTGTGTCTGGAAGAGTATGTTTTGTACTTTTGTATGAAGGAGAGGGTAGGAATAAGAAATTATTTTTGTCATTGTAGTTGTCCCAAACAAATTTTTCAGATTTAATAGATCTTTTCTTAGCAAAAAGTTTGTAAAAACTTTTCCAAAGAAAAATAAGTAGTTAAAGCATGTGCTAAATATGTCAAGATGCTGAAATGTATATAAAAACTAAAGATAAACTATGTTATTAATGGAGCTTGAGACAATATAAAAAAGTCTCTAAATATGTAGAGAGCTCTCAATGCCATGAGGGTGAACAGATTTTATGCAGCCTTAGTGAGAACCCACACAGAAGTTATGGACATAAATTTCCACTAGTTATCTGATAGCACTCTTTTTCAGGTAAACCATTAATATATTTTTAAATAGTAGGTTCATTTTATGCTTATGTTTATAAGTTAACTAAAATCTTGCTTGAATGCAGGTAACTGTAAGAAGTCTCAATAATGACTGTGTCATCATATTAGTCAGTTTTGTATTCAGTTAGCAAACAAAATATGCTTATTAGTAATTCAAAATAATGAGGAGTAATACTGCTAGTACCTAGAGGAACTTAATCCATGATTGGTAGAGAGATATAAGGATACCATAGCAATCCAACCTCTTTTCATGCTTCTTTTCTACCATCCTATTCAACAGGAGTTTGTCCTCATGTTTGCCAGCTCGTGTCTCTTGGTGACTGTTACGCATCCACACCTTTCATGTGCATTCCAAACAATGAGAAAGGAAGGGCAAAGTAGCAAAAGATTTTTCCTAGTGACCTTTGTGTGTTTGTTTTTTTTTTTTCAATTCAGACATGGAAATATTCCCAGAGACTTTGTCTATACTTACTGGTCAAAACACAACATGTGGTTGCCCACTGCTATAAAGATAGGAGGGAGTCACTAAGAAAGAAAATATTTTAGTTTTCTGGACTCTATTGTAGTACTAGGCAAGGAATAATAAATAGCTTTTGAGTATTGTGTGTGTTAGTTGCCATAGCTGGTAGTCACTTCATATGACTGAATCTGTATTAGAACATTTTATTTGACAAGAATTCCCATATATAAAGATCAAAGAAATACAGTGAGCTTGTTTCAGCTGAGATTCATTTTATCTTACAATAAGTGGATAAATGGTGGTGTGGGATGCCAACTTCTTTGACCAAATGAGTCTGGAAAGCCGTGATTTTGCCATGACTGTATTATTGATGGCCAACAAAAGGTGGGGAGTATTTATCTATCTATTCAGTTACTCTAGCTGTGTTATTGAATACTCACTAACTGAAAAGCAATGAACTTGACACTTGGGAAGAGCAAAGAAAAGAAGTCCTGGTCTCTGCCTTGAAAACACACTTCTTCTCTTTGTGGGGCAATACCTGCATAGATGTATACAAACCAGCAACTCACAGCTTGCCATAGAAATACAGAAAAAGGAGAAGAATAAAAGCTAGAATGCTCACAGAACTATGCAAGTAGCTGATATAATTTGAGTCCTGAGATTTGGATTTGTAGTTTAGCTATGTCACAGGCATTGTAGGCATGAAAAAATGTGATAATGCAAACAAAAGGGACCAATTATAAGATGAAGAACAGAACTGAACTCTTAGTGGTGAACTTCATGTGGTGCAGACAGATGTTGATTTATGATGATGCACATCTTAAACCTATTTAATGTTGTGCATGCTGTTGCTTAAATAAAATCAATATTAGTATTTAACAAAAAGGTGAAGGGAAGAATTAGGAAACAGCATGGCATTTCTTTGCAGAGTAAGTGAGGGAATGTTTGGGAAAATTGCTCAGGAATTTACCTTGTACCTAACCTTGAATGTAGTCAGAGTTAGATACACCTTCATAGCAGTGATGGTTAGAATGGTCAGGATGGTCTGGCAGAAAGAGCCACAAGGCAAAAAGCAAAGTGGTGACTGACTATCCAAGGAAAGAACATTTCAGGAACTCAAAAGTGAAAATCATGTGTGATAAGATTTATATAAATATTTGTACAGAGTGATATTATTGCAAAAAAGAATGTCATCCAACTTAGGGTTTCCAAGACTACATAAGGAGTTTGGTGGACAAAGAAGAAAGTGTTGGCATACGAGAAAAATGGATGACATTAGAACAGCTGTAGTTTGGACTTGAGTATCAACTGAATTATTGAACACAGCCAAGCACCTCCCAAACCTCCACTAAGAATGGACAATATTTGGGAAAAGGAGGTGTGGGTACTGGGGACTTGGATAAAGCTCTTGTATTTGACAGGCAAATAATTAAATGAGGGTAAGATATCAAGTTGTGTATTTTGGAGGAAAGATAATGATCAAGGTTACGATGAGAATTAGGTTTTGTGTCAGGTAAGGTGATTTTGAAAGGTAAAGGAGAAATACAGTAGCAGCTAAAAGATACTCAGATTTTTTTTTTTCATATTAGGTGAGGAAGGTACATATTTGAAAATAAAGGAACAGAAAAGATTATGAGACTGCTTGCTAGAAGAGGAGATAAATATGTGGCCACAGGGATTTTAAACTCCAAAGGGCACAGACAGATACTTTAGTCTCTCTGAACTGAGGAATCCATTTCTTACTATGGATAAATTAGGCATCTTTGGGGAACAGATTGAAGGGAAATTAACAAAAGCCTGCCCTCCATACACATTGCCAGCAACAAAAAGACCAATTTATGCTAGATGGCATTTTCATAGGTACAGCAGATAACTTACGATTCATGAAATGAAACATGTGAAATTGAAGATATTTGGGCATTGTCTTCCCACCAAAGAAACCATTTTGTGTGATTCAACCTAATGTCAGTAGTCCTAAAGGCATGATTTCTGTGCAAATAAAATGGTTGAAATAGTACCCACAACTAGCTCAGCAGGCAAAAATTACAAAGAAATAGCTAAATGGTTGCATAGTAACCACAAAAAAGATGAACACACTTATTTTCAGAATTCAAATCATGGTAAGTTTTAGAGACTGTTCGGAAATGACTAGTCCTTGGTGTAGTTTCCTCTGCTGCCAAATTCCTGTGCTAGTTTCTTTATCTCTCACTGGTCATGCTCACACTTGTTGTCTGCCAGCCTTTTCCAGTATACACACTTACACACCTGCACGCAGCGTCCGGTGTCCTGTCCTTCTTTTATACTTTCTACCACCCCCTCCACCTTACTGGTACAGTGTGGGCCTACTTACTATCCAATATGTACTCAGAAAAGTAAATTTTCTTTAAATTTTGAGAATCTTCATTCTTCACTTTCTTAAGTTTTTCCTATTAGTTGATTTTGATAAATTTTTCTGTTTAGCAGATAATAGGCGCCGCGGTGTGTGTGTATGTGTGTGTGTGTGTGTTCGTGTGTGTACATAAATGTTTATGGAGAAAAGGATAGCACATTTGCTTCTGACACTACTTAGAAGCGATTTTGTGCTTAGAAAAAAAATTAACTCCTGATTTGCTAAGAAATCACTTGATGACTTAGAAAATCTACCTATTGGCTTCATCAATATAGAAATTTTGAAGATAATTGACTTGTTTGATCAAAGTTGCCTACAATTTATAAAGCCTGTGACATAAACTTACTTCTTTTGCAATAAATTATGTAACTATATTAAAGCTAAATATTTCTTTTAAAATATTTGTCTTCCTTCAAAGGTTTTGCACATTCAGACCATTTTTTCAACCTCCACTAAATATCCTACTGCTAAATTCTACCTATGCTGGACCCAGGGCTTTTGGAAATCATTGACTTGTCCTTTCTATCAGAAGCAGAACCAGGATTTAATGGAGGACTCCTGTGAGTCATGCTAGGAAACCTCTCCCAAGTCAACGGAGAATCTATTTCTTGTACAGAGATACAATTGGGAGATTTTTAAAGAAACAGATTTTATTTTAACCCAACTAATAACTTTGTCTTTGTGCTGTTAACTCCAGTGAATGATGAAGTCATTTTTTTTAACCTGCTGCTTCTTTTCCACTTTCCTTCACACTCTCACCTTTCTTAACATTGTGGTTGTAATGTAAATAAATTTGAATCAGATAATTATTTGGCATCACTCACAGGACAATAGTAAAGAGTTTCTTTTTTCTTGTTTTGAGTATCTCAATACAGAACTTTTTTTTCAAGCTAAATGAAGATTTAAAGTATTATTAGCTTTTGCTTTCATTTTATTTTTGTTCTCTTCTCATGAGTTTTGATAGTGTTATAGATATTTTGTAAATTAAGTTATGAGTGACATACACCACTGGCATAGCTTGGTGAGAGTCCATAGCAAACACTTAGCCTTAGATATCGAATGTGAATATTCCTATTGCTCATTTTTCTTAGCATGCTTAAATAAAACACTGAAAGTCAAAAAACTAATTACGATTTATTGTTGTGATGTAAACCAATTGGGTATAACACTATGTTCAAATTTCTAATTATAAAGCCTTATCAGTTTGAGGTTGAAAGATTGGTAATAAAAATCAATACTTTGAAGACATTTGCAGAAAAAGGAACACAAGAGAGCTTAGACAGGTCTAGTATTTAAAATAAAAACAGAAAATTAAAAAATTTTTCCTAATGGGTTTGATATGAAATATGACTCAGAAATATGTTTTTTAAGTCTAGGGAAGTTCTTTCAGAAACTCGATGTAATTTATAAATATTCTCATCAAAACACAGTTTGGAGAGATGTCATTATAATGACAGCACCATGAATGAATACATACCCTCTCTCTGCTCTAAATCTATCTACTCTCTCGCCTCTAGCTCACTCATTCTTCTACTTCACAAACTTTTGAAAGATTCTTTTTCTTGCTTCACAAGCCGCACTCTCTCACTTCCCACTCACTCATCAGCCTGTTACTGGCTCCCATCACAACACTGAAACAACCTGTATACACAGGTAACACCACCTTGTCCCCCAGTTTTTTAAAAAAATTTAATTGATCAAGCTAGAGCATTTACTTTACTTCACCTCTCAGAATAGCTGACATACGGACAGACTCCTATTTTGAACTCTTTCCACCCACTCGTTTCCAAGAAGCAGAAAACCACCTTCTCAGTCCTCTCGCTTCTTTCTTTCTCTGATATCTCTTTATATGTTGATAGGTATCTTTCTAGATGCTCTCACTAACTCCTATTGTTTCAGTTGTCTTCTATAAATCAGTGACTTCTGTATCTGCATCTCCAGTTCTTCTGTTTCTCCTGCCTGAAGACTTATTCCTTCAACCATGTCCTAGACAGCTCTCACTGGTGTCCCACTGGAATCCCAAACACAACATTACTGAAACTAAACTCAAAGTCTTCTTCCATTAACCTATTTATCCTCTATTTCCCACACAGTTATTTATACCAGCTTCTAGACAGTAGCCCAAGCCAGAAACCTAGAACCTATTCTGTATTTTTCCTTTCTCTGAACTCAGAATGCAGCTATAAACAAGACAAACTTTATATTCTTCATGTTTATTAAATACTCACTTTTTCTATTTTCATTGCCACAACTTTAATTCAACTGGCTTCCTGCAATAGCCTCTGATATTGTCACTCCTTATACATCTGTCTTGTTTTTGCTGATTAAACCTTCATTTTTTAAAACAAAAATCAACTTTTGCATTTATTTAATGATTACTCTTCATGATGACTTTCCATGTGACTTAAAGTTTAGTCCAGACTAGTCAAAGTGAATCGTAGTGACTATATTCTCTTGGACAGTGATGCAATTTAGACAAACAAAATGTGAAAGGGGGTTGGGGAAAATTTTGTCCTCTGTCTTAAAAAGAAACAAAAGGAAGACAAGGCCCCTTTCCTGTCTCTGACATTATATGAGAATGTGACACCTAGTCATGTGGAAACTGTGAGTTTAGGTCTACACCTTGTGAACATCAGAGGAAAAATATGGAAGGAATCTGGACTCCTTTACAATGATTGAAAAACCAAATGTTGTGAAATAATAAGCTCCTTAGTGTTTATTCTGAGTTGCTCTTTTTTTTTTCTGTGTTAGTTGCAATTGGAAGTATTCTAACAGCATTTGTAAGGTTTTTAATGGCCTCTGAACTCACATCTTCATCTTGCGCCCCTAAACACTACTCTGTACACCACAAAGGGGATTGCTCTGCTGCTAAAAGCTTTACAATAATTCCTATTGCTGAAGAACAATATTTGAGCTTCTTCGTTTATAAAGAAAAGACCCTTCATCAGTAGATGTCTCCTTCTAGAGACAGCTATAGCCCATTTCTACCATACATCTTGCTTTCCAGCCGTGAAGACAGTTTTTACTTTCTGAAATGTAAAAGTTTCTCAACTCTGGGCCACACTGATCTTCCTTTCCTACCTGAATCCTTATGTCCTTCTCAAATTGACACTGATTTTTCTGTAAGTCTTCCATTACTTCCCCAAGGAACATGCTCTCTCTGCTTCAATAGCACGACTCCAGCACTTAGCAAATCATAATGTGATCATAGCCTACTGTTCTCAATAGTCAACTTTGATCCATGCTGCCTGCATACAAATCCTATCTCTGCCTCTTTCACACTGAGAGAAACTCAACAAGCATTTGCTATCTTACTGTGCTTTCCTCGTCTCTAAAATCAGGACAGCAATTGCACATGTCTCATATTGTAACAATGATGGAAGAACATATACACAAATATATTGCTACTGGAGTGTTTGATACAAATAAGTGCTAGGTATATGTTTGTTATTTTTATGACCATGCCTATGTAATTTGCTATCTTCTTTTATGCTGTAAGCTGTTTGAGGGCAAGGACTATGTATCCATAACATCAAACCTGGCATCTTATAATAATGGAATTTGAAAATATGAATTGAATCAATAAAGAATAGAATGTTCTAAATAAATAAAAAGACATTTTAGGGTTGTTTTCATGCAAAATCAGAGCCCTGTTCTCTCACTGCCTTTGTTAGTGAAAAATGAAAGTATTTTTATCATTCCTCCAGTGATATTCAGGAAAATAATCTTCTACGAGTATAAAAAACATGATAAATAGCTATAGAATAATATACTCTCAGAGCAAATAGATGTTTCTTAGAAGTACAATAGAATGTCTTTCAGTTTGTGATTATTTTGTTATTAAAAAGTGCAAGCCTCAAACTTAGGAATTTTGAAGCTGTAAAATGTTTTGAATATACTTCATTCCAAACCCTGGTTTAATTACATGATTTTTACACTATGGGTGAATTATGTATAGATAGCGGTGTTTAAAAGCCCTAAAAACAAGCATCTTTAATTTATTAGCAGGCTTTTTCTGTGGTCATTTGATTTACCAAATGAAAAAACAATCAAATTTTTTGAAAGAAAATCATTTTTACTCATTTGACTTACTCCAGATTTATCTTAACCTGAAACTTTATTTCCCTGCATTTGCTTATTTCTATGTGCAGAAATAGCAATGCCTCTTTGACCTAAAGATCATGTCCTCTCTTTATGCACACCTGTATCAGCATCTCATGTCTGTCATTGCAACATTTAAATAATGAATGCTGTTGTATTTTTATGAAATTGTGAGTTAATTTTTAATAAAACCTCCAAGGGTAAATTTCCTTTAAGTGATCAGTGATTTTATAAAGTAGTTTAATGTTTTATGCAGATGGCTATATAAACCTTATTATATCTTTCCGTGGTGAAACTTTTAGATTTGATCAATGTATAACTTTGTCTTTTTAGTAGTGTTATTTATGTCATCTGCAGTGTACCCATATAATGACTGGGGTCATAATTTAAAATATTTTTCCTATGTGCAATGAAAATACAATCACAGCAGTATTCTATTTTAAAATGAAAGTTTGCTGCATCTTTCTGAACTATGCGAACCAAAGAAAACTTAAAAATAACCTTTAATTTGGGAATCATTTCAAATTTATGAACTAATTACAGAGATGTTATAGGAAGCTCCTATCTGTATATATTTTTAAATGGAAATAGCATTGCAATATAATCACTTGCTTTTTACACGACTTCCTCTAAAATTTTTTTTTGTTATATAACTGTGAAACTTTTGTGAAAACTAACAAATAATCATTTTGATTTCACCAGTTTTCCCATCCCTGTGTTTTTTTCTGTGACATCATTTGATCCATGATATTATGTTGGATTAGTCCATCATATCTCCTTAGTCGCCTCTGATCTGTGATTGTTGTTCATTCTTTCCTTGTTTTTCATGATCTTGATCTTGATCTTAAAAATAACAGCATCCTACAGAATGCTTACTGTATATCTGATGCTTATATAACATACCGGCAGTTTTAACCATATCACTGAAGATAGGTATTATCCCTCTATTTGTCAGATAAGAAGACAAGGCTCACTATTGGGGCCTAATGAAGTAAAAAGAGCCAGAGTCTCTCAGCATATTAACCATAACTGGAAGATCATACACTTTGTCTGCAACGTCCTGTGGTCTCTGACAATTTTAACACACTGCCCAACCTTTCATAAACATATATTAAAGAAATAATGATCTTGAAAGAGATAGTTAATTGAGAGATATATGGAAGAACATCAAAAGGGAGAAATTATCAGTATAGTCAAAGAACATGCAGTGAGTGAAAGGATGTTACTAAAAGGGAAAGCTTATTTATTCAAGCATCTCAGCATACAATGAGGGGTTCATCAATATGAACTTTTGACATCAACATCATTGTTTTTAGTGATACTAGTTCTATGAGTAGAGGGGAAGCACCAAAGGAATATATTTTATATTCAATTTTAAAAGTTGCTACTGCCTTTTCTATGTGTTCTAGGATTCTCAATGGAAAAACTATTCTGACTTATTATGAATGCAACAGCATCGTATTTAAGCATTCCACGAATTGGGAATATTAGACAATATTATCTTTCCCTTCTAAAAACATATGTAGGTTCCCTTTCTGTTCCCTTCAATCATTGTGTCAAAGCTAATAGCAGAAAATACAGAAATTAAATACAGTTTTAAACGAACTTCTCTCAGACATACATATTCAATATTAGTAATTATAAACAGGTGATTTGTTAGCTAATAATGTTAATAGCTCATAGTACTTAACAGTTAATATAATAATACATATTTTACTAGACTGACTTCCCCATATATGCACTAAAGTGTCTGTATTTAATTTACCAAAATATTTAATCATACCATGTTCTATAAAATTATTGTCACTCCACTTTTGAAGACTGAGTATTGCCCTAATTCATTTTCATGATTCTTAAAAAGTTATTAACTGTCATATTGCATGTGAATTTCACCAATTTCTTTCATCTGAGCATCTCATTTCAGGGATTTGAAGTGAAGAATAACTAACAAAATTTGGAATCATCCTTGGAAGATTTTGAATACTTCTCAGAATCACTTTATGAGTACAATAATTGTATTTTTGACACATAATTCTTTTTTATTAGAAACAATTATCTAAATTTTAAAGAAAATGTAATTTTATTGAGGTAGGTGAGAAATAATGAAAAAGGTATTCATTTAGAAAAAAAACCCTAGGTTTTCTCATGAAATGTGCTCAGATTTGCCTATCACCATTAGCATTCAGTTTTTATTTTAAGATATATGTCCTATTAATATTAATCACTTAATAAAAACTTACTTAACTTTAGCCTCACCTTCTCCCTCATTAAAATCAGTCGAACTAGATACCATAAGAAGAGAAAATAATGCAAAAACACTTTAAAAATCTTTGTATTTCTCATAAGATTTTCCTTAAAGATTATCTCAGGCCACATCTGCTTTTGTTTTATGACATGAAATGACATATTATTCTTTTGTCATAGATCAGCAAAAATTTTTTTTGTTACATCTAATGCATACAATGGATTTAGTTATAGAAATGTTGATGAACTTGTAATTCCAAAACATAGGCTCCAGTTCCCCTAGAAATTTTTATCATTAGCAAAAGAAAGCAGACATATATAATGTCTAGCATTATCCAAACAGTAGCTACATTCTTGGATTGAAAACAGGTGAGATATTACTGTTATCGATGTTGAATTCAATTCTGTTATAAGTAGAAAATATTGAAAGCATTATTCCAGAATTTGGCCAAAATCGTATTATCATTCCTGCTTGGACTATAGTCCCAAAATGAAGTTATAGATGCTATCTGAGACTAAAACATACACCTTAAAGTTAAAGGTAAGCAAAGAAAGTGGTTGCTATGAGTAGACTATAATGAGTAATTTTACTTGGGTCACTAGGCCCACTCTCTGTATGTTGCTAAATGACTTGCAATTATTACTTCTTTTAAAAAAAATAGAGCTTCAATTTTGTCAAATCGTTTTTAATTTAATACCTGGAGAGTTGATGGGCTGTATGAATGACCAGGCTGATAATGGAAACTCTGAGGACTCAGATCTAAAGAAGCTAAGCTGAGGTTTAAATTGGTGACTATTTTAGCTTAGGTTTACCATAAGCAGAGGTGTTATTTTGACATTTAGTAATGCCTCAACCATTGATCAGGTGAAATAGGAAACTGAATATGATGTCTAAACCGTATCTTTTTGGATCTATCTGTGAAATCTTTTATCAATTGTTAAAGAAACAGATCATAGCTCTGTATCAGTCAGTGAGGGGATTCTGAGGCAGTTTTCTGTATGTTTGTCAAGAAAGTGGATCCCCCAAAATGCAGAGTATTGGTCTTGGCTGAGCACATTTGCAAGGGTGACACAGGATTCAGAATAGCCAGATGCAGCAATTTCCATTAACTTACACAGAGATAAAATGACAGGTCATTGAAATATGTGTTTTTTATGTTTGGTATCTGTTGTCACTCAGAAGTCTTGATTTTAATAAAATATCTTCAAAGTCCAAGAGATGAGGGGATGTGAAAAGGGAATGTGATAAGCACATTCAAGCTGAGAGGCACACTGAAAACTATCATCTGGGAATATAACTCAGATTCCTTCCTTCCTTGTTCAGGACAAGCTGTGTTATCATAGACAGATTACTCAGAAATCCAGAATCCAAGACAATAGGACCATTAGAGTCTTACTAATTAACAACAAAATCAACAATTGACAGCAAAAGTCAATTAAATAGATGGTTCATCCCTGATAGCCTCTTAAAATTGTTTTAACCATTACTAGATTCCTGAATCTCATTTGAAAATTATTAGTTTTAGTAGCAACCAAGTTTAAACTACAGAGGGATAAACTGATGCTGACTATAACGAAAATGCATTCAACACCATCTGTGTACCTGTTATCCATTTTGTGAAAACTCTCTGCAAGCATTACTCCAGCTAACCCTCATACGAACCTATACATGCAGTGGTATAGTGATTCTGTCTCTATCTACAAGGAGAGTAAAACTCATAAACATTTTTCTAACTCATAGAAGGTTATGAATGGCTGAGCAAGGATTCAAATCAGGTCAGTTTGAGTATAATGCAAAGTCCAGGTCTTTCTGCTACATACTCATTTATATTTCTGGGTACAGTTTTGCATTTTTGTTCTTCATTGTATGACATAAATATAGATATATATGGAAATATGAGAGTGCATGAAAATGTCAAGAAGAAATGCAATACCATTTTAGCAAATGAGCAATTGCACAAAAAATTTCAAATTCTTACAATGACTTTCAAAATTGTATTGATCAAAGTGTTGTTGCCATGGGACCAAAGCACAAACTATATCAAAATTAAGAGCAAAATTATTTATCATATGCCTTTTGTTAATTGAGTCATTGTTTAGGATACAAGGATGTCAACTCCACTATTGTCTTTAAGAAGCGCAGATAGAATAAATCAAATGCTGAAAGATGACAGGATGATGAAGACAACAATGAGTAATGCCATTTATGAGCTCCTACATGAGTTACAAAGTGCTTCACAAGCATTGTCTAACTTAATAACAATAATAGCTCTATGGGTAGCTATTGCAATCTTCACAAAACTAAAAAAGTAGTTGATGTTCAAAGACGGTATGTCATTTTTCCAAGTTCGCATAATGAGAAAGTGGCAATGCAGAAATTCAAACACTTGTGTGCTGTTTTAAAGTCTATAATCTTAACTGGAATCTATATAAAAAGATAGCTAGTTAGATAAGTTAATGCATGATATGCACTCTTTGAGTGGTATATTGGATTATTATTTTAATGTTAGAAAACCTCAGTAACCAGGACACAGTAGGAAGTTGAACCAAGTCTTGAGAATAGTTATGATTCAGGGTTATTAAAAGAAAGCTATTTCAAGATAGGGTAATGTTAAACTAAAAAGGAGAGAGTGATATGGGCTGAAACTTTATTGGGCTGCAATTAGCTATAATTGAGCTGAAAGTGAAATGAAATTAGTGATTTTAATTAAGTATATTGATAATCTGATTAGAAAGGTGGGTTGGAGATGAATGGTAAAGGGGTTTTAATAACAAGAATAAAAATCTTGAAATCTAATAAATTTGAACAGGAAAGAAGCAAAAGTACGTTAAAAAGTAGTCTGCTATGGCAGTATGCAGCATGCATGATTGAGGGTGGAGCTGTCAGTCTAGAAACTGAGTATAAAGTTTGGTGAAATAGGACATCAAAAGTACTTGGACTGAGATAAAAGAAAGGAAGCATATGTTCCCAGGTATTAGTTATCAAGGACTATGCGTCAAAGTTCAAGAGAATGATGCAAATGAGTATTCTGCATCCTCTACTCCCAGGGGGTGCATTACGTGGTTAGTAGGAAATGCAGGTCTTAGGCCTCTGGTAGACCAGGACAGACTTTTTGCACTAATACCCACTCTGTATAAGTGCAATTCATTTGAACTATCAGTGTCTCCATCTTCATTTGTAAAATAAGATTAATAAAACTTATCACATAGAGCTATTATGAGGATAATAGGTATTCCAAAATAGTCCTTTTTTTAACTCAAGATCAAGAATTTTCTAACAAGAAAAGCTATGAAGACTGGCCCAAAATAAATTTTTCTAGAGTTATCTCAAGAGCTTTTCCAGGATTTAGAATTTATAGATGTTAATAAATTGCTCTAGTATTTCTTTGCCATGAAGAAATTACTTTTAATCAAAATTCTTACAATTGGTGGAGATAATCGCCATGAAATATTATTGCAGGCAGGGCCGAAACGTGTTAGGGAATGTGATCAGGTAGCAAAAATGCTCTTGCACATTTCTGTGCTCTGGAATTATCTTTCGTGAGACTTCAGTGTGGTATTAAGGAAGTCACTCAACTTATTTAACAGCACATTGGTTTGCAAAGGGTATGACATGGACATCGTGGTAGACTAATAGTCCTACGTGGTAATGTAGGCCTCTGTGTAAATGTCAAATATTCCTCTCTTGACTGTTGGGTCATTTCATAATTTAAAGTAAGAGGACTGTGAATCCTAATTACAAATAAGTACAATAGTTCTCATTTTTTTTTCTTCTTGGTAATCTATTTACTCCGAGTTTCTTTAGATCATCAGTTAATCAAATTCCATTCCTGGTCAAACAGAGGGTGACTTTTTATGTCATTAAAGAGCTAAGGACAGAATGGATTTAACTGTTTTCCTCATTAAAATATCATTGCAAATGCTTTCGAAATGAGTGCTTCCAGTGTGTAGGAAGTCATCATCATCAGAATCAAAGTTGTCTTTTAAATATATTTTCACTGAAACAAAAACAATTTCACCAGAAATGCAGTGTTTTGAGCAGTTAAATGTACAATCAGACAGTTTCAACATAAACTGAAGAAGTTGTGGTTTAACCCTGAGAGAAGCTGATTATGTGGGTGCTATGACAACCCCTTGCACCATTTGGAAGTGCTGGTGTGCTGACCACAGAGCTGCACCTCTTCCTTTCCTATAAAGGCTTAGAAGAAGAAAAACAGAAGTGCACCGGAGAGGAGAAACCACAGAGCAGCAAGACACTGCTCTTGGCATCTCGCTGTACAAACAGCAGTCTTGTGAGAACAGCATGTTGAAAACCTCTTGTATTTGAAAGTGTAGCTTTTCCCATTATACCCGGGTACCTTCAATCATTTTGAAAGCTAATCAAGTGTTTCTGTTCAGAGTTTTCATGAAGGGGAATTGAGAAGAGGTTCCCACAGTGCATGTATCAGCCTTTGCTTTTTTTATCAAAACCTTTACTTTGGGAGGGAAGATTTTTGCGCAGCTTCAGGGGATATTGGGTCCTGTTTGTGAGACTAGTTTGTTAGGCAGATTCACAATAAGCTGGTATTTATTTGTTTATTTCTTATTACTTTATATTTAGTTTACACACACAAACTGTATTAACTTAGATTCAACTCATGGTTTGTTTCATAAAGCATGTGTCTAATGCTGTAAGTGACCCATCACAGAACTGGTTGAAAAGCTCAGCCGGGCACTCTCCTTGCCTTGTTTCTTCCCCAAGGGCATCCCACTCACTCATTCACTCCAGCTCCCCACTCCTTTACAAGATACAGGTTTGTTCAGCAGAAACTTTTGTTTGGTTAAAGCAGGGACATAATAAGAATAAACCATCTTCAAGCATGTTCTAGTTTTCTTTCCTTGAGAATTTGGGTAGAAATACTGAAGGACAAGGCCTTATACTATGGTTTTAGCATGTCACAGGGCTATTCATGCCCTCTCCTACACAATAAGAACCAACATCTCTTATAGTTACAGTCTTTATAGTTTTAGAGTCTCTGTAAAAAAGTCTTTTTTTTTTTTTTTTTAAGGAAAGGTGCAGGCAAGAATGAAAGCGAGTCGGCAGGCAGGCAGGAGGAGAGAGGAGGAAGAAACACTTTATTTTTATTTAGTGGCACATCTGTGTTGTTCTCCCTGGTCAGGGATGAAAATTCGGACCCTGGGGATATATGTGACCTGTGCTTAGAATGAATGCAGTTGATTAATCCACTGCTCCAGCAGGGTGCAAATTGCACTTTTTTAAAAGTCAGCTTTAATGTGTGACTTACTCTGAGTCCAAAACTGATGGTTCGTGAATAATTGTTGGGTCATTGTTGGGTCTCTGATAGCTGCTAAGCACAATTACCGAATTTAGTATCTAATATTATAAGGGGAGGCCCTTATAATAAGAATATATTGAACTAGCACGGATTTTGTAGAGTCAGACAGATCTGCATTTTAAAACTAGACTGACTTTGCTAGGAGTTCTTTAGTTTTGCATACATTTGCTTAATTTTTGAAACATGTCTGGAAAAAGAATAATGCTCTCTGCTATGTAGGGTTTCTGTCATAATTAGGTAAAGTAATATGCAAAATCACTTAGTATAGTGACATCACCATAGTAGCTGGTTATTAAGTAGCAAATATTATACATAGCACTAAAGACACTAGCAACACCATTTCACCACTTGTGTGAATATCCTGTGATTGCTCTTTGTATTTGGTGGACTATGGCTGTCCTAGGGAAAGGAAAGAGCTACCACATGCATTTACTAAGCAATTAATATAAAAAAGTGATACAAGTTTGTGCTATCTAAAGTATATTTTATAAATTAGTCATTTATTCTTGCATTTAGATAAACTGAAAGAGACATTTTCATAAGAAACAAAAAGACATATAATATGAAAATAAACTTATGACAGAAAATGTTTCGAAAGAGTATATGCAGAAGTTAGTGTCTTCGCCAATCATTCTGAGCAAGTTCCCCACTATAATCACCATTTGAGCTTTAGAAAAAAATCCAGAGCCACGTCTTAAATCAGCTAAATCAGAATTTGTGGAGGTGAAGTACAGGGTTTTCAGTATGATATAATTTGTATCTTTAATCTGATGAACATCCAGGATTAATCAAATCCTATATTACATATGTATTATACATACCCGATGCTAACCAGAATCTCAGACTGTGTTCTCAGGAACACTGGGATTCATGGTTCTCCATGATATTGATATCTCCATGATATTCTCCATGATGTCATGGTATTCCATAACAATACCTATAGTATGTTTATGAAGAAAGCTGGATTAAGACAAATACTTTTCGGAGACTGAATTAAAGAAAGCTACATAAATTTTTCTTTGCCTTTAGTATGTAAACATATTTATGTCTCCCCAAAGGGAATATAACATAAAATATTTCTAAAAGAAATTTGACTGTGGAACATGTTAAGATGCATAACTAAATCAAATACGTCAGGTTAGCCATTGTTATACAGGAAATGATAATCTATTTTTCCATCTCACCATGACTTAAAAATAACTATTTTATGACAGATATTGAAGTAAACAATCTTTTATAGATGATCGCCTCACATGTATTATTTATGTTGCTGTTTAGTATATCTACATAACTAAAATTGGTGTCATAATTTTTTAAGCAATATTTAAATGAAAATACATCCCTAGTTTTAGAGCGTATGTGTACTCACATACTCACTTCTGAGCAAGAGTATTTGTAATGACATATTAAAATTCCATTGGGAGATAGTTGGATATGATAGCTACATTTTCCAACAATGAATCCTTTGATTCTCTTCCAACCCATAGTTCTATACATTTTCCCTCTTTATCCTCAACTCATCCCTATACCTTTCATTTTTATGTAGTTTTATTCAAAGACTGGTGTGTGAGGTGGCTTGAACATTTAAATAACACTTTAGGCTTATAGCAAATACAATCAGTCCCTTGTCCCCATTCTACGCCACATCCTTGATTGAATTCTGCTTTCCAGAGGCAAACAAGTACTTTATAATATTTTGCAATATTTAAATGGCATATTCTGCCATATGGTTATTTCTTTTTCTCTTTTTGTCAAAAATTTTAGCCACTATCTATTAACTTTTATTTCTTAATCTTGAAATATTGCTTTTTAGAACTCCTTTGGTTTTATGAATGTAATGCTGTCTCATTTTTGAGCATAAGGATTGCAGCTGGTTTTAGGGTTTCTTCTGCTCTTCGCATTGTCTGTTTCTTCCAAATCACTCTTCTGTTTATCTTGGTCTCTGTCTTTCTTGTTAGAAGCTCTAGTATTTGTATTTAAGAGTGTGATCCCCAAAAGAAGATATAATGAAACTCTATGGTAATTAGGAGAGCTTTCAAATCTTGGACTTTATTAAATTGCATGACACCGAAAGCATTTAAGCTCATTGATTCTTACTTTCCTTATCTATCAAATGAACCACATGTCAATAGAAATTAAACTTCTCTATTGCTACAACAGTAGAAATATCTGAAATTATTTCCTGATGAGCAGTCACTATTTTATTCGTGGACTTCTAGGTATAATAACAATTCAGGCGATATTTTAATAGAAGTCTGTGTAAAGTATAAGAAATTATTATCAGGCAGACTCTACTTCAAATCTAACACTTTCTTGGAGCATGACTGAGCAAACAAACTCCTTGAAGTCTCAATTTCATCCCCTTTAAAATAATGGAAGAGATTTACTAACTCAATGGCTTGCTTGTATTATTAATTGCAAAAACATGAAAAAAAGTTTGCAGTGTCTGATGCATAATAACATTTCAGTAAAATGTGACTATCACTGTTACATTTACTGCTAAGTTAATAGAGTTGAGGAATGACTATTTCCTATGGTACTCTGAAATTCACATTTCCAGTGAGAGTTATTTGAACCGAACATTGGTTCCATAAATACTTAACCATTTGCTATTGTTTTGTTGGGTTTACTGTCTGTAGAACATGTATCAGATGTATAGAGTAAGGGAAATGAGAATCTTATTTTTATTCTTATTTTTGGATGTTATTATTACCATGTCTTACTAAACAAAGAAAACCACACATACCTGCTTTAGCTGTCCCTTTTAAGGGGGGGCCTTGATTTGCCTTTTTAGTTTGTATATGGCCTTCATTTGTATGGAGGTCAGGAATGCATTCTCAGCCATTAGAACATGTAATCATTCATTTTACAGCAGATGTTGAGAACAAGTATTTTATCTATTCTAGTTTACCCTCTCTTTACACTGTTCTTAGATTTGCTTAGGTAGACAGGTTTGAATCCCTTTAGAAATGATATTCCATTTCTTTTTTGGAAGGTGAGGTGAGAATGGCAGTATTTAAAACCCAAGTCTGTCTTTTGTTTCTCTTTCTTTTTTTTAAAGAAAAGGAAGCAGGCAGAAGGAGAGAGAAGGAAGAAGCATTTTTTTTTTTTTTTTTTTTTTGCTCATTTTGGTGGCTTCCCCCAGCCCTGGCTTGGGAACCTTGGTCCTGGACTTTTATGTGGACTTAACACCTGAGCCGTGAGGAAGAGCTCCAAGTATGTCTTCTGAAATGTTGCTTTCACTCAGTTGATTCCTAGTTCTTTATGAAGTCTCTGATGGGGTCTTAGAAGTATGACTTCAAGGTAACTTTGATTTGTGATTTCTTAAGCATTTTGAGTTGCAAAAGAAACATATTGGGGAAAGTGAATTCAGTAGCAATACATGTATTATAATAGCTGAACTTTGACAATCAAGTGTTCTGTTATCTATATTTTCTGCTGTTTAATGTTTCTAGTCAATTCCATTGGCAATTCACATCAGATGTCTAACGTAGGCAATGATTTGCAGATTCTTGGTGCTGTGGTGCCACCTACTGGAATATTTATAAATATGCCTTTGTCTAAAAACACACTGGTCAAAAAACCCACGTTTTTGCAAGGAAAGGTGCAGACAGGAATGAAGACAAATAGGTGGACAGGCAGGAAGAACAAGGAGGAAGAAGCATTTTATTTTTATTTAGTTGTTCACACTGCTTATTTTCCCTCACTTTTATGGGAAATAAATTTAACATAGAAAAAAGGAAAATGTCATCAGTTCTTTGCTATTACAGTTGTTGGTTCATTTTTATATCGAAATAATATTTTGTAGTATATTATAGTTTTGGGTTCATAATCATGTTGAAATAACATTATTATTAAATTGAATTAAATTTTAAAATTGAATTGAATTGTTTCTATTATTCATCTGTAACATACATTAAGCATTTGTTCCACAAATTAAATATAACATGATTTTTAATATATTTTTAAGATCAAGTTAATTTTGACATTATCTTTTAGCAGTCATTTACTCTGTAGTCCAAGTCTGATTAATATTTATTTTAAGTTAATCATTAGCTTTTAATGAACACTAGTCTCTATGGAACTTAAAACACTGGCTAAAAGGGAATTTCCATGCTGAAAGGTCATATGGAGAGGAAAGGCTAAGATAGATTAAGGAGAGAAGCAGGGTGCCTTAGAGTTGAAAGGATGGCAGGCAGTCAGACAGGCTCTTGATGTGTAATTCTTGCTGATCTCAAATGGATGGAATTTTAAGTATTAGTCATAACGAGGTAAATCTGTGATCCAAATGACCTAAATGTAGATGCATATATAGATACAGAGATGTATCTATATATACGTTTATGCATGCATGCATACATATATATGTACATATATATGTATATATAAATCCTGGGGATGATGAACTTTTCCAGGATAAAGAACCATAGAAACAGTCCTTATCATACTTCAGCCTAATAACATGCCAGCAAAGCAACAAATATATCTTGAACTTAAATGAATCAAATTATCTTATTTTGAAGTTCCAAGGTATGAGATAGTCATACTGAGAAAGAGTATATCATAATAGTTTTAGATATTTAAAAGGCTAAATCTTTCTCAGATAAAGAAGAGAAATGCAATATATGAAATGTGTTCTCACTCAAATCTATTTGAACATCTTAATGTGGCAATATACCATATTATTTACAGGCAATTAAGCAACAGGAATTATTATTCTTCCTCTTTAAACTCAAAAGCTGTTAGTTGCTGCTTTAATAATATTTGGTTTTACTTATTCCTTTTTTTTTTTTTGAAAATCAACATAATTCTAAGAAGTTAGAAGGAAATAAGAATAAATAAGAGAATGAAAACCAGTAACAGGAAATTTAAAAAAAACTAGAAAAAATATTTCATATGGATGGAATGATAAAAACTGATAAACAAGAGGAGTGATGAAAATGCCACACTATAACCTGAATGTTTTCCTCATTGCTCTTTCTCCACCTTCCTGTCTTCCAGAGATTCCATCCTGACTGCTTCTTAAGTTTTTCATGGATCCTTTTTTTAATCTTTATCATTCTTTTTTTTTTTTTTTTCACTGTTTCCCGCAAGTAGGACATAATCTCTAGACTTACCTTTAAACATTTCTTTCCAATGACTATTTAAAGTCTGCAAGATAAATCTCAACTTCTTATTCATCTAGGATGTAGTTAGCTATCGGTAAATATTTAGGTCAAAATTTAAATGTATCTGAGAAACCCTTTCTAACCCTCCTCCACCAGTCGGTCGCCAACTCTGGAGTCTTCGTAGATGATCTAACTTTGTGCTTCTACTGTTTATGTTGTCTCATCTGCATCAAACTGTATTGATTTTTCTCCCTTCTTTATCTCACATTGACTGAGCTCTTTGGGGGCAGAAAATTTCTGTATCTTGGTCATATTACATCCCTAGAATGTGATGCAATGTCTAGTGCATAGTAGATACTCAATACATAATCGTCATCTAAACTAATGAATGCATTTGGGGAAAAGTTTACAAAAGTCTTTCCAAGTCTTCTATGGAGTTGGAATTAATTTTAATAGCTCTCCTTTGTTCTATTGTTTTTTAAATGTTTTCCAGAATTCAAAAAGTCACGCATAATTTTGACATGGTTGGACATTGTAAACAAACCATTAGAAAAAGGAATATAGTTTCACTAGGGTAAAAGGTATTGAAAACTGCCACTTTGTGAATGCTAACATAGGAGTTACGCATGTACATATATATATGTACATACATATGTATAAAATTTAAAACATTCTAATAGATATTTTTTCTTCTCTTTGCAGGACAAATGACTGATAGTAAAGGTAAGAGTTAATAATTTGTTAAAATTTATTATTTTTGTTGCAAAGTTTATATATTTGATGTTGAAAGAATTTCTAGAAAAATAATTTTGTGAGGATAGATGGTATAATCATTAGCTCTTAAAATTCTCATTTTTGTTATTTCAGCTTGTAAGATACAAAGCTTAAAATCACCTGAACATATAATTATTTGTATAAGCATTATTGTGCATAAATTATAGCTTTTCTTAAACTCGACAGTAAATCATGTAGAAGTTTCCAATCTTTTTAAATTTTAGTGCTACAATAAATGAATTTAATTTGATCACAAAACTTTACAGTTCAAAAGTCCAAACATATATGTATAGACAATCCTTCAAAAGAAAAACTTTGGCGCTATTAGGATATTTTGCAATAATCATTTCCAAATTCCATTGTCACAACTGAATTAATAGTCTCAAAAAGTCCCGTACTTGAGATAAATTAAATTTAAATAATGAAGTTTCTGAAAACAAATTCGTACATATTACATGAAGAAAAAGAGAGACAATTAGATTACAGCTAGTTCAAAATAAATTGCCTCCCAAAAAATTTCAGTTATTGAACATGTATTACTCATTTCCTGATTAATCATATAGTTGGTAATTTGCCTTAAAAAGGTAAGTAGAGCCTTTAAGAGAATTCTGATGTAATAATTATCATGCACAATTCTAAAAGTTACATTTGAAATACACTAAGAATCAGGTTCTTCAAGGAATTATTTTATTAAGTGAAAATTCATTCCAAACTATGAATACAAAGAAACTATGAAATGATAATAAAATGTTCCTGAATCTGTATTTGAAGGTTATTGTCTTATTTCTTTAAAGATCTAGTATTAAGATTTTATAGTATGGCAGGGAGATTTTATCAAATTAAGAAGGTCATTCATACACAGGATATTGTGATTGATTTATGTCAGCTTCTTACAGGCAATTTAATATCTCCACTATAACAGAAGAATAAGATCATCTCGACTGTGAACTGGTTATTTTTACAGGAGGAGAATGAGAATGGGATAGACTAGAGAGTGAATGTTACAATGGTGGATGGCTCATTATTATCTCAGCATTGACTCTGTTCTAATAATCCTCCAAATGATAAAACCTGAGAAGTTAATATAATTGTGACCCCCAAATGCAAATGAGAATGCTATCTCCAAAATAATACCTTCAAGAATGTAATTAGTGGAAGCTAGTGGTATCTCCAAAGTGGGGGTGCAGGAACAATGTGGAATGGACCATTGAAACATTCTTTATAATCCCAAATTAAATTTTTATTTACAAAGCTAGCGATTGTGTACAGAGCTTAAGATGTATGCAAGGATGTGAAGAAACAGGCTAATCATTAGAAACACAACAAAATATATGACTTCAAACACTTCAAAATAGTATGACACTATTATGTGTTGTATTTGAAGTGATTTTCCTCTGGTCTCTATGTAATTCAAATCTAACCAAAGAGTGAGAGTAGAAAATAAAGGGATAGTGTTGCAGCATTCCTCTCAAAACATAAAAGTTCATTGGAATCTACCAACATCAAAATTAGTTTCACCTGAAAGCAAGAGTAATAATTAGTCAAGTCTATAATAATTATAGAGAATTATTGTTATTGGACAGCACTTTAAGATTCTCTTTCTCATCCTTACAACTTCTCTCTCCCTATCTTTCATATTCTTGTCTTCCCTTCCCACCCTCCTCCTTTCTTTTCACAGATACAGCAGATGAGAGAAAACTAAAATTAGACTTAATAATTTTACACAGAAAACAGGTAGCAGATACTTGTCTATTACTTAGTTAGATATGTTGGCATGTAATTACAGAAGAATATTTATTTTTAAACATTTATTTGTGAATGATTGGGCTATGAAATTCTAGAGATTGAAATTTTCTTTGGAAAATAATATATATTGTATCCCAACTATCACTTTGGATATCTGTAATCACTGAATAGTTCTTCATTGTTTCATGTGCACAATCTCATACTCTTAAGCAGAGTTTCATTAAGTCAGGTGTTCATCAAGTGTAAGGTATTAGGATGCCATTGTAAAGAACAATTTAGTTGAGATGTTTATATGCCTAACTTCTAAAAAAATTAGAAAAAAGAAACTTCTTTAATTCCAGCATCCAGAGATCCCAATGTGCTGTGTTTTGTAGAAACAATTTTTTTGTATTTCCCCATTTTTTTTATAAAGAAATACACTTACTGAGGAAGAAGTACAAAAAAGCATAAAGGCTGGCACTAAGCTGCCTTAGGAAGCATTGGTCATGTGTAGCTCAGATCATTGTGTCTGCACCTATTTCACTAGCAATCTGTCACATTTTCTTCTCTCTGAAGTGAATTGCAATTGAAAATGTCATTTCAATGTCTCACATTTATTTCTGTCTGTTATGAAGTTATAAGTGTTTCTGTAGATTTAGGTCACTTGTACTTCTGTTTATGGATTTTGTTTTCTAGTCCTTTTCCTGCCTTTGCTTTGTCTGAATTTGACTTATTAAAAGGAATGAAAAATAAGCGTGTATCTAGTATCTAGAACTTTTGTCTTTCATTATTTTCTCCTAAAGCCCTAGCCTTTTTAATATTCCCTTCTGACTTTATCTTTCTCTGCTTTTTTAAGAAGTGATTTTTAAGAAGTGATTTTCCTCTGCTCACTTCTTTTACAATTTTTAAAAATCATCTTTATGCATTGTGTTATATCCTCTGGAATCCAATTTCTTTGGGGAATTGAAAATCTAGCAACTGAATGGGATGAGAACATGGAAGAGGGTTGGGACTGCTTTTGACTGTATTCCACATTTATAATTTTAGCCACTGATTTGTAGCTTATTGCATATCTAAGTATAGTATGTAACTTCTATATGCATCTATATTTGTATATGTGAAAGGACATATAAATATATGAATGTATATATGCATTATATACCCAATACACATGTATATGTATTCTATATGTATCGTGTGTATATATATATTTATACACATACCATAATGTACTGAGGACTTAGTAAACTCAGGCAACTATATGTTTTTGAATATATTCATATACTAATTTTTTCTTCTATCTCCCATGTATATAACAGGACTGAAGGCAACAGAAAAGCCCAGTGATCTGCCTCCAAGTGACCCCTTACCTGCTCGCACCACTGCATTCTCACTCACAAGCATCTCTGACAGGGAAAATGACTCCTCAGAGACCATGCCTCCTCATAGCCCAGGCAACATTACACCTGAAGTGTCTCTGAACTCTTTGGATAATGCTAGTGTCCCTGAAATAACAGGTTGGCATAAAGATGATCACTGAAATGGGACTTGAAAGTCTTGTCTTTTTTTTTAAATTCTAAAGTTATCAGTACAGTCTTCTTTTAAATTATGTGTACAAGTTCCATGTATGTGATTTTATTAAAGTGTATCAAATGTAGGGTTGTTAGGTGTTTCTGAAGGAATGAATGAAGATTGTTAGGGAGATGAGGGAGGGGTTCTTTTGTGACTATGATCAGGAGAGGAAACTTCTCTGGAGTCTTCTGATCACCCATGGTGCTGCAATATTCCCCCAGTTCCTTCTTACTTGGGGCTCTGGTAGCTCTGATAAGCCAGGACTCCCTATTTCAGAGCTTTGTCAGTCCGGCTCTCCCTGGAGGTTACCCCAAAGTACAATTGTCCTTTGGTCAATTCCAGATTCTCAGTTCAATAAATCATTGGAGAGAGACACTTTATTTCTAGAAATCACACTGAGGATTAATAATCCAACTTTTTTATTTTGATTTTTCCAAAGATCATGTCATTATTAAAAGCTTAATACAACTGGGCACTCTAATAATAGAAAAAATAAATCATGTGGCTAGGTTCACAGAAACATCTCAGAGTGAGGAGGTAGGAGATATTCTACCAGGAAAGACCACTGATGCTCGTTACAATCCCAATACTTCCATGATTTGCTCATCTATATTAGGTCCTCCATTGTATTTGGTACATAAACCAGTCATCATGTAGGTTGTTCATAGTTGTCTGAAATAATGTGCTATGTGGCCATTTTCTGAAGTAAACAGGCTTATAGATATTCTCTGATAAAAGGAATAATCCATTTGTTTAACAATGCTATTCATCTTAGTTTGATAAACAAGCATACATAGCACCATCACTGAAATTGTGTTTAGGGAACACTGCAATGTTTCAAGAGCCCATGCTGATGAAGTATATTAACTGTGTTAAGAAGTTAAATAAATGCTCAGTGCCTTCTATTGACTTCATGACTGCATAATTAACCTATACTTTTCCCTGCTACCATAGTAGAGTAATGGCTAGGACCTATTTAAACCCTGCAAGCATTTGAATTTGTTACCCCAAGTTTTAACAAAAGGAATGTGAAAGTGAGGACACTGATGATTAGGTTGGATATTTCATGGCAAACATTTTTATTAACTGAGTAATGTCACACAGAGCTTTCCATTTCAAAATTTCCCTTCAGATGCACAGTCATACCTACAACATTCTTATAGTTTTATTCCCACAACTGTTTCCCCTGAAAAAATAAAAACCATAGATTTACACATGAAGCAAGTTGTGCGATAAAAAGTTACACATGAAAAATCTTGGAAAGAAGAATGAATGGTATTTAAGAACTAACTTAAATATTGGCCACAATAATCCTGATAGTAATATTAACTTGAAAGTTTTCTTATGCTTCCAAATAAAAGAGCACATTTCTTTTCTAGGAAATAATTTTGCTGTCAGCTGATATTTCAACTATCCACTAGGATATAGTATATATGTGTTATTTGATTTCTAATTTTGATGATTTATATTCTATGATGCAAAAACTTTTTTTCCTATTTACTGATATTTGAATGGAAAAAAAAAACCTCTTAATCAATTTTTTCTAACAGTATAATGTAAACCCTTTTATAATTACAAATAAGCATCCACAAGCTTAATTATGTATTATTATTTTATAAAAAGGGTGTAGTGTAAAATACCAACCTATATCTCTCTATTTCTATCTCTAGCTATACACATAAACACATATAATGAAAATACTGTCTTCCAAAATCTTACTCTCAAATGACAGAGTTTTAAACTTGGTTGGATATCCTCAAGTATATGGACATATGATTTTGTGAGTGTGTGTGTGTGCAGTCATGTGCTCATGAAACTGTCCCCATCTTTTCCCACACGTAGCATTTACTAAAAACTCTGCCAGTATTACAGGCAAAATATTTTATTTTAATAAACACTCACCTTGTTTTTTTTTTAATGAGCATCTTTACATATACGTTTTGGTTACTCTGTGTATTAGATAGATGTCTCTTACTGTTCATCTATTTTCTATTTCATTTCTTCGTGATTTGTAAGAAACTTGTATATTGGAGGAGTCTTATTCTGCGTACAACGAATGGTTACAGCTTTCAGTGTGTGGAGTTGCTGGAGAATTCAAAAAGTTCTTGGTGACTTGGAATTCAAAAAAGCCACCTGGAAGCATGAGTTAACTAAGGCTGTATTAGTCTTGGGAGCTTCTGGGATATGTAAACCGAGACTCAAGATGCCAGAACACAAATATGAGCAGACACTTTTTAGTAGATTGGGCTATTTCACAGTCTGCAAACTACGATAGGAGTTTTTTCCCAACAACCTTCTAGTATTTAAATTTCTCATCTGTAGTGGGGAAATAATGATGAAATGATCTCATTTTCTTACCTTAGGTGTTAAACCTACACCCACGACTCACCTTCCCACGCACGCAAACTCGCTGGCGCCCTCTGCCGGATCTGACACGCAAACACTCAGCAGCAAGGCTTCTCTTACCGCATTCACCCCTGCATCCCCTGCTCTGGGCAAGAATGATAAACAAGGTTTGCCTGTTCTTTAGACAAATACGAAGAGTGCATGCCAACTGCCTGTTCTTGAGAATGGTGTTATGGAACTAGACTACTTGTTCAACATATAGTACTTGCTAGTGATGAATATGGAATTCCATATAGTCATAGCTAATTATTTCATACTTTCATAGATACCCTTAGTCTTTGAAGTTACAGAACAAAGTCTTCATAATAAAGTTGAGGAATGAGCATTATGAGAATACAAGAAAACTTGTTAATAAGAAACAGTTATTCTATATATTTCTTTATATTTGGGAGCAAGCATATTGTTCAGTCAAACTTATTTTACTTGTAATAACGAATGACATACATGAATTTTTTTCTTAAATACCTCTTAACATTAAATGAAACAATGAAGAGTAGATTGACTCCAATCAACAAAAAGGTGCTTAGAAATTGTAACTACAATTACATAATTTTTTAAAGAATAAATTGATGTTACTTTTCCCATTCAAACATCAAGATTCTTTCATTTTATCATCTATTTTTTTTTAAACAATGCAAATTATTCCTTTTTTCTCTTTCCAAAATTTGTGCCTAAATCACTTCCAGGTGCCCTTTTTTACCTGAGTCATGTTTTTCAGGTTATAAATCCATGCAGACACAATCTAACTTTATTCATCTGAGTGTTGGAAAGTGAAAAAGTATGAACTAGCTGGCACTAACATGACTTAAATGGCTTTGTTTAAGACTCAAGGATGTAAGTCAGACATATCAAATAGAATAATTATTATGAAATACTAAAACTCTTCCTTAGCAGAAAAATTGTTGTAGCAATCTTTGAAGTTTAAACCACTGAGAAAACAATAGCCCTCCCTCCTGGCCTCATCCCACCCACTCTGCCATAGAAATCACAGTGCGAAGATGTGGAACTGTAGGAAATCCATATTCAGAAGTTGTAATGAGAGGGAGCTCTATGACACCGTAGAGGACTCACCTGAGGGGTTGATTGTCACACAAAATGGTCTGCTTTGCCCCTATCAGGGACTTCCTCTTCTCTCAGTAGTTAATTCCACAAATTAAAATCTATTATGTTTAATTAACCTAATTAAAATTGTAAATGCCATTTTGAGGTATTCTTGAGATTATCTGCACAATAAAAGAAAAGTTGTTTTCCTGTAAGGAAGGTAGGAAATTTGGGGTGGAAAGAGAAAAAGGGCCTCAGAAAAGCCTGAGAACAAGAAATGCTGGGGGAAGAAAAGAGGGCCAGCTAGTGGAAAATAATGTGTGTGGGGCTGAGAAGTGGGAAAGGCTAGAGTCAAGTCCAGCTATTTAAAACTTTACAGAAACTTGGCTCTGTATCTAAAAATTTAAAAAAAAAAAAAAAAAAGCTAGAAAATAATCTTTCTACTCTTCCACTTGCTCCATTGGAACTGATCTCTGAAGAGTCAGAAGGGAAGACCTGACATTTATGTTATTCTTTTTATTCTATGATTTAAAGTTTGGTGATTAGTGCTTTTTGAAAACTAAGCTGAGAATTCAAAGTCAAATGTTTGGAAGGTATGCATATGTGGAATGACAGACCGCGACCCTATTGTGATTGGGGGAGGTCTTCACACTCACTTGGATGCCATCTTTAGAGTGTGCTGTGAGAGCTCTCCTGAAAAAAAGATTCTGCCTGGAAATGAAGACTCATCTCATGTCATAGAATTGATGGCTACAAAGATCTTGACAGGGAAATAACCAAAGACACTGAAATAGGAATTGGCTTGCATGTCTTTGCTTTTGCCCTGACAACTAGATAGTGCTGGTCATTCATCAGGAACCTGATAGATACGACTTGATTACCTGAGCTGTAATGCTGGCTGTGATGTCTGGGGAAGACAGTACATGCATTAGATGCTTTGAAATTTGACAATGAAAAGTTCTAGCCAAGCACAATATGTAGTTTCTTTGACTACAACACTTGATTCTATACCAGTTAACTCATATGTGATAGAAACATAAAAGATTGATGTTGATATAATGTGGAAGTTCTTATGTTCCAAATAAATTGGATTTTTCCTGGCAAGGGAATTCTAAATTATGAAAGCAGAATTATAATCTTAATCTGGAATTGAAAACACCCCAACTCAGAAGCTTCCGTTCAGCTGTTTTAAGAGAATTAGAAAAAGCAACTGCACCCAGGAATTCCTCCCCAGAACAGGATGTTCTCCTCCTGTGCGGACTGTTGACAGTCAGAGCTCACTTCACTTTTCATGATCTCGGCACCAACAAACCCAAACCCTGTTCTATCCCTTGGGTGCATTTGCAATCTCCCCTAAAGCAGTCCTCAGTCAGGGGACTGGGACTCCCTAGGTTATTCAAGACCCCCTAATACTTTTAAAATTTGTGTTCTGCTTACAAAGCGACATAGCTTTCACATTGTCAGTACTTAAACTTACCATTCCCAAAACCTGGCTATTTTTTGTAGAGTTTTGCAGAACACATGTATTGTGGGAGAGCAGACGTGTTGGAGAGCTTCAGAAATCCTGTTTATGTGAAATGTCTGGCCATTGCCTTGGCATGGCAGGAATGAGTGACAGTGCTGATGGCCTTTCTGATTGCAGGTGTTTCCGGAGAGAGGCTAATGTCCAGCACCTTCCCTGCAGACGTAGCTTTCACACCAGTAGCCACCCTCAGTCCTGCACGCATCTCCAACATCCCCACCAACGATAACTCCTCAGGTTTGACTATGATGTTTTAGGTGGCACATAATGGGAACCTGAAACTTTAATGCACTTTTATATTTCACACCAAATGTTATTTGCAGGTTTCTTGATTTACTGATAGATACTAAATTAAACAAAAGAAACTTTCCACAGAATCCTTTTCTGTGTATATTTTATTTTATTATTCATATTATGAATATTTATGCAAAGAAAAGAGACACAATCTTGTTTATATAGTCCTGGGATCAGAACCAGCTACATCAACTTTCTTGTTGACTTTAGTACAAGCTATAAGTATTTTCTGTGTGTCAGACTTCCCTTCTGTAAAAAATGGATATAATAATAGTTACTTCCTAGGATTTATGTGAGTACTGACTAGGTAAAAATCTTGATATGGAATGATAATTACAAAAGAACAACTGGTAAGTTTATTAGTAAGTTAGAGTTACGAAAGTGAAAGGAATAGTTTGAAGCATATTGTACCTCAGTTAAGAATTATATCAAGTTTCCTCTCTACTTCTACAATGCTTCATTCAAAATATTACAACTATTGTTTATTTTAATAAGTCATTTGTAGATACATCTCTGACTCACTTCTTATTTTAAAGACAGACAATAAAGTGTCCATTCAAAGTACAACTCCTATAGAAAAAACTCATTGAAGAAATTATTTTGTCAAAGCATCTTCCCCTCATTGTTCATGAAGACAAACCATTAACTTTGATTCTTCTGTTCATTTCCTTGCAGATGACTCCACTCTACCACCCACTCAGAGTTCTCCAGCAAGCATTCCACAAACTTCCACAGCAATAGGTGACAACCTTTCCCTCAGTCACGCAGCCACACCACCACCATGCCTGGGATGTGCTCACAGAGGGGTCTTCCATTTGCTCTACCCTGGATTCTCTTCTTTGAGAAATTCTATTGAGTGTTCCAATCCTGGGCACTGGGACGGCAATTAGTCAAAGACATGTACTATATGACCCATGTCAGCATTTGATGAGCATGGACAGAATTTTACTTCAGTCACCTAATATATACTATAGTAGCATCCCCCAACAGATGTGTTTTATGAAAATAAACATGACTTCTTTCTCTAGGAGTGTAGTTAGGTTTTAGCATGAAAAGCAGCGATTTTATCAATGGGACCCTCTATTCTCAGTGCAGTTTCAGTCAGCATAATGAAGGGTGGAGGCAAAAACCAGAGTCTTTCTGGGAATGACTGGTCCCCAGCAATTTGAATGTCTCTAGGTGCGGTCCTCAAGGCAGAGCCAGCAAGCTGACCATTCTTCCCCCAATTTTTCCAACTCAAAGACTTTACAGCAAGGTCTCCTACCTTACTTCAACACATTTCCATCCAGTTCTTCAGTTAAATATGTATGCTCACAAGAGCTATGTCTCAATATGCTGGGAAAACAATTTATTACCCTGGTTCTAGTATATATGTGCCAAGTACTTTAAAAAGTCAAACTAGAGAATAAAGCAGCCCCTGCCTATTTTATGATTTTTTAAAAGCCAAAGGGCAAACTGAACTCTACAGGAGTTGCAATTATTCATATTTAATTTGAAAAATCAAGGAATTCAGGAACTTTAAGTGAATGTTCTGGCTATATGACTAGTCATGTCGCCATCCCATAATCCGATGTGTGCCCCCAAAATCTTAGCACTATTATTATCATCACTTTATGCTTATTGGGTAAATTCTTAGAAATGTTTTATAGAACTAGCTCATTCATTATTGCAAGTTTTAGAAGTTTTAAGATGAAAATATTGTATATTAGATGTTGCAAACCATACATTATCTGTTAAAGTTTACTGGATAGATTACAGTTTATAAAGCTGAAACACTGAAAACCACCTTTTGCTCCATCCATTTGAAGTAGCAAAAATGCTCTAAAAGGAAATCATATTAATTTGCATTCTCCTTTTTTCCTCTCCTGTAGCTTCCACTACACCCAAGGAGAATTCATGTGGTAAGTTTGTTTACCTGGACAGCATGCATCACTTTAACAAGTTCCGTCTTCTGTAGAATCTTCTAAGACCCAACAGCAAGCTAAACTCATCAGATCTAATTTCTCATCAATCACTAGCTCCAAATATCAAGAGCCCGTGTTCTTTAGGGACAAGAAGTTTTGATGTCATATTAAGAACACTTTGAGGACCAAAGTAGAAAATTACTAATTAAACAAATTTGGTGAAACCACTTAACTTCACTTTACATATTTATAAAATGAAAGGAGAGCAAGTGTTTCTTTTTTTGGGTGGTGGGGGGTTGCGTAGGTTGGGTGAGGGTTCAGTGTAACAATAAATACACAATGTGGATTAGACTTTCAAAGCTGAAGAAGGAAACAAAATCTGTCTTGCCAGAGCTTAACTCAAAACAGATGCTTGAGAACATTTTGTGTTCATCCTTATTCCATTTTCTTCCTATCCTCCTGGTGAAAGCAGAGACCTTCAGCATAGAGTTTATCTCTTTGCCCATTTCTAAATCTCTTCTCTGAAGCCCCTGTCTTCAGTAGTTTTCCAGATGTTGAATACGATAATAATTTTAGTATGTTTGCTTTCATATGATCTTTTATTATCATGATGCTCTTGCATCATTGCCTCCTTACACTCCTCATATAATATGACGGCACATGAAATTTTCTAAACGCATTTTATTTCTTCCCACCTCTGTTAACTCCTTCCTCCTCTCCTCTTGGAATTCCACTTGAGAATCATCCAGTACCTCCTCCCACATCTATTTTTCTAAGTTCTGCTCCATATTTAAAAACACAATTTGTGACACTCCGGGAAACCCTTTCCTATTCTCCAAACTAGATAGATTTCTTTCTCTCTTTGCTCCCATAGTTAATTGAACATAATCTTGTTTCAGGTGTTTGCATGTTTTCTGCAAATCTTCTTTGTGTCTGTATTCTTCAGGGAATGAATTAGATTACAACTTTAGACTATAACTTTCTAAAAGCTATGATTTGTATGCCTGGTGTTCAGGAAAGGAAAGTGTTTTAGAAATAGTAAAAACTTAATTTGGTTGCATTAAGATGACTGAACAAATTCACATTTATTAAAAGACACTTGGTTATTAGTCAATGGCAATTGTTAAGTAAAGGCAAGAGTGAAATGACACTACGGAAAGCTGTTTAGAAGGGCTTATCTTAATAATTTTACATCAGTGATGGTAACTAGTTCCTTCTTCTGTAACTAGTGTCCCATGTATATGGAAAAATAGAAAATGAAGAACTACATTTGGAAGCAAGGAAAATTAGAAAACAAGAAGACATTTGTCAGGTGCATTCTCTGTGCATCAATTGAACAAGTAATTATTGAGCCTCACTAATAACAGATTTTAGGAGAGGACCTGGATTTATGGTGACACTCAAAATAAAATGAACTTTTCTCTCATGGAAATTACTGTCCAGTTAGGAAAAGAGACAATAAGTAATCATCCAAATACAAACTTAAAGTTGAGGCTCCTGATAGAGCAGTGACATGAAAAGGACGTATTAATGAATAATATGGAGATACTGATATGTTTCTTCTTTATTTCCTGTTTTGGGGATATTTTGTTCATGATTTGATATTTTTGAAAAAACAGTGTCATTTAATTTAATGAATGTTGGTTTATTTGTTTTAAAAAGATAAATAAGGTAATCCTCACTGTTGTACTTTCTTTCAGATAAAAACTTTACAGATATCTCTTTGATATACTCTTATGACAACAAAACTAAATCATACACTGCAAAGCTAAATCTTAATGACAGCGTGAAGTGTTCCCCTCTTACTTGTGAAAGCAATGTGATCCATAATTTAACAGCATGTGAAAATAAAACTCTTTATATAAGTCGTCTTAACTGTACGGAGTTAAAGAAGAGTTTAGAATTAGATGTACCACCAGGTAAATATCAATTGATTTCTATTTGTATGTCTGCAGAAGTGATATGCTTTCATATATGGTACATTCCAATAATCATAGGTGAGGGAAGTGGGCTGAGGAAAGGAAGTTAGCAAGAAAGAATGGGTGATCTTTCTGCTATTTTAATCCAGGGAAAATTATAAATTCATATGAACCTTCTGTTTTATCCCTTACTCCTTCCCTATACTTCTTTTATAGAGTGGTTTATGGAAATTCGATATAATTTATCCTCGTAAGTTATTATTCACAAGTTTTCTTTTTTCTCCTCTGCTTAACTCAACTCATTATATATATATATATATATATATATATATATATATGTATATATGTGTACATATGTATTCTTTTACATCCAAGCATATCTGAGTATATTGGTGAAAAACACAAAGGCAATATTAACGATGCTTGTGGAAAGGACAAATATACTTTCACAAAAGGAGAATTTTAGTTATGTTACCGTGACTAGGCTGGTTTGGTTAGCTAAACTATTTCTGAAGAATAAAAGACACTGAAGGATCCACTAAGAAGCTATCTATTAAGGACTCCATGGAAGAATATCTTTACAGAAAGCACTTTAGAGAAGGGATTTGGGGACTTGTAAATTTGTTGATGCTCTTGTTCAATATTTCAAGATTATGGACAGACTTTCATTATGTACATAGGCTAAAAACTGATTTCTTAAAAGATGTCATTTGAATTATTAATGTTCTCTAAATATTGCTGAAATATATTGTCAATTAAAAACAGAAAGTGTCCACTTAAAAATCTTCACTCTCCAAGAGGGGAGCCCCCAATACTTGCTTGGTCTCCAGTTTTCAGAAGCAGCATAGATTTTAAATGAAGAGCTACCAAAATGTGTGGTATACAAATAAGAATAAACTAAATCATCAATAAATGCCAAACCTTGAGTATGAAACTTTTTAAAAAGTAACCTAAATGCTTGTCATAGTCTACATCAAGAATATAATTTTATTGACTATAATTGAACAAACAGTACATGTTATGAAATATTAATCATCTATTTCTGTATCTTCTTGACAGATCCTGAAAATTTTAATTTGGAAGAGTGTATACAAGCTGAAAAGGCAAATACTTCTATTTGTTTAATTTGGAAACAAAATGTAAAATCTAGCTGTGATGAAAAACTTAAATTCAGATTTCAATGTGGTAAGAATATAGATTAAGCAGTTTTTGGGTTTTTTTGTGGTGGGAAGTTGCTCCAGTTATTATGTAATCCTTCCTTCCTTCCTTCCTTCCTTCCTTCCTTCCTCCCTTCCTCCCTCCATTCCCTTCTCATGTCTCCCTTCACCCTTCTTTCTTACTTCATTTTCTTTCACTCTTCATGCTTCCCACCCACATCCTCATTTTTCTCTTTTGGTGTGTAGTATTACTGTAGTCAAATCATTGTATTCTCTATGCCACTCAAATTCGAAAAATAGACAAATCCTCTTCCTGAAATGTAACTTTTGAAATAAATTAATTAATTTACAAGAATTTTCTTGGAATGGTTATTGACAAATCATTATTAAAGAAATTATAGGAGGAAAGTGTGATAAAAGATGACAATACACATATTGCTAGAATGAAAGGGAAAACAAATATAATATCATATGGTTCAAAAGTTTACTTGGTCAGTTCTCCATCAAGAAATTCATAAACAACCTTAAAAGCACTTAGATGAAAAGAAACTAGAAAACAAAAATCTCTAAGTGCTTCTGGAAATATGAATATGTGAATTTGGCTAATTTGGGTAAGGCAGTATTGAGAAAGTATTTATTTTTGATAATAAATGATTAATTTAATGTCTTTTTATTTGAATTATTGGGAATCTCCCTCTCTTGACATAAATTAATCTGCCAATCATATTTAGTAACACACAAAGGATGGAGTGTGTTACTGCTAGTAATCGTCATGAGGAAGATGTATGACTATGGTATAAAACAAGAACATACATGATAGATTGATAATATAAGGATGATGTATCTACAACATATCCATAGTTATCTCTTCTTTTTGGCAACGTGACCCACAGATCTACTGGAAGTGGAGTTGGCTTACGCAGATATAAGGGAATTCTTAGCTTCCTGTGTGCCTCCATTATAGGAAACTTACTAAGGAGTCTAGAATCACATGTATTATATATTAAGCAAAGGCTGTATCAGAGGCAACCACAATTTCTGAATGGAGAAAAATTAACTAAAAACTCCTTTCACTGGTTAATTTAGAGACACTAAAATTCAGCCATACTTCCTAATATTTTCTTTCAAACTGAGAGCAGAAAAGTTGCACATTGTTTTCATAATTTTATGGATTGTTTGCTTATTATTTTGACTATTTGCATGCACTTTCAACCTAATATATTTTACCTAATTCTAGATATGAAATCTGAAGAGAATGTTATATGTGCTATTGTACCTTTGTGCCATGTCAATTTCTTTCAGATAATTTCCCTGGATCTGATGAAAAACTTGAATTACACAACCTTGAACCCAAACATAATTATACTTGTGTTGCAGAAGTATTATATAATAACCATAAAATTATTGAAATAAGTAAAACTGTTGAAACAGATTTTGGAAGTGAGTATATAACATACATTTATATGAAAATTTCCCTGTTGTAGTCCTATGATTCTTTGAGAACCACAGAAAAGCGTTGTAATAGATTTGAAGAATGGGTTTAAGAAAACAAGTTTGTATCCACTTTTAAAGTAAAATTTAGAAATAAATGAGAGAGGATCTAAACTTCTAACAAGCTTTTGTGAGTTGACTTGTTTTGCAATTGTAACTTATTATGAATTTGTGATGGAAATGAAACTGTAAGGCAAGTGCAATACTTTGTTCCTTTATTTCCCATTTCACTTCTCCCCTCTTCCTGAAGCATCATTCCCTTTGGTATGCTCTATTCCTCTGCCCCTCTACCAAATCTACCTATGATAGAAGTAAACACATGAACAGATAAAACAGTGATACATCTAACTGTGGATGGCAAAATAATAATTACTATTGCTAAAATGTTAACAATATAAATAAAAACAAGAGTACAATAAGTAATAACTATTGGAAAGTTGGTGCACTTGAGAGATGATAGGGAGAAGGAAAGAAAAAGTACACAAATTCAACTTGTATTTAGTTGAAATATAGAGATTTCAATTAAATTTAGAATCTGAAACACAGTTTATTATGTGACAGCACTATGTAACCTCTAAATAAAAGAAAGACAGAATGTCAGATGGCATCGCCTTTAAGCACTAGAAGAAAGTTATGGGGTAAAAACATGTTTGAAGAGGAAATGGCAGTAGAGAAAAGGAGAAAAAAAGAAGAGGAAGAGGAGGAGAAGGAAAAGGAGACAGGGAGGAAGAGAGAAAACTAGAAAACAATAGATAGGACTGCAGAAACATGACACCTTATATCAAATGGTAAATGTTTTGATTCATCTTTTGAAACACAGACGCTCATATTTTATTGAAGCAAAGACATACTTGGGGACATTCGTATACTTAAAGAAGGTCAAGTAATATTTTAGGGGATTTTCTCACTGCTATATATTGCATGCAAATTGATGGAATGTGCTTTGAAAAGAAATAGACAAATACAAAGATACTAAAAAGAAGAACATTACTAAATTAAGAGTACAAATTATTGAGAATAAACAAAAATGCTAATAATTTGTTAACAAACTTAAAACCTTTTCTTTGAAAATAATAGTAAAATAGTCAGACCTCTAGCAACACAGCAACTAAAAATAGAGTAGCAATTTAGATCTTTAGAAAACTAAATAAAAGACCTCTAACAACACAATTTAAATCTAGCAGAGTAGAAATTTAGGCCTTTATCAAAGCAAAAATTCAGTAGAAATTTTATAAATTAAAAAAATGTTTTGCAGTCAATATGAAAACTTGGATAAAATTTATCATTTTCTAGAAAACATGAATTGCAAACATATACCTAGGAAGAATTAGAAAACTGGAATTAAAATTGTAGCCCAATATTCTCTCTACTCACAAATTAATTATTATGGCTAATCCATTTTTGACAGGGGTAGCAGGGACATTCAATTGACTAGCAACATTCAATGAATGGAATTGGACACTTACCTCACAACATATATAAGTATCAACTCAAAATGGATTAGAAGTGCTAAGTTCAAGAGCTAAAGCTATCAAAAAATTTAAGCAGAAAATCTATAGCTAAATCTGTATGACCTTGGATTTGGCAATGAATTCTTAGATATGACACCAAAAGCGTGGATAACATAAACAAAAATTGATAAATTGCACTTCATCAAAATTAAAAACATATAAACTTTAAAAAAAAACTGTAAGTGAAGAAAAACACAAACCACAGAGTAGAAGGTATTTGCAAATAATATTTCTAACAAGGGACTTGATTCTAATATACATATATATGTATTTTTTTAATCTCTTAATTTCTAAATTTCATACCGAAGGCTAGATGAGGATTAAGTAATCAGCTTGAATCTGTTTCCCAAGAACTTCCAAAACAGTTCAAAACCACAAGAAAAAAAAACTAAAACTATGCAAAAGCTATGTTAATTATGTCCTCATTGTAACTAAAAAATTAATATTTTTATATTAAGGACTAAAAGTATTATTGTCTTATTAGTCAATCTAACAACATAGAAATTCTAGAAACAAAGAGTTTATTTTTAATGAATGAAAATTAAGTAGGGGAGAGAACAGTTTTCTTTCAATAAATAACACAAGTATCCATAATAAAAACAATTTTTCAAAAAGAGAGAACATTAACCCTCAGGCCTTGCCTCTCAACAAAAACAAACATTAACACAATATGAATTGTATAACTAAACACTAAAGCTAAAACTATAAAAAGTCTAAATAAAGATATTAGAGAAAATGTTTACTACTTTAGTGTAGGCAAGAATTTCTTAGGACAAAAAATCATAAAAGTCATAAATTAAAAAAATGGAAATTAGACTGTGCAAATTGAACACTCCTGCTCTTTGAATAAAGCCATTAAAGAGATTTTTAAAAATCAAGCTAAAACTTACAGAAGGTATCCACAACTAATTTTTCAACAATAGAAGTTTTTTCCAGAAGAGAGACATCTTTCAACTGTAAAATAAGATATCAAGTAACCTAGTTAAAAATGGGCCAGAATTTGGAGCATATGCTTCATAAAAGAAGATATAAAAATGGACAAAAAGCACATAAAAAAGATGTTCATTATTATTCATCACCTAGGAAAGGCAAATGAAAACACTGAGAAGATGACATTCACATCCGTTAAAATGACTGAAAGGAAAAAAAAACTGACAATATTATTAGTAAGAATATAAAGTAATAGCCTAGAAATTTTATTTTAGGTATTAACATAATGTGTTTACACAAATACAAATATTTATAGCTGATTCACTCTACAGTGAAAGGCCTGAAAACAGCCCCAATGCTCATTAACAGCTGAATGGAAAATAGATAATACGCCATTTATCCTTATAATGAAATACGACTCATAAATAGAAAGAACTACTGGCATGCATATCAATGAATATCTAGAACATTATGTTGAGCACAATAGAATGTAGTCATAAAAAAGTACTTACTGTTTGATTTTATCTACATTATGAAATAGACAAATTTTATCAATAGTAACAAAAGCAGTGCAGAAGATGTTTAAGTTTGGGTAAAGGAACTGATACAAGTGGAAAATGGCACAGAAGTACTTTTTTTGGATGACAGAAATGTCATTTTGCTTGTGCTTGTGATTATATAGATGCATACTTTTGTCAATAGTCATCAAATTAAATCTCAAGTGAATGTGTTTCAATGAAAATTATATCAAATAATTTAAGTGTTTATTACATTCTTCATCTCAAGGTCTGACAAGTTACTTAAAGCACTGACAGACGCCACTCCAAATAGTAACCGTCACATTTATCACACTACCAAGGCCAGATCTTCAGCATCTTGAAATCTAGAAATCCAAGATAGTTGGACAATGAAATCCATGAGAAGAAGAGCGGATTCTCAAATTTATTTAAGTCAGTGGAATGCTTAGGTTTCACATGACACTCTGCAGTGAAATTTAGTCCATTAAATGATCACTAAAGTCAAATATTATAAGGCTACCTGTCTTTTTTTCAATTTATTATTGATTTATAATTAATCAAAATATGGCTATTAACAATAAGCTTATAATAATCTTAGACTACAATAGTGTTTTTATATCTTAAATTCCTTTTATATTCTTATTCTTTTAACAGATCCAGACCAACCCCAGGATGTTCATTGTATTCCCATAAATGAAAGTGCAGGCGTGATTACATGGAAACCCCCTGGAAATTTTTTTCACAATTTTACACTTTGCCATTGGGCGATGTCAGGTAATTTGCTTAGAACCGAATTTCACATTGTGAAAGAAATATCAAGAATGGGAAAGTACTCAAAATGTGGGTTGAGCTAGTACATCATGGTATCCTCTGCCCAGTAAATGTGATGGGCATCCCACATGCTTTGATATTAGAATTGCTTCCACCCACTCTGGACTCTTCAGCCCCTGGCAGGACTAAATCTCAGAACAAATCTATTTTATATTTATCTTTAGTGACATGTTTTATACTCCAAAGTGCCTATCTTTACACTCCAAAGGTTAGGGGAAAAAAATCTCTAAAACACAGTACTCATTATTGTCTCCCAAATGTTATGTGAGTTGCAGTGGATTAAAATAATTATTCAGGCCATTGAAAAAATAAACACCTTGCAAAACTTGCTACAGTTGATACACAGAAAATACTGGGTGAATAACAATAAACCATTAAGCCATGAGGTTAGTTGTGTGACAGGTTGAATCTTGGTATTAACCTCTGGTTAGAATTCTGCAAACGTAAATGCAGTACAGAAAACATGCTATGACAAATTCAACCACGATCCTTCAATTAAGAGGCTATTTAAGAGAACAAACATCTCCTGGACAACTTAATATAACTAAAACACTTGGAAAAAATTGAGCATCTATGGCACATCCTAAGGCAGTGTCAACACTGGGATAGCCCACTAGCCAGTCATTCAACTATAGATTCACGTAGAATTAAACCGAACTTCACATGGAATTCCATCCCTTTATCTGGTAGGAAAGAATCAGGCATAAATTTCACATTTTGAAAACAAGCCATTTATTTTGAGTGTTATTTTATATTTTGGTAACATAATTTTTACTAGTTGTCTGAATCATTATACTCAAGCTACTAAAAAAAGTTAAATATGCACATAATTTTCAAATTAGTATGGTAAGAATCAAATACTATGGACAAGAAATATATGCCATATATTTGAGGTTATGGCAATTTTAAAAGTTAGGTCTATGAAAAAGAAAACATCTAGGAAGATAAAACAACAAGACAATTAGTTCTCTCTGCGTCATTGGACACTTCTTACACAAACTTTCTTTGGTTTATGTAAGAACATATCAGTTTTCTTTTTTCTCTTCTTGAATCTTCTACTCATAATCACTTGCTGTACTCCTCACTTTCTCTACTACAGAGTATTTTGTATGCCAGAGTATATGGTGGATATTTATGAATAAGTGCTTATTGTTCTTCTGTATTTTGTATAGTTTTTCAAGCTGTTTTTGCATAATTAGACTAAAAAATATTCAACAAATTAGTTATTAGAAGTCTACTGAGTTTTGTTTTATTAGTTTTCCTTTGCTTTTTTTGCTTTTTTTTTTTCAACAGTAAAGCTCCTTCTTATTTAGTGCCACCCAAATTCATGACTATCCAAATATAACACACGAACAGGATGAATGGAGAGGGAAAAGATAGCCGGCAATATAAAAGTGGGTCCTTTACCCCTAAATAGTTGATTGATGACTGCATCTGACTTCCATCCTGGGTCATGCACTGACTCTGCTTAAAGGTCCCTTTAGAAGATGCCCCCACACCCATTCCCTCTTAGAGCAATCAGAATCAACTACCTTAAAGAGAAGTGTGCTCTGCTTTTGTCCTCTTATTCATCTCAAACACAGGTCGTAATGAGATCCTCTTCTATTTTTATCTGAGTTAAAGAGTCATCAGTAAGATCAGAGCTTTTTAAAAATTTTCAACTGTTGAGCTATTACAGCCATTTATATTACTTTTTAATCAGGTATCAAATTTCACATTATTCTTTCTTTTTAATTGTTTCAAAATATTTGAAATTAAGAGATTAACACTGGAACAGAGATGTAATTGGTTTATTTCTTCTGTTAATTGGGTGTTTTATGACATTTTATCTAAATATTTTGTTAAACATTTAAATAGTGACTCTGAGAGAAGAGGTAGATCAATATTTTCATAGTTAATAGGATGCGACTGAGGGTCACAGAACTTAAACGCTGAGATTCAGCAATGTGAACTGTGCTCTTTCTGCTACTGCGCTGTTTGTGTTTTTAACATGTGACACCTTGGGGAATTGAGGTATTGTATATTAATTTAATGAAAGTTGGTGACAATGACATTCTTCAAGAGTGAGTAAGAGACATTCATTGAAAGGACTATTTTTCAAAGCTATTGAAATCAATGTGCACCCTTCAAGATCACAATGGTTACACATACTTTGTGTAATGCCTTTTTAAAAAATTTACCTTTTTGGCAGCAAAAATTTCTTTGGGGATTTACACTATTTGGCATAGTATTCTAAAAGATTCTTTAGAACTGTTGGATTTTGGACATTTACTACATTTTCTGAAGTATTTTCTAAAAAAAAAAAAACAAAGTGACAGGCAGAGGAACCCGTGTCGTTCTAACTGCTTCCAGCACAACATACATGACTGGAAGGTACGCATGTTCCTGCTGTCTTACGTAAAAGCAAATTTCAAGTACAAAGTCAAGTTAGTTCTTAACTTGTCCCATACAAATTATGCTTCTAATATTAGCAACTATATATGTTCAAACATATAGATGATACAGAATTGTTCATATGAAGTATTTTGCCTTTCAACCAAAGCTCGAAACCTTTGACAACTGGAAATCAACATTCTCAGTCACATTTCTAATTACTGAAAATTACACCAATATCTTTGACAATCTGCTGTTCAAAATTAAATCAAATATTTTTGTTGAATTAACTCCAACAACAGTTTCATAGAACTATATATAAATGAAACTTACTTTGGTACAGAATGGTTGCATGTCTACACATGCAGACATACAAAATCAGCCAATGAATGGAAGCTAGACTGATCTTGAAAATGGAGCCTTGGTACTTAGATCTTAGCTGAGTAAGAACCTGAACATTACCACTGCAGACACCAGGAGGTGCCACCTGTTCCTCTCCTGAGCTCACATCTTTTTTGTCCTCAGAGAGAATTCTCACTAGGGATAGGGCAGAACTGAACTAGTAGGTACATAACAAATTAACTCCACTTGGGTGGAATTCTGAGCAACAGACATCTAGCCAAGTTAGAACAGACATTTTATCTCCCAATTTAGCATCCTGTGATGAGGTGAATACATTACTATAGTCTTCATTTCATGGATAAGTCACTGAGACAAGAAATTAGCAGAAATTAGTTAATCAGCAAGAAATTACCTAAAAAATTAGGTATTTTTGCATGCTGTTTCATAGGCATATCTAGTTGCATCAGAGAAGTAAAGTATCCATGACTACGACATATCTTGACCCCATACGCTTGCCGCCCCCTGCATGTATGTAGAAGTGAAGACTGAGCTTAGGCTCTGGGACCTCAATGCCTGGGGTCCATTCTGGTAACTGCTTCCTTTCCTGTGAGATTATGAGCTGAGTACTTATTATCTCTGTGACTCAGTTTTTTCATCTGTAAAACTGAATTATGTCAAGAGTGTCAATCTATGGGGTTGTGATGATGGTTAGTTAATTCATGGACAACATTTAAAACAATACTGGGTATATAGTGTGATCTACCCATTATTTCAAAATCACTATGGGTTTTATTATCATCACTGAACTGCTGTCTGATAACATGTTGCCTCTCTAGTGTTCCTGTAGTCCATCTTTTTGGATGTCACTTTAACAGTCAAGTGTAGTCAACGACTAGTGATTTCTCAGTTTAAAAAATGCAAAGCCTTCTGTTTAAATGTTAAAATACACTTAAATAAGGTCTGAGTTCTTCTCTACCTCCCGTCAAAATCTGCTATCTTAGTCAGACTTTGTCCCTAAACTAAAAGTGCTCCTTCTTATACTTGTAATGCTTTTAATTCCTTTCACCAATTCTCACTCATCTTTCAATAAAAACTGAAGTCATCCTTCATTCTTGCAGCCCCCATGAATTACTATAGTCTTTAAATTAGTATAGTAGAGTAGATTTAGTTATTTGGGAGCAAATGTTTCTGCATCTGAAGTAAATAACAGTAACTAATATCAATGTTCAAACTTTGTAAGGTAAGTATCAGAAAAGGTCTTGTTAATAAACTTTCTAAAACATCACAACTCAGAGGCTTTCTGCCATAGGCTGTTTTCTCAAAAAGAAGACCATCTTCACAAATGTGTCTGAATGCATCAAATATTTTGTGTACTAAATTAATTACATGAATTATAATTTAAACTGCTTTGAATATTTGAGTTTATATACAATAATTGAATGTATTCAATATATTTGAGAATAATTGTATGCTTGTACTGCCGAGCACCAGTGATATATTTATTTCTCTATCACTGAGTTTGGAGTTGACTTGGAATGATTTCATGTATACTAAATTAAATATTGGATAACACTTACTATAGTGACTTAATAAATGTCTCGATTATTTTTTTCAATAAGCTAAAAATTGTGCCAATATAGATAGAAACCAAATCCAACATGTGTTGAACAACTTGAAAACTTACACAAACTATAGTGTATCATTGCATGCCTTCGTCAAGGGTAGAGTTCAACGTAATGGAATTCCGGCGATGTGCAATCTTCTAACAAATGCTTCAAGTAAGTGATATGCTTTAATGTTTCTTTCTATGAGGAAGGAAAAATTATGAATATTTTATGCATAGTATATATGCTTCATTTGGGAAACACTGACTTGGCACATTCTTTAACATCTAAAGTTTATAATAATATTTTTCATTTTATTTATGTATTTACATATTTTTCTTTTTTTAGAGTAACATTGCATTAAACATTATATAGGTTGAGGTATGCAGCCTTATGAATCAACAGCTGCATTTACTAATTAAGTTCACCACTGATAGTCCATTTAATTATACATCCCTCACCTTGTTATTGAACCCTTTTATCCAATGTGCCCCTCCCCTTCCTAGCTGAACTGATTTTGTCTTCTAGACTCAAAGTCTATTTTTGTCTGATTTGGTTCTGTTTTTTTAGTTTGGTTTCTCTATATGTCACATATGAGTGAATCATAAGGTATTTATCTTTTTCTTTCTAACTTAGTCACTAAACACAATTTCCTCCAGTTTCATCAATGTGGGTGCAAGTGACAGGATTTCATATCTTTTTTAAAATAGCTGAGTAGTATTTCATGGTATAAATATACCTTACCATTGTTCATTTGTCTGTCGATGGACACAGGTTTTTACTGACGTTGGACTATTGCAATGCTGAAATAAACATGGTAATTTAAAAAGCATTGTCCTGGATTTTCTGTACCCAGACATAGTAACAGAATTGTAAACAAAACACAGGACTTACTAATCGGTACATTTTATAAGATTTTAGGCAATTATGTCATTCCTAGCATACTTAGGTAAAAAAGCATTGTCAAAAATGCATCGTCTATTGTTTTCTTTATTATCTAGAAATAGTCTCATTCAGAAAGCATTCACTTGCTAACCTCTGCTCACTCCCAAAACACAATATTTTGTTAGTGTTTTCTTCTATTTGCTACAGCAAACAATCTACTATTGTATTTTATGCCACATGTCCCATTCAAGACTTCCTTACAGTGGCATTTGACTCTTACCCACTTAATGATGCCTCCATGACTGTTAACTGATGCCTCCATGACTGTTAACTCCATTCAAGTCAGAGGAGAAGAAAGCCCCCTTGTAAGGCAGTATCTGTAGCTCCAGAGACCCTATAGCACTCAGTTTATTAAGAAAAACTGTTCTACAGAGATTGGAAACAAAAGTATCTTTATATAATTTAGGTTCTAGTTTAAAAAATCTTCCAATTTAAAAAATTCAAATCCTCCAACATTATACTTTTATTATTTTCCAAATTTCTAATATCAGAGAAAAGAAAGATAATTTGTTAGTGCTCCTGAAGAATTCAGGCAGGTAGCTGCTTATGGTACAGTATAAGCACTTAAAGAAAAGTCTTTCTGGGTTATGCAATCATCTTGCTTTTCCTTCTCTCTCCAACCCTCCACTCTGCCTGGAGGATTCACAGTCTTCATGGGGGATTGCATAAGTCCTCATGGATTCAAGTACAATATATATTTTTGAATTTCTATTGAAAAGCTTTTGCATTATAACAATGTTTCAGATGTGCATTATCAAATCAACATCTGCATATAATGTATCCTGTTCACTAGTAACAGTATAATGTCAATACACATTGCATGCATAGTGATTTATTTTTAAATGTTTTGTAGCAGCTTTTTCATGTATGTACTATTGTTGCTTCTTTGGCATAATTCCCAAATTAACACTTGCTTTTTATAGTGTATATATATAGTGTCAAATAATTTAAATATGCACTTAACAAATCTTTCTTGATTTTGGTAGTTCCAAGCAAGGTCAGGAACTTGAATATTTCTGCACATTCAGTTCATCGTGTGGATGTGAATTGTAAGGCTCCTGAAAAATTAAATGGCCCCAGTACAGGCAAATACCATTTGGAAGTCAAAATCGTTAGTTCAGGTAAACTATTTAGAAATGAGTCTAGGCAAGACTGCAAGTTCACAGTAAAAGATCTTCAATATTCAACAGAATATGAGTTTACGGTAAGATTACAATTCCTATAATCAGTATAGTACTGTTGTATATTATAATGATGATTGTTTATTACTTAAAAATCTAATGACATTGTTTACATAAGCTTAAGAAGATCTGATATCTAAAGGAAACATTGCTTTAAAGTCTTAAATATTTGACCCTAAGTTTTTTATCCCTAGTGTGAAAAACTAATTTAGGGCAAATATTATTTGGAATAATTTTGATTTTCAATATGATTTACTTTTGCTATATTATTGTTTCTGGGTTAAGAACAACATTTAATGAACACTGGATTAATACTTTGTTAAACATTTAATTTGCCCTTCATTTTTCTAATCTTTACTAATGTGATGATTTTAATTACATAAATTGGTATAGGTTCAGAAATTAGAAAAGAGCAGAAATAAATACTGAGAAATACCAGTGAGCATTGGAAATTAAAAATCATTGGAGACATTTTCTGGTTTTCTCTGTTTCATAAATTTAAATATTATAGAATGATTTGTTCTCTGAAACATCTGTTATTCCCTCCATCACAGGGAATTTAAAGACCCATTTATGTTTTCTTTCATTATTACTGTTCTTTTGAAATATTTTATCCTTTTTGAGAGAATGTCTCATTTTTATTTTTCCAAAGAATAGTATATATAAAAGAGATATTTTGTTTTTACATAGAATTGCACATTGTCCTTTATCTACAATTTCTCCAGTGCCCATTAACCTTAGGCCTCAATGATTCCTTTTCAGTTCTCAATACAGCCAGGTTTTATTCTCTTTAGGCACTTTACCATTGGGTAAAAAATACCTTTGGATATTTTCTAGACTTTTCTTAAAAACAACCTTAAAATTCAAAGTAGGAGATCATTATTGAGTAATATAATTTCTTTTCCACTCTTTAAAAGACCTTTTGCTTTATACATTACATGTACCATACTTTATTTGTATATTTATTTCTTTCATCATAACTACATTTACACCTTCACGAGTAAGCAATCATTTTAGATTTACCATTGTGATCTGTGGTTAATTAATTAGATTGTTTTATTGCAAATTTATCATTTTATATTATTTATTTATACTATTTATATTATATTATTTTTATTATTTAGCCTTAAAATTTTTATGTGCATTTTATACATATATCTCTTGTAAACTGTATAGATTTTAATTTTCTTTTTAAATGAAATGTGAATATATTTATCTATTAGTTGGAAATGTTATCAATATTTTGATTTGTTGAGTTTTATTCCTTCAGTTTCAATTATTCTTGCTGAGTATGTTATTATTATTGCTAAAATAACCTAAAATTTCATTTTTGCTGTCAAATATTTTCTTTCATAAACATTTATTAAAATATTGATAAAAAATACATAGCTTCACCTTAAAGCTAACCAGTGTATTATTAATTAAAATTGTTAGCAATTGTATGAGAAATAATGTCATGCTGCATTATGATATATACATTTGCATTCGAAAACTAATTTTTTTATTACTTTAATTCAGGTCTATTATCACAATAATTACCATGTTGGAGACAAAATTAGTAAACCTTTAACAACATCTTGTAAGTCTTGGTTATACTTATTATATATTCAAGTATATATTACAATTTAATGCTTTATTTTATATCATATTCATCTCATTATTAATATTCCATATATATCTTATATAAACATAAGGTTTGAAGTTGTTCTAAAAAGCTTATGTATAGGTGCACATTATATTCAAGCCTATTCAGGTTGATGGAATTCATTTTTTTCCCTCTTGTGAGATGATAATTACATTTCATAGGGGACTGTTGACTAGGGGCTTACACTTAGTTCCCAGAAGTCCTCACAGCCCTTTTCCACACAATCTTCTCATATTAGCTCTTTAGGTTGCTTAGAATCTCTGCTGTTTTGATTTTAAAGGACTCATGATTTGGTCAGACTCAAACAAAACAGTTTCTATAGCTTAAAGTTTCAACTGATTCAAAATTTAACTCACCCTGGAAAATCTCTTTACAGCATAGACTAGTGTTTGATTAAATAACAAGAAACTGGAAATCCTGGGTATCATCTTAGAATTCTGTTTACCACATGTTCGTTTCCAGAATACCCTGTCTTCTCAAATATATTATTTCTATAAATCTTAGGAGCATGAATTAGGATGACTTAATTTCAGCTTCTTGATCTGAAAAAGAAAAAAAATACTAATTCCCTATCTACATTAACCATACCATGTATAATCGTAATAGTTAATATACTCCACTCATATAAATTCATAACTGCGATCACTCTCTTGAATTAATTTTTTGGTATTTTGGGGGGTATTTTATTGTTTTTTTTCTTCTAGAACAAGACTTTTCTTGTCCCTTACCTCCTTCCAGAATAAACAGTTGCACAAGCAAGCAAAATCACCCCAGACTTTTAGAGTTCATTGTGTTGTGCTAGTTTCAACTCACAGTTACCTAAATTTCTGAGAAGAATCTTTTCTTTTCTTGTTTTTACTTAAGGAGAGGTGTAGGCAAGAATGAAGGTGAGTAGGTGAGTAGGCAGATAGGCAGACAGAGAGAGGAGGAACTGTTTTATTTCTATTTTATTTAGTTTTTCTCATTGGTTGCTTATCCCTGGCCCCAGTACTGGAATCTAGGGGTATGTGGCTTTCTCCTTCAGCAGCGATTGGCCTAACTGATGCATATGAGAATAATTTCTACATGCTTTGTTTGATTACCCAGCTATTTTTTCTTTTTTTTTAACTGCAATTAATTCTTGAAGGGGCATTCATCCTAATATTATCTAGTTTAAGTTGAATCCATTGATCCCACCAACCACCCAAAGGCATTGATCCAGCAGTTTCCCCCACCTCTCTCTCTCTATCTCCCCCCCACACCCGTCTCTGCCTCCTAATTTCCTCCCTCTGCTGCATGGATCTTCTCAGCACAGAACTGTTAAAAACAAACAACACCCCCATGGTATTACTTTTGACTCTATTTTCTCTTCAATTACCACCCTATTTCTTACCTCCTTTGTAACACCCATCAGTAAAATTCATTGCAGAATATTGGTATTTTGACTGTTTCCAATTCTTCTATTTTCTCTCGCACCTGACTACTCTATTGAAACAACTGATGTAAATTTCAACTTGCCTTCCACCTCGCTATCTTAAACCAAAACACCAATTCCCAGTACCCATCCAACTTGACCTATCAGTAGCATTGGTCGTGGTTGATTATCCCTTCCACCTGGAAATACTCCTTTTCAATTGATTTTCTGGACACCACATTCTTGGTTTTCTTCTTATTTTCCATGTTAGTCCCTTTGCTGGTTCCACCTTTCCTCTCCTGTCTTGTAATATTGGAGTGCCTCAGGACTCTTGAGATTTCTATCATTTCTCATTTGAATTACTTGATGAATTATTTAGCATTGTAGCTTTAAAAGCAATAACTCTGTGTTGTGGACTCTCAGATTTATGCCTGTTCCCAGACTCTCACGAAATATTTACAGGATAAACATTTCAGATTTGTATATCCTATGTCCTGCTAAGAAACTCTATTTGGTGTTTAATCTTTCAAACCCTCATATCCCAAACTGAGCTCCTTGTCTCTTGTGGAGACTGCTCCACCATAGCCTTCCTGATCTCCATTCATTGTAATTCTGTGTTAACATTCTGCCTCACTCCAGAGCTACCAACTTGGTCTGAACCAGTCAAATTTGGCCAGGATGATAGCATTTGCAGCAAGTTGTCATAAAAATCTGGATAATGTCCTAGGGAGAGTAGATTATTTCTCTCTGCAAAATCCTGCAGGGACTCCATATTTAACTGAAAGGCCAATGTGTCCTTATATGGCTTATAAGGCCCTAAAAATCTGAACCTTGATCTCAAACACTGCCTGCCATACTCTGAAGTGGTGTCTCCTGCTGCCCACCCCTCATCACCGCATTGCAGCCACACTGGCATTCCTGTCTTTCCTTGGACATACCAGAAATGCTCCTGCCTTTATGTTCTGGTCCTAACAATACCTCTGTCTAGAACATGCATTCCCAGGTATCTGCTTAGTTGACTTTCTTCTCACAGCTATTATCATCTTCTAATAAACTTTACCATTTGCTTTTTTCAAAGTATTTATTGCTAATTGTCTATTTTCCCTCCTTAGAAGGTCAGTTTCAAGAGGAAAGGGATCTTGTCTGTTTAGTTTTTTTTTTTTTTTTTCTTCTCTGAAATATTTTGCATACCTAAAACAGTGTTTGGTATATAGTAATATTCAAAGAAAACTTTGTGTGTGAATAGTGAATAATTGGTATTTACTATATCCCAAGCACTGTGAATCAATTAATTTAATCTCATTTTGGGATTAGGGAATGAAGGTCCAAAAATGATAAGGAGTCTAGCTAAGGTACCAACAGGAAGTGGTAGAGCCTAAGCAGTCTGACTCCAGTGCTGAGGCCCTTAAGTCACTGCATTATGTTACTACACTTTCACTGTATATGAAAAGCAGGATTTGCTAATTCAGGGCAAAGTACATTTCTGATAGTTCTGTCCTTCCTCCAGGAAAAGGTGCTGTTTCACATTAAACTTTAATCAGATTGATATCAGGAGAGTCTAAGTCTAACTATAGCATGAAGTAATTTTTGTCCCTTGGTTAATTCCTAATATACTTCAGTGTGTAGATGAAAAAGTTTATCTTTATGTAACAGAGAACTTTCTCTTCTCTTAGGAGGCTATCCACTTCTTCATATAAAGACATGATTATCTCTCTGAGAATCACAACTAGTTTAGCTCTTTGATGCCTTCAAAATGGAACAATGGAAAGAAATAATTAAATCTAAATGATAATATCCATAAAAGGAAATTCTAATAGAAGGAAAGATAATTCTTCTATATTCTAATTGCTTTCAAAATTTAAAGTTATTTTATCCATTTTTGAGAAATGTAGGCAGAATTCACAAAATCATGAATTGTTTGGTTTTGGTCTCATTCTAAAATATTTGTTCTTGAAAAGTTTAAAATATGTGAAAATATAAAACATAAGTACTTTAAAGGTGATTATTGAAAAAGCACAATAAAATATTTGACTGAATAAGCTCTCTTCCTATGTTATTCCTTTCTCTAGATAATTCTAAGCCACTGGTTATATTTCTGGCATTTCTGATTATTGTGACATCAATAGCCCTGCTCGTTGTTCTTTATAAAATCTATGATCTCCATAAGAGAAGATCGAGGTAAGAGTGAATCTAAAAAAAAAAAAAAACAGTAGTAGTTATAATGATGAAAGCATTCATCTATGACATGCTCTTGAAGCAAATGATGTGAAAAATGAATTCACAAATGACAGCATGGAGTTGGCCTCATCACTGAACTTTTGATAAGACTTGAAGACTTGTAGTATGGTTTTAATGATTTTATTAAATATTAATACTTTCTACTTTCACTAATAGTGATATGAATTTCATTTAATAACAAAATATCATTTTTATTTTTTTAGTACAATGTGGGCTAGAAAAATTTATGAATGACAAAGGCAAAAGAAAAGAAATAGCTAAGAAAACAACTATATTTTATGAAATATTATAGTTTCACAGTAGAATAATGCAAACCTTTATCTGAGTTTAGCATAATATCTTTGATTTATTCCTTTCACTTTTTCTTTGCTCTCCTCTCTACTCCATTTTTTTCTCTCCTCTTCCTTCATCATCCCTGTCCACTCCTTCTCTTCCCTCCTTCCCTTCTCCTTCTCTCTTCTCATCTCATCTTATCTCATTTCTCCCTTCCTCTACTCTTTCCTTTTTATTCTCCTTTCCCCATTCCCTCCATCATTTAAAGCATGTATGAAATATAGATTAAATGCCAAATGAATTCTATTTTTCTTAAGACTATAGAAACCTGTATTTCTTATTTTTACAGCAATTTAGATGAGCATCAGGAGCTTGTTGAAAGGGGTAAGTATTCATATCTTTTTATAGATAAATATTCTCCTCACATGTAATTCTAAATAAGAATTCAGCATTTTTTAAAAAGCTAAATGAACTTCCGTTGATGCAATGATTAAAATTAATTTATTATTCAATCAGAAAGTATCAGTGAATTTCTTAGAGTATGCTAAATATTTTTGGCAAACAAAATATAGCCACAGACTCTGGTCCTAAAGGATTTAGAATCTAATAGATGAAAACCAAAGTATTGACAAGAAGATGACTGCAGCTTGATAAATCCTGTAGTCATTGAATACATTTGGTTCTATCAAAAGAAAGAAAATTGAAAACTATATGTGGGCCTTCTAAGTTGGTAGGAAACTATTAGCCAACAAATGGAGTGATGGATGGAGGGGCAAATGGAAAGTCAGAGTGGAGGTGGTGTGTTTCAGTACCTACACCTACCTATAAAATAGATGCCATTTTATTCATAAAAGTGTGTTTTTTGTTATCTGATCCAAAAGCACACAAATATGCTAAAAAGTAGAAATTTGACTTAGGAGGGGAAAACAAAATATTCTGTCTTTGCTAAACTTTTACATTATATTTCTTTTTTAAAAATTATTTTTGATCCAATAAAAGGAGATAGGCTTAAACTAAAACTATATTTTCAGTAAAAACATAGTTTGTTTCCTCACACTGAAGACAGGAGCATTTCAGAACTCCTCAGTCTTTTTTGAATTTGTCTTTGAAGGGGTTCCCTTTTACAAGAGCACAGACCAAGATCCTAAGCAGAAATTATAAGGTTGGTTCTTTTGAGCAACTCTCCAGGCATTCTTTTCTTCTACTGAATCTACACCACCATTTGGTAATCCTTCTCCTTAGCTAGAATGTGACCTTGATGAAGGTAGTTTTCCTTTCTTGTTTACTGCCTTATTCCCAGACCCAGATGTGTATAGAGACTTCAGTAAGTATCAATGAATGAGATAAATTGTCCAAAAAATGTTTTGATAGGATAAGGGAAGAATGAAGAGCACAAGGGCAACAAGACCCTGGGCAGAGAAGAGGAGTCCATTTTAAGGAATTGAGGAAAACTACAGTGTGTCAAAGAAACCTTTTATTTCAAAGATTATACAATTTCACCTTGTGATTCATTAGAACTTACCCAAACTCTGTAAGACCTTGAAAATGGCCCTGGGTTCTGAATTCAAGAATGCCGGGAATCTTCTAGTGTAGGATGGAGAAGCAACTGCACATGACCAGTTTGAAAATAAAGTTCCCATAAACAATAAGATAAATGTATAACCCTCATAGATATCTTTCTTCATTTAATACATAGGAAAAATTAGTGTGAATACTGAAATACTACCAGCAGTACGTGGAATAGTGGAGGAAACATTCTTTTTCCACGTGTAACAGTTTAGTTCCCTTATTCTTCTGAAGCTTTTTTTTTTTCTTTTCAGGATTCATGCATAATTATAGACCTTTATAATTAATATGCATTTTTCTCTTTAGCAAATTATTTCACAAGCTTAGCATGTAATGTGCCTCATACTTAGAAGGCTTAACAAATAAATACTACTTATTCACGGTCTAGTGGAAACAGTTTACCTAATTAAGCTGAGTCCTAAGGATAAGGGAGTTAATCATATTCTTTTATTTGTATGCTTACAATACCTAATAAGCTAAAAATTAAAGAAAATTATAAAGGAAAAAGTAAAAATTTCAGTATAAATAGGTATTATAATTGCTATACAGTTGCCATAATAAAACTAGAAAATGTAGCTGTTCTAACAATGTTGATATTTGTTCTGCAAAGTGTTCTCTAGGCACATAAACCAAGGAAAGATATTCTAGGTGGAGAGAATACTAGGTAGAGAGAAATGAAGATACGAAATCGTGTGATACATTTGGAGAATATTCATGCAAAAAATGTGAATAAATAGAGTGGGAATAATTCAGTAATGAGAGATCAAGTGAGATTAAGAAAGTACTTGGAAAGATACCAGATGACCTCATTCATAGGTATAACATGAATAGACAAAACAAAGGAACACATGAGACAAAACCAACTCTTGGACACTTGCAACAGAGCTGAGGTTACCAATACAGAATGGGAGGAGGGGAGCAAATGGTGATGGATCCCAGTAGACAGTGGTGAAGAACACTTGGTGATCTGGTGGAGGGAAGGGTTTGTTGACATATATCAAAAGAATTGGGAACTTATACAATTAGGTTATTTTAATGTAAATAATAATTACTACAATCATATGTGTATATATGTATATATATGAAAGGACTCAGATGTGTCACTTTAAACATTTAAACCTTTAGGCAATGGATAATTTACAAAAAATAGTGCTAGATTTTTTTTAAACAAGTAGAGTTGCATACTCATATTTGTTTTTCAGAAGACTTTTTGGTAACAGGAAAAGATAAATTGGTTTGGGGAAAGAAACGAGACAAATAGAATAAGTAAGAAAAAACATGGATTGGAAGAGTGCCTAAAACTGACCAGTGTCAGAAGGGATAAACCCTCTGACCAATGGGATATTAAAAGAGAGGGAGCGATCTTGGATAAATTGGAAACACAATTTACAAATTACTTTGTGCATTGTGATCCTGTTTACTGAGACTGGAAATGCTAGCATAAAGGAAAGATGATTTTCATTTTGAACATCTTGACTTACCTGTGTTGAATGTCTATGGGCAACTTTGAGATAGCTGTGTGGAAAATCTGAGAGTAAGTTGGAAAAATGAGCAGAGAGCCCTTAAGAGGGTTGGAGCACAGATTTTTAAAGTTGTAAGTTTATCAGAAAATGTTGATATGTGAGTGAGATTTTCTAGATGGCATGTATATGAAAAGGAAAGAAGCCGAAGATGAATCCCAGACATAAACTTCATGAAATTTGTATGAACATTTGAAAAATAAACATAACATAAATCCTGAATTTTTAATATGTTTAAAGATGATGAAAAACAACTGATGAGTGTGGAGCCAATCCATGCAGATCTGTTGTTGGAAACTTATAAGAGAAAGATTGCTGATGAAGGAAGACTTTTTCTGGCTGAATTTCAGGTGTGTGCTATGTGATGAGAAATATCACTCAACTATCAAGATAATTCTACTTCATTTTTAAAATTAATTTTATTGAAGGAACATTGAATCATAATGTTAAATAGGTTTAAGATAATTCTATTATTTTATTTTTTAAAGGAAATGTGCAGGCAGGAATGAAGATGAATGGAAGATATTCAGAATGAAAGAGAAAGAAGCATTTATTGATTCTGTTTTGTTGCTCATCTTGGTTATTCCCTCCTGGCCCTAGGTCTCGAACCTGAGTTCTTGAAGTTTATGTGGACTACATCTGTTGCCTTATTTACTAAGCCACCAAGGGCATCAAGATAATTCTTTTTTAAATGTAAAAGTAGCAGGACCATTACTTCTAAATTTACTCTTATTGAAGCATTTATTTTCAAAGTAACCCATCATTTATTTTAAAGAAACAAGTGTTTTCACATAATTCCTAAGAATGTTACCTACAATTGCTATTTACTACTTGTTCATCAATATAAGGGAAACATATTCCAGAATTTCTCATTTGCTCAGAATGATAACTGTCAAGGGGAACTTTATTTTTTCTTGAATCTGCTGTGACCCAGAGGTCCTGTGTGTCTTCCAGAGCATTCCACGAGTGTTTAGCAAATTTCCCATCAAAGATGCTCGAAAAACCTTTAACCAAAACAAGAACCGCTATGTTGACATCCTTCCCTGTAAGTACCCATGATATTTCCATATATTTAAGCTATTTGATTAGTCGTTATTGTACTTATTTATATGTTCTTTTATTTGAACAGATGATTATAACCGTGTTGAACTCTCTGATGTAAATGGGGATGCAGGATCAAACTATATAAATGCCAGCTATATTGATGTGAGTAAAAACTCATAGCTGCCAGATGATTTTATGCCTTCATTATTTTGCTTCTGATCATTTGCATTTTTCTTGTATCTCTGCATTCCATTAGACCCTTGTTCAATTAGTAAGGTTTGAGTGAAATTCAAAACCCAGGCCTATGTAACTCCAAATCAGTGTGCTTCAATTACATATTGCATTTCACTGGCGGTGCTCTCTATTGATAAAGACTAACTGTTCATTGTATTTATCTCCAAACAAATATCAGTACATGCTTAACTCATTAAATATTTAAAATTGTATTTTATGATTGTTAGATAATGCATCAAATGAATGAAACATTTTAGGCTGTCTGAAAATAGACACTGAAAAATATTTTCTTCCACCCAATTCACCATTTGCTCACTTACCCCCTACCCACCACAAGGAGCCTGTATGTTGTTTCTTACGTATCCAGTCAGTTTCTTTACACATAAACAAGAAAAACACTCAAAGTGTTACCCCTGTTTTTCTGCAAATAGTTAACATAATATTCACACTGCTCAGAACCATGCATTATTTACTAAAATCTGGTAGATTGGATATATATCATTATAAAGAGAAGGAATTAACAAAATTTCCTGTGTCAGATGCTAAACATTTTGGGTTTTACTGGACATATGATATCTGTTACAACTACTCTACTCTGTAGGTTAGGGGCCATGCTTTAATATATCACATGGCTATACTCCAAAAAAAAAAAAAAGATTTCTTATAAAATCAGGCTATGCTAGATTTGACCCACAGTCTATAGTTTGCTAACCCTAGACATAGAATATTTCTCCATTTCTATTTTTCTAATAATTTGTAGTATAGATACACTGGGGTTTCTTTAATCAGTTCCTATGTTGGAGAACTTTGCATGTGGTTTCAAACCTACTATTACAAAGAATGACTTATTGAATAATTTTGACTCATTTCACAGAGAGTGCCAGTGGAATAGGTAAAATCATCAAATTATTATGATATGTTTATTAATTTACACAGGGCGTTGGTTTCCTGGAGCTCACATTACAAAGTACCACAAACTAGGGTGATTTAAAACAGAAATTTATTCCTTTACAACTCAGGAGGCTAGAAGTTTAAAACCAAGTTGTCAGCAGAGTTACGCTCCTCTGAAGGGTGGAATAAATTCTTCTTGCCTCTTCCTAGCTTCTTATGTGTTCTGCTATCCTTGGCTTCTAGTGCTGTCACTACAATACATGCATCTGCCACCATAACCCTCTTCTATGAGTATTTTATGCTAATATACCTCCTTTCTCTTATAAAAAAATAAAACACCTGTCATTGGGTTTAAGGCCCATCCTCATTCAGTATGACTTCATGTCCAAAAGTTATACTCAAAAGACCTTATTTCCTTATAAGGTCACATTCTGAGATTCAAAGTAGACAAAAAATTTTGGGGAAAGCATCAACGGTTATATTGTTTATGTAAAATTATTATTATAATACCACTTAGCAATATTTTTACTTGGGTCATTCATGAAAGATGCAGCTTCAACATCTATATCTTAGTCACTAATACAGTTCCTTTCTGAGGTATCTAGTGATTTCTCAGAGCAAAATTCTCAACATTAGTGATTATGTTGACATAATAATTAAATTCTTTATATATTTTCTATTAAGTCATCATTTTAAGTACTATATATATTTTTATCAAACATTTTGTCTCTAGAGACAGCATTCTGAAATATATATAGCATCTTTCCTCCCTTTTACATAATGTTTTACAAATTCTTGCTTAATGCTATGCTTGGAAATTCTATCCTCAACAACAAATGTCTCTTCCCTGACATGTGCTTATGATATCACAATGCAACTTCTTACTTTATTTCTTTTTTATACTCCTCAAAAGCCTTGTTTACCATGATAGTCAGCACCTACACTGTGAGGTCCTAGTCCAAATATAGTTAGAAGCCATCATTTTAATTGATTCTGCAGGTGACTTCTGTAGGCCTTCACAATTAGTAGTAATGTTTATTTTAGTCTACGGTGTGTTTTCCAAATAATTGTTTGTTCTTTGAAGTAAAATAATAGAGAATAAATATAAGATTTTATAATGATTAGGATAGTCTCTGGGAAAAGTATAACCTATATTTTCTATTCCAATTTACATGGTAGTTATGATAGTGTTACACTTAGGTTTCCCCAACAGAGCTGGAAGATCCTGAAAAGCATGCCACCCTCATTATTTAGACAGGTATTCGACATATTGTAATGATTCAGTATATACTTTGTGAATATATGAATGTTTAAAATGCTATGTTGTTAATTAAACTTTCAATAAGTTATTGGAATTAAACGTGATTTCTTGTGGTCCATGTAATTGAACTTCATGTAATGGCAAAGGTTATCTCTCTCTCTGAAAGTCTTCTGATTGCTAAGGTGAATTTGAAGAATATAAGATAATATTGGAAAACATTAACAAAGTAGCTTATCTGCATATATACTCCTTTTTGGTTTGGCAACAAAGATGAAGAAAACAGACTTTGTAGGTAATGAAGTGAAAGATATTGTATCTTCTATCTAGAATGGCAGAAAAGGGGCTTAGGGAGTGAGAAGTATACCCCAACTCTACCTAAAAGGTAGCGTGTGGGAGTAATATAAGAATGATTCATTGAAAGAAATTGAGTAAAAATTCCAAAAGTAACTATATGACTGGAAAAGAGGTTTAAATTATTGCAGATGGTGCTATGAGTGTTGACAGGAGGTAAAATACAGGAATGACTGAATTACTCTTGTAAATAGCTGTAATATTGCAGATAAGGATGAAACCTAATTGTTTTAGGTATGTGAACTAACATGTTTGACACAGTTAAAACCTGATCATGACTTAATAACACCCTTCTACCATGTAATTCAAATTTTCCCTTAGGAAATTTCACAACCCGTGAGTAGTAGAACTAAAGAAAATTCCTAACAAAATCTTGCATGCAAATAAGGAATTGAGTGTTTACTGAATAATATACCTTTATGTATATTTTAAACAGGGTTTCAAAGAATCAAGGAAATACATTGCTGCTCAAGGTAATTTATTGCTGTTCAATATCCTTTTTGAAAAAAATCATTATGGCACTTATAAGAAGATAGTGTTTATTAGTTTGTATTTTCCTACCTCCTAGGTCCCAGAGATGAAACTGTTGATGATTTCTGGAGGATGATCTGGGAACAGAAAGCCACAGTTATTGTCATGGTCACCCGATGTGAAGAAGGAAACCGGGTAAGGAGCAGACGGTTCATAGAGTGAGGTACAGACATTCCTTGGGTGGAGCCTGGAATTAGGAAAAGAGAACACTGACTTGTATTTCAAAAAGTCGCATCTATGTGCTTGATGACTAAGTCAAATATTTCTCTGCTGTAATTGATATAACACTCGCTTTACATTTTCATACATGAGGAAAAATGAAATGTGCACATATGTAAATATATGGGTCTATATTTCTGTGGAATTACTGTTCTTTTATTGGATTCCCATTTCATTGAAATATTGTTTAAGTTCAGTACATTTCTATACACTGGTTTCACATGTATTTGTACATACATGAAACAAAACTGACCTTGAGTAGACTCATGTAATGTGACTTCAGGTAGTAACTCATGTAATGTGACTTCAGGAAGTATGAAAGCTTCCCCATGCCCTGGACTGAAATTAAAAACATGCAAACACATCATTTCTGCTGACCAGTTAGGCACATCCTCTTTAAGATGCAACTAAACCTGGGAAAATTTCATTTCTGCTAAGTAATATAAAGAAAATCATCAGAACACATTAATAGGAAATGGAATATATGTCAAGCATCATAGCTTAAGGTGTAAATGTGCTTAAAGGATTATATACAAATGTTAGAGGATTTCAGATAAATAATTTTTATTGTTTTATCTTTTAAAAGAATGTTTAATAACCAAATTTGTTTAAATGGCATCTAGCATCATTAATGATTTTTTAAAACTATAGAACAAGTGTGCAGAATACTGGCCATCAATGGAAGAGGGAACCCGGACTTATGGAGATGTTATTGTAAAGATCCATGACCACAAAAGATGTCCAGATTATATCATTCAGAAGATGAGCATTACAAATGTGAGTTTGTTTTGTTACATCATTTTTAATTTTCATATTCTTTGTCTAAAAACGCATCAATGGAATTTTAAATTTAGGAAATTAAATATATCTGGGAAAATTATTTTCAATGACCTACAGGACAACTGGGGTTAAGACAATAGCACAAGACAACAGGGTCAAGTTAAGTCACTGGTAAAAATAGTTTTTAAAAATCACATGAAAATTATTTATAATACTGTCACCTTGAAATATAAAGAGCTCATTAAATGTGTTGAATGCATGATAAAATGTTCCTTATTCTTAATGGATTCATTACCATTGTGGAAAGAATAGCATAATTAGATACTATACTAAGAAATATAAAGTTTTAACTGAGCGATAAACTGCTTATTTCAGAAAAGAAAGCTGTCAGTGTGGCCTTAAATAATGGCTAAAATGGAAGACTGCATACATGTTGCATGATTCCATTTACATTAAAAGTTAAGAATAAACAAATTTGATAGAGACAGCAAGTTGATCAGTGATTTCTTGGGGTTGGGATATGAATGACTGCTAATTTATATGAGTTTCTTTTGGGAGTAAATAAAATGTTCTATAATTAGATGATGATGATGATTTTATATCTCTGGACATAATAAAACATTAGACCTTAAATGCATTAATTTTATGGTATGTGAAATATATCAAAGAAGTTGTCTGAACAGTGGAGGGCTTCATGGTTAGGGTGGAAACTTTTTCTGAATTTATTGGAGGGGTTTTCATAACCTGAATTTTATTTACTTATGATTCAGACACATTTTCTTCAGGAAAGAACTCCCGTTATGTATTTCTCCCAAAGCCTTCTAAGTCGTAGGTGACTGCAACACCCAACTAATGACTCAAGGCTGAACACATGCTAGACTTAGCCATGAAGATTCCCAATTCAGAGATACGGGGGGGGGTGGGGGGTATGTGCAGATCCACATTTGTTTGGTTACACCGATTTGTCTGATGTTGCTATTCTTAATTAACTCAGTTATTTCCTGTCATAAATTTACAACCAACCAAGTTTTGTTGTTTTTTCTGTTATCTGAATGTAGGTTGTCTTCAGTGCTGGTCAAATATGAATTATGCAGCTTCTGGTGGTTACCTTTCAATGGGGACAAACATGAGATGTGATCTGGTGCTGCCTGTGCTCAGTTCTGTATCTGCTGTCTGAGCTACATTTCTAAATGAGAGGGTCTAAGAAAATACATTATTCATAAAATAATTTATTATGCTTTCTTAACATGATAGTCCTTTTAGATAGCCTATCAAACAGACCTGTTTCCAACAGCTGTGAGAATGGTCTTGACATTAAACCTTTTCACACCCATCCACCAATCCCTATTTGTGTGTGTATGTGTTCTTTGTTTTTCTTTGTTTGTTTGTATTTGACTTGACACTATGAAAGTTCCTAGCAGATTCAGTTTCACTTACCTTACTTTACTCACCTGGCTGGTAAGTAATTTCTCACTCACTATTGCATGCCAGTTCTGCATGACATCTCAGTTACTAGTTTCTAATTAAAAAGGAAAATGCAATCATGGCTGAAAAAACTTGCATGGGCGGTTTTTGCACTGGGCTTCCCTTCTACTTATTTATGTGAGGTCTCTTGCTTTGGGGAAAAAACCATTTCAAAATAAATATTATCTCTTGATCAGAAAAAAGAAAAAACAACTGGAAGAGAGGTGACCCACATTCAGTTCACCAGCTGGCCTGACCATGGGGTGCCCGAAGATCCTCACTTGCTTCTCAAGCTGCGAAGGAGAGTGAATGCTTTTAGCAACTTCTTCAGTGGCCCAATAGTGGTGCACTGCAGGTAACCGAAACCCAACAGTCAGCATCATTATGCCTTCAGTTGTTAGGGACATTATCCACGGTGATGATTGCTATTTTGGGAACCAAAATATGAGAACGGACTTTTCTCTATTCCACCATTGTTAGTTTTTCCTTTCAGTTCCATGTCATTCACGCCTTATTTTGTTTGTTTCGTCAGTGCTGGTGTTGGACGCACAGGTACCTACATTGGAATTGATGCCATGCTAGAAGGCCTGGAGGCAGAGAACAAAGTGGATGTTTATGGTTACGTTGTCAAGCTAAGACGACAGAGATGCCTGATGGTTCAAGTGGAGGTACATTCTAGCCTCTGATCACTATTCTTGCTTCTGAATTTTGACAAATCTTGTTGTGGCAGCAGTAGGGACTTTAAGAAAAAATCAAATGCTTCATAACTTCAGACAGTGGGTAAAATAATTTTACTTTTGCTTCCTGGAAAAAAAAAAACATATAGAAAGCACAAATCATGGAAGCATTTTTCATTAGTTACTAAAATGCTACAAAAGAAGGATGACTATAAAAATATTATAAATAATGAAATAACATTTATACATATTAGATTCGAAAATAAATTAAAACAGACTTAGTAGCACCTATAAAACAAGGGAGACAGAATAGTATAGTGATGAAGGACCTGGATTTGGAACTAGACTTCCAAGATTCAAATCCTGCATCTAATTCTAAATACTGTGCTCACTTGGACATGTTTTTAATGTTTCTGTTAAGTCATCTGTAAAATGAAGATAATAATAGAATTTCCTTTACAGAGCCATGACATAAAAGACAATGCAAGTAAGCACTTAGATAAGTTTCTGGCACCTATACATAGTCATTGTAAGCAATGGTTATTATTGAAAATGTCTGTACTTGGTCCAGCACTTCCACATGTATGTATGTATACACCCATGAGAAGCACTTACAAATGTGCACAACTGGAAATGTGTGTGAGAATGATTCATTGCATTTGTATTGTTAGAATAGCAAACATGTTGATGATATCCTAAATATGTATTAATAGGGAAATGGCCAAACAAAATGTGGACATGCAGAATCTTTGTATAACATATACCATACTGCAGTTTAAAGGAAAAAGCTAAATCTGTGTGGTTAGATGATCATATAAAACAATGAATGAATAATTTCCAAATAAAACATATAAAATACATTTATATTTTTTAAATGTATAAAAATGTACAATGTTTTTGGATACATAGATATTAGTGTGGAAGCATGAAAAAAGATAGGTAGCCAGGTATAAATGATTTCCTATGGAAAAATAAAGTAGAGTTATATATTTCCTATGGAAAAATAGAATTAAAAGATAACACCAAACTCAGGGAATTAGAGTTGGTAGCTAAAAAAACTTAATTTTAAGTAAATATTTCCTTTAGTTTAAAATAGTCTATTCCAATATGATAAAATTTTAGACTTTGTTAAATACAGACTAGGAATGCTGTCATTTAAATTAGTTTTCTGTACTTAAAAAATTTCTAGAACATTTTGTAATATTTATTTTATGCAATAGCAACTCTTCTTTGTATCTCAGATATAGTATGGACATACTAATAATGTGACTTAAAATTCAATAATAAACAAAATATTGATATTTAAAAATTTTTAGTAATAAGATGAAAGCTACACTTTACATAACAGATTCAATTCTTTAGAGCAAGCTTTGTTTTTCCTCGAATAGTCTAAAAGGGAATTTACACATGTTCCAGAAAACTTTAATAATTAACATCCAGAATATTTAAGTGTTATAGTTTTCTTTTCCATGTATTTCCCTGATATGGACAAATTGAGAGAATATATATTTATTAAAATGTGATCTTTAAGACAGCAAACTATCCATTAATTATTTTTTTTCCTTGACACTGTAGGCACAATACATTTTGATCCATCAGGCCTTGGTGGAGTACAATCAGTTTGGAGAAACAGAAGTGAGCTTGTCTGAATTGCAGCCATATCTACATAACATGAAGAAAAGAGACCCTCCCAGTGAGCCATCACCATTGGAGGCTGAATTCCAGGTAAAACTGGTGATACCAATAGTTATTGGTGATGCTTTCGTTGAATGCTACCTGTATGCTGGTGTGCACTACACAAGGACATAGGTCTTGCACGGGGCTTCCCCATAGCCAGTGGAGGGCAGATGAGGAAAACCAAGAAAGAAAGTTAAGACAAATGCCTGGAATTGCACAAGTGTTATCTAGCAGCCGTGTTTAATATAGAAATCTGGCTCTACAGCCAGCACTCCTAAAGTGTCAAAATAATAATATATAGCCACAAAATTGGTCTGCCAAAGGCAATGTAACATTTCACCTTTAAAAACCTGCATCTGGTTTTGGTTTGTAAAGGAAATAATTAGAGGGATTTATGACTATTTAGGAAGTTAAACTGGCTGGAGCTCGTAGACAGAAACTAACAGATAAATGCATGTGTCCTAACCTATTTATTAGGCAATTACTTTGAAAGCTAATCTAAGACATCATTCACTCAAAGCTAACTTAGGATGCAGTTCATTAAGATCACAGAGAATTGGCATAGCTATCTCCAAATTGTCCATTGTCAAAAAAAAATTCTGTCACTCTCTCTTTTATGTATGATTTCCAGTTTACTGAACCTTTCTGTAAACTGATGGAGCTGGTCAATTCAGAGAGTTTTACAAGACCAAGAAGGTACTTTTAATCATATGCAGCGTGTTTAATGTTTTGGATCAAAGTGGGGCTAAGGTGAGAGGTAGGGGTGGAACATACAATAATCACCAAGTAACACAGTCCACTAGAAGATCTGCACTCCAGGGGAAGAACTTGCAAGCTTTCTGGGTAGTAAACAGAAGGGTGTTTTATTGTTGTTTTGTTGCTCTTTTAGCTGATAAATTAACTCATTCAATACATTAACATTAGTAAACCACTTTTACACATGCATTCTTTGGAGACACTTATAACCTTAATTTAAGCATTCAGGTATACAGTCACTACACCAAATGTATTCAGTTATTTTATTGAATAAGTATAATGCTTCTCTACTCTGTGGCAAAGTACAAGTTTAGTCACAAACATCAAAATGTCTTGCAAGCGGGTATGGGGATAAATTGTGACCCAGAGCACCGGAAGTGATCACCACTCAGTAGAAACAGTGAAATTGTTGCACCCAAGTGAAAGGAAGATAAAAAATGAGTAGATATGTAGGTTTGTTTTCAGATTTGTTGATGAAAAGTTGCAGCAGATCTTGCCTACTTGCATTTTCTTTCTCAAGGAAATATGAAGCAAGACCATCAGGAGTTTAGGGAGACAGGAAGAAGTAGAGCAAAGAAGACCTTCGAATTAAGGAAGGGAAAAGGATATAAAATAGTTAGTAGGGATGCAGTCTCCCTAAGCAACAGCAGTAGCATTGCCGGAAATCATCATTGGCTCATTTGAAATCTATGGTTATGGATTTAGAGAGATATCAGTTGACTGTTTTTGTTTTTAACAGGAACATTGAGATTTCTGGGGATAATTAATGCAAAAAGTTGGTTATATCCATAGAAGATTTTTAAAAGTGACAGTGTGAAACTCTGGAAGCAAATGAGTTGAGGATTTTTACAAATGAATGATTAGTGGTAGAAAATAGTGAATTCGCCACCAAAGGACATGAGGTACATAGAAAACATAATAAAGACAAAATATTGGAGATTTTTATAGAATTGCAGACTACTAGAATAAATTATTAGAAATAATAGTGAGACTTTTCAATATCAGGGTAGGTTGAATTCATGATTTTTAAGGTGATGCAATGTTTAGAAGGAAACTTACAAAAGGCTGAATTATAAAATTGAATGGCTCAACAGGAGAAGAAAAGTCATAGGAAGAGAAGCTAAGAAGAGACTGGAGTGCTGGACAGGCCATCTTGTTAACGTTGAAATCACCACAAGTGATGGATGACTTGAAGAGAAGCACACATGATTAGTTAAATGCAAAAGGTGGAGTGATCCAGAAATTGCACCTGATATCTCAATATGAAGATCAGGGAATATAGCATTATGGCAGGTATATCAGAATTGTTGAGTTTTCTGAAAGATAAATAAGTAGAAATGGTTTTCAAATAGAAGCAAAGAGCAAAAAGAATGCAAGTCTTTTCTTAAAAATGTGAGGAAATCGGATATGGAGATGGCAATCAGCTTTTTTGAAAGTTACATGTTGGAGGTCTCCTCAAGGGACATTCAGGTTTCACTTGGTGTCTCTTTCTCCTTTCCTGCCTCTCTGCCACCCAAAGCTGAAGGGACTGCTGAGAGAAGAGAATTAGGAAGGACTGGTTGGTTGGTCACAGATCATGAGTTCAAAGAACAGAAAGTATCAACTGATGCAAGCAAAGAAATTGATTTGTATATATGGATGTAGTTAATCACAGAATAAAAATCTGGAGAATGTCTTCAATCTGTGGTAGCAACCAAAGTAAGCAAGAATTAAGATGTGAAAAATTCTTTGTGAGTCAGTAATTCTTTCTAAAATTCTGGATACTAGCTAGATGGCAGTGGCTACTGGGTGACCACTTCACAAGAGCAAAAGGTATGATGCTTTCCAAAGCCTCCATGCAGCTCATAATAGTGTTCAAGTGCCTTGGTATTCAACGAGAAGTTTTTATTCATCCAGTTACACAACAATAAATAGGACTTAAAACAGGGTGCCATATTAAGTTTGAAAAGGGGCACCATATTTTAAATATATACACATATATGAATGCATACATAATTTTTCTGAAATGTACATGAAGAACTCTTTCAGTTTATATTCTTCACCTGCTTTATAAAATATTTATATTATTTAGTGGGAAGAGACAACTGTAGTCAGGGAAGTCTTCCGGAAGAAAGTGATATATGAAATGATATCTAGAGGACATGTAGAAGTTAGCAGAGCAACAAAGAGGGAAAAGGGTAGTTCAGACAGAAAATTCTTCTGTAAGCCTGCCAAGAGTTGAGGAACAGCTTGACCTCTTCAGAGAATGGGGAAAGTTGGTTTGACTGAGAAGAGATGCCCAGCAGGAGATGAAGCCAGAGAGAGACAATCAAGGGCATATTCCAGAAAACTTTGTAGTATGTTAAAAGGAGGTTGGATGCTTCTTAACAATGTGGAAAAATGATGAGGAGCCTGAGAAGGACATACTCGATTTCACATTTTAGAGCATATGAAAGAATATGACCTATTAAAAAACACTTAATTCTTTCAAGTGAGACTAGGCTAAGTAGAAAAAGAAAAATGCAACACATCTTCAAATAGCGTCATTTAGCTTAATGTCATTATCTTATGATGTTGAGAAAAACACCCCAGTCCATGTTGAACAAAATAACATCATTTGAGGTTCTGGTTATGTTACATGTGTTTTGCTTAAAATGATACTTTTTAATGATCTCTGGAGAATGTTAAGTGATAAATTCCTGTAAAAGTTTTTGAGAACCTCACCAGTAGAAATAATAGATATTGCTGATTGATTAGCTACTGTGAGTGAGAGCAAAAGTGGTCTGGAAGGTGTAGATTATTGAAATATCAGCTATTAAAGGTATGCATCAAGTTTTCTGAAGACTATCTGAAGAATAAATTTCTGATCATCCAAATGATTTGTTGTTTTTGCAATATGGATTAATAATATCTCTGCAGTGTTTTTTGTCTTATGCAAGAACACACCATACTATTTTTCTGTCTAGTACTTCTGTTAATAATTGTATATTTCTAGTTCAAATTCACCATGTCAAAATATTAGAAATAATTAGAAATTATTAGAAAATAATTAGAAAATAAAAGATGGAACAATTAAAAAGAAAAATTCAGAAGCAGTCTTAAGAATTGCAAGCCTATCAAAAATGTATGCCAATTTCACAAAACTGGATGAGAAGATTTTCTTTAGAGAGCATTTTATGCCACAATAATAAATAAAGCCAATGTTTACATTTTAAAAGGAGTTTTCCATTCTTATTTTGTGCTCAGAGACTTCCTTCATATAGGAACTGGAGGACACAGAACATTGGAAAACAAGAGGAAAACAAAAGTAAAAACAGGAATTCTTACATCATTCCATGTATGTAACTTATTTACTTGCTTATTTATTTATATTAGATAAATTAAGCTCTCTTTTGTAACTGTCTAGAATCACAACACAACTAGATGAATTTGAAACAAGTTTTCAACACTTGATTGCCTTTAGAGAATAGTTAACAGATTATTTAAATTTTAGTGGTAGGAAATACTATGAATGCCAAGCATTCACAATGAGCTTTAGAAGATAGACTTTATTCAGTGTTTCCTTTCTACTAATTATTTTATAAAGGAGTTGTCAGAAAGGCGAAACCTTTGAAGCTGGGAGAAAAAAGGTCAACTCCTGTTTGCCAGTAGTCTCTCATTTTTAGTTTATTAAGTTATTTACTCCAGGAGAATTGTCAAATAACAAAAATATTTCCTTTGGTTTTTTCTTTATCCATTCCTTACATCTAGAGGTTGAAGGAGTGGAAAAGACTATACCACTGATCCTTAATATTTATAGATCAAAATATGCACAGTATTCAGGCCTATATAAGCATAATGATAGAAATACATCTAGTATAACTATAATTTTATTTATTTGCATTACTAAATTTGGCACGGAGAAAAAATTATCCAAATTAGTGAATGACAATCAGATAAATCTTGCAATGTATGCTTGACATAGTTGAATTCTAAAGGTCTTTAAAATATAGTTTAAAATATGGAATTGGTAATGATATAACTAACCAGATCATTTGATCAGGTTATTATACATTTAGAAAGCTGAGAAACAGTGAAAAAATATGGACCAAATAATTTTCTTGATTAATAATTCCCCTGAAACATTTATTTAAATATTATTAAATTTATGTTAATAGGCTATAATTGAAATATTGGATTTTTACCTCAGTAATATATTTTAGCTTCATTTTTAACTGATATTAAACAGAACGATAATATTCCATAGGACATTAATATATATACATATGTACATGTATACACACACACACACACACAAAGGTTGAATAAGTATATGGAATGTTTGCATATTTGTTGTTGAATATAGAGTTATATCCCATGTTTTGAAACACTTTGGAGTCTTCTTTTTCTTAGAATTATTTCTAATAGTTTGTTAATCAATAAGAACTGAATTTAATATAGAATTTTGCTCCATATACATGAATAAATTTTCATAATATAATCTGTCAGTTTCTAATTTCTACATGACAATTGAGTAAAGGTTTGATTTTTTAAGACTTACTACTTTTTTATATAGATGATTTTAATAGAGTACCACTTAAACATGAATTGGAAATGAGCAAAGAGAGTGAGCATGATTCAGATGAATCTGATGATGATGATGATGATAGTGATTCCGAGGAAACAAGCAAATACATCAATGCATCTTTTATCATGGTAGGTGCTTAAATTTCCAAAGCTCAAGGGGTAACTTTTTAAAGAATACATACATGTTATTATAATCACACATTAAATTACTTTATAAAAGAAAGATGAGTTTGGCTATAACTATATATTGATTGACATGAAAGTTTCAATTTTATTGTTATATTTTAACTTAATGAAAGACTCAAAGCTATTAATGCCTAATGCATGGATACAAAATAAGACATTATCAGTTATAATTATGACAAGTATAATAATACCAATTTGAAAAATAATAAATTTGAGTGAATATAACTATTTGAAATGTTTACACTTGATTGTACCCCCAAACTGTAGGTAAATATAAATTGTCCTCTTGGTATAGTTTAAAAGTTTTGATTCAAATTTTCTGAATTACAAGATATGTCTGTTTCATTGATTTTTTTTATTTAATAAACTGATAATTCAAACAAGGAATGGTCATTCAGTATTTTTGTATCTACTTTAGTTGGATTTGTTTCTAAATTTTCTTAAAACACACATTCATAGAATATTAGTTATAATTATAAACTATCATAAGAATACATAGAGGCTGCTCAGAGATACCATGAAGACAAATTGAAATACTTATGCCTCTCTTTTTATAACAGTATTAACTTTTAAGGAAAAAAGCATCTTTGTTTTACAAGATAACATGATCTAAACTAGATTTTATGTCATCAGCTAATAATCAACACTAAACAAATATTTTGCATATAGACATAATGTTTCTTGAGAGTAAGAATCTTAATATTTTTATGTAACAAAATTTTATTGATGTCAAACTAAATGACTGTATTTCCAAATGTTTATTTTTGAGAATCTACTGTTCTCTCATCAGTTAGCAGCAGTAACAAGAGTCTCGCCTTTTCTGTTTTTTGCTTCTAAAGAGTTATTGGAAACCTGAAATGATGATTGCTACACAGGGACCACTAAAAGAGACCATTGCAGACTTTTGGCACATGATATTCCAAAGAAAAGTCAAAGTTATCGTTATGCTGACACAGCTGAAGAATGGAGACCAAGTTTGTACTTTTAAGAATGTTTAGGTCTTTCTATGATAAAATACCATTTCCATGCTGTTTTATCCTTCTGTCACATAAGTCTGTTTGGTCATTCTTAACACCTTCCAGCCAAATGTTGACTTCCATCTCATGCCTGGGCTCTGACCATCTCTCATACTTGCCTCTCTCCAGTCTTAAACACTGTTCACAAAACATCTAGTGCACAGCAATCACTGTGTTGCGTTTTCTCAGCTATATTTTCCCTCCATTTATTCAAAATAAGAAAAAAAAAAACTACCCTCCTCAGATAGAAATTTAAGATCCTCAATAATCAGACCCTTACTTATCTTTCCATTTTCCTCATATCTTAATGTTTTCCATACTTTCCACTCTGGGTGAGTAGATTTCTGGACTGAATCTCAAGACACCATTTGTGTTTTCCTCTTTAGATGTTAATTTATTGACATTCCATTTATTTCAAAGTACACTTTCTTCCCATTTTTATTTCATTATTCTAGCAAGACAGAATCCCTGAAAAATTGATGTTAAGTCCTTCCCATTTTCTGTTCGCATGACAGTTGACATGAGAGTCTGTTGTTGAAAGTGAACCTAAGACATAATATTATCTTATGCTTAATGTCTATAACATATATTTGATCCTTTCCTTAACACTTGGAATTACCAAAATTTTCCTGACAGTGTATCTACGTCTTTTTAACACCTAAAATGTGAACGGACATATATTAAGGTTTATTTAAAGAACATTCTTATAAGCATACAATTATATGCCTTCTTTTTATTTTATCTAGTTTGCTGCCCATGTACATAGAATGCCATTTTTTATGTCTTTTTTTCCTATGTTAAAAAAGAAATATATGTTCAAATTTCTAGCATGGAATTCTATCAATCTTTTTATTCATCTAAACTCTGAAAGCCAGTAACTAGAACAGAGATATAAGCAGGAATGTTTATCTCTGGCAAGATTGTGGGAAGGTTGTTGGTGGAGAGCCCTTCACAGAAGGAAAGAATTCTTTTGTAATTCACCTGCTCTTCAGTCCAAACCTGACCGAGATTTTCAGTCAACTTGTATACATCAATTATGATGTTGGTCATCAAGTACAGAGACAAAGTTCCAAAGATGCAGTCTCCTTCTTCAAGGACCAGTTAAGGGACAGTGGGACCTAAGTTATTGCGGGGTCAGGACAGACATCAATATAACCTGTAGATTTCAAACAAATGAAAATTAGAGAGTGAGTAAGAGAAACAATCTCAAAGGTCTATACCAAGGACGACAGAGCTGTTTCTTGGTATCCTGGACACCTTGGTTATGTCTAGTTTACCTGGATTTTCCCAAAGAGACATTTTTTTTTTATTGAATGGATGTCCAACATAGTTAAAAAAGATATTAGAGATTTATTGGCAGGTTTCTAATTTAAAAAAAAATTCAGTGTAATAGAAAGAAGGAAGGAGATGAAGAAGAAAAATCAGAGGCAATAGAGGTGAGAGAGGAGAGGCTGGGGGAATGCTCTGAATATTAAAAAAAAAAAAAAAGAGAGAGGACAATGTGTAGAAGTTGTTGAATCATATTCTTTCTTATCTAGGAAACCTGTGCTCAGTACTGGGGAGAAGGGAAGCAAACATATGGAGATGTAGAAGTTGATATAAAAGACACAAACAAAGCTTCAGCTTATACCCTCCGTGTATTCGAACTGAGACATTCTAAGGTATATAACTATTTTTTGAATATATAAATATATATGTATAAATTACTCTGTGAAACCAAAACAACTCTCTACATGATGTTTTCAGAATACAAAATTTCAATGATTTAAATAAAATTAATTATAAAGAAAATGTGATTCTCAAATTATAAAATGGACTGAACTTCACTTGAGTTCATGCTTTCTTCTCTTCTGATCTTAGAGGAAAGATTCTCGAACTGTTTATCAATACCAATACAACAACTGGGATGTGGAAGAGCCTCCCACAGAACCCAAAGACTTAATCTCCATGATTCAGATTCTCAAACAAAATCTCCCCAAGAAGAGTTCCACTGAAGGGAATAAGTGTCACAAAAATGTGCCGCTCCTCATTCACTGCAGGTGGGTAGGATCTGATAATATGTTAACGTTATACTCTATAAACATCATGATACTTGACGCTTTGGTGCCATGCTTCGTCAAATTTAACTTATCCTCCTATAAAAGCACCTGATGCATGCAGTGAGTCAATCACTTTCTCAGTGATGTTCCCACAACATATGTATTAATAAAATATAATAGAAATGATTCTACTATAAGGCAAATTTTAGGCTATGAGTTGTTAAGTAAGATGTTGAAACAAACAAGGATACGTAATATAAAATGATCACATAAAAATACTAGAGTAAATGAGAAATGGACAATGCTAAAGGAAAATGAGCATAAATCTAGTAAAATTCTTTTAGAATTTTTAAGAAAGCCTTAATATTATTATATGTACTAGAATTAAGCTGTTAGAGATATACTATTTTTAACTTTTATTGAATTTTAAAGAATTTTATGTGGGAAGAAAACTGAAGAAGAGTAAATTTTAAAATTATACATGGTAGAATACTTACTGTATGTTCTTAAGCTATGCACAAAAGTTCTGCTAACAGCTTCTTTAAATTAAATCTTTATTATAACATAACATACCTCTCACAGTTTGGTATGTCATTCGATTGCCTTATTTTACGTGCATATTTCCATCAGGAATCATTTTCTATTACTGTAGAAATGTAAACATTTGTAAAAATTTGTAGAGAAGCAGAAAAGAGGAGAAAAGTTGTGTGATTTAGTAATTTACAAAATATCCAGTCCAATATTATGGATTTCATCAGTTTCTAGCCATGCCTTTATTTCCCCTAAATCTACTAAGTTGGCATAAAATTTGTTCTAACAACTTCACAAATAATAAATACATTTGGATCTGTAAAATACAAAAAAAGGAAGCAATTTTATATTTAAAACCTAAAATAATTTTTGAACTAAACAATTATTATATTCTCAAATTTTAAAAAAAATTGTCCAAAATGGATTTAGCAGAAATATTTGGCTCTTATGAGACTGAAATAAAATCGTTATAATAAATATGAAATGAATAATATATTGTCTTTATCACTCTGTTCTATCACATTCTCCATACAATGTAGAATTTTTTTTCATTTATTCAATATTTCCTTCCATTTATAGAGATGGTTCTCAACAAACAGGAATATTTTGTGCTTTGTTAAATCTCTTGGAAAGTGCAGAAACAGAAGAGGTGGTAGATGTTTTTCAAGTGGTAAAATCTCTACGTAAAGCTAGACCTGGAATGGTTCCCACATTTGTAAGTATGCCTTCTCATTTCTTTTCAGGGGTTTTGCAATTTTATTTGACAATTTATTTTTCTCTCCTTAGTCCCTTCCCATCCTCTCACGTTCAGCTTCTACTTTCCTTTCCTTCTCTTCTATGCATGTGTCTATTTCTCTTTTATAACCTTCAGTTTTTGCATAGTAATTTCCATTGAATTATTAGCAACATAAATTTAAAAAAAACTAGTTAGAGTTTGTCAGCATTTTGCTGTGGTAATTCACAAAAAACACATTTTTAAAAACACTCATGAATATTCCATTTGATCTTTATCAATTTGTGTTATGGTGTACAAATCATCCCAAATCATAGTGAATGAAAAAGACAACATTATGTTTCAAAAGTCCATTTGATCAGTTGAATAGTTCTGCTCATCACTTCAGGCTTAACCAGTCTGAACCAACTCACATGTCTGGGGTCCCTATGGATCTATGGGGTTTTGGAGTGTGGTTGGTCTAAAACAACCTCAATTCCCAACAGACCGGCAGTTGTCTGGCATTTAGCTATGGTTGTTACAGTGGTGACTGTATGACAGATCTCTCCTCATCTAAACTAGCCCAGGTGTGTTCCACAAAGGAACAGAGTTCTGAGAGGGAGAGGAGCAGTGTGAGACTTCTGGAATCCCAGACCTGGAATTGGCACAGATCTTCTGCATTTTATTACTCAAACCAAGTCACTACGCCAGACTAGATGAAAGAGGTGAAGAAATATACTTCACCGCTTGTTGAAAAAAATCTGCAGAGTCACAGTGCAAAGAGATAGGGATACAGAGAGAATAATACAGGTAGCAGTTTTTATAATCAATCTAACATGTATTCTCTGTAAGGGTTAGCAACCAGAGATGATAGACTGTGATTAGTAGCTATTTCAAATTATGTAAACCATATAAACTTAACTACAAACTCAGTATATGTATCTTTTAATTGGGTATGACATTGAACTTACATTATTGATTCTGAAAGTATTTTGGGTATCTACTATGGGTTCTTGTTATTAAGAAAATCATTACTAAGGAAAAGACAGTTATTTACTAAAGAATATGGTAGTTGGAATGCCAGAGAAATTATAAGCAAATGAATGAGGGCACTTATTTGAATAGGATAGGCTTCCTGAAGTAGGGGATTCCCCATTCTGATACTGGATGGTGTGTAGGCCTTAGCCAAGAGGATGAGCACTAGGGATCTCTTCATGGGCAAACGTATGGAATGAGGTTCTCCAAGATCTGTGAAGATGATGGACACCGTTGGGGCTGCTACAAGGCAAATTTTGAAGAATGCCCTGCAGCCAATCCTTTAGAACTGTAAGGAGACTAACCCACTTAAAATGTTATTTTTTTGAAAATACAAGACTTATTTGAGACTATCACAATAATGAGTTAGTCTTTCTAACTTGCATGATATAAAAATAATGATGTAAACTATGTAATATCTTTGCTTCTTTCCTTCTCTAGGAACAATACCAATTCTTATATGAAACCATTGCTGGCACCTATCCTGTCCAGAATGGACAAGTAAAGAGAAACAACAATTCAGAAGATGAAATTGAATTTGATAATGAAGTGAGCAAAGCAAAACCAGATGCTAATTGTGTTAGTTCACATGCTTCCCCAGACAAGGGCCATGAAGGAAACAAAGAAGATGAATGTTCTAAACCCACAGGTGGCGCCAAGGAGCCAGAACATTCTGCCAATGGTCCAGAGAGTCCCGCTTTAACTAAGAGTGCATAGGAAAAGACATCAATGGGGTGATGCAAAAACTCATTATTAGCTGTTATTTCTATTTTTCTAGAGGTAGGAGGGGAAATAAATATACATTGGACCAATGTTTGGGGGCAGTTCTATTTTACAGAAAAAATATTTAAGACAAGTTTGCTAAAATGTTTTGTACAGTCTTTTGCTTATTTTGCTTATTTTAAAATTGTATCTATAATTCAGCAAAAATTCCTTCTTTGAAAGAATTTGCATGTGTGTGTCTGTGTGTGTGTCTCTGTGTGTGTAATAGAAATAGAGAAAATGAGGGAGGATGCTTTCAAGTGATTCTAAATTCTCTTGAGAAACTGCCTCTTTAAGAAAAAGCATTTTATACTGTAATTATTAACTTAGTTGAAAGGATTTATTTTTTCAATGATAAATTGCATTTGGACTCTGTGAATGAACATGCACATTTCTAGAATGACCTCAAGATGTCCTCCTTGTTCTACTCATATGTACCTTATGGCTCACTATTTTACTTCTAGAAATAGACATTCATTATTACGTGTGGCTTTAGTTACTATAGCAAGTTAATAGAATTAATATTTGAAAACCTTATCTTTCATATGTTAACATTTAGTCTAATATCTTTCCAAGCTTATTTAATCTAATTTAAAATTTTCAAGTGAGTCTATCTTGTTATCTTCACATGGTGTTTACAATTTTGCAACATATATTATTCTCTGTATAATATGTGAAATGTATTGCTTGATCCTCTTGACCAAAAGTTATGTTTGTTATTATAGCACTTAAATAAACACCTTTAAATAAATGCAATATATCAAATATGTAAGATAAAATAGAATAATGCAAATGTATTTGTGCTAAGTATTTGCATGTGAAACCTAATATCACTATTTTATAGGCTGAAGCATGATATAAGAAACATATTGCATACACTTACTTCCCATGTTAACTTTCATCTTTCACTTTCGTGGGTGCACTTACTTTGAATTTCTTAAATGCTTAGACTGTTTTAACCAGGAATTGATATGATTAATTTCATAAAATTCAATCATCTTTTCTCATACATAACATATTTTAAGTGTGATACATGCTCATATATGAACACATGCAATAACACATTAAAATATAGGCTAAGTACAATTCACATTTGTAGAATAACTTTACAGCTTTATAATATATCTGTTAAAGATCTAGAGTTTAATCATTGTTCAGAATCTAGAAATTTGAAGAAAAATGGTATTTTTCAAAAAGTAATACAATTCCTTTTGATGACTGATACATTAATTTATTATATTTGTCAAACATGAGCTTTAGGTTGCTTTGGTTTTCTGTGTCTTCACTCTCCTGACTGAGTTTGTCTTAACTATACAACTTAGATTACTTTCTATTAAACTTACATTTATATTGTGTTCATCCTTCTAATTCCTTTTGAAGAGTTATTTTATGATTGCTTTGGCTTACATCGTTGAGGGATTTTCAGGACATTGGATTCGCACCTCTTTCTATGAGCACCTCACAACACACCCACCAGCAGAGTTCTAGTGCCCTTTACCACCACTATAATATTGACTCCTTCCTTTGTTCCCTCCCCCTTCCCATCCCTCTTTGGTAACCACAGTCTTGCATCCTGGGAATTTTGTTATGTTCTATCAGTTGTGCTTTTTTGTATTTATTCCACATATGAATGAAACCATCCTCTACTTCTCTCTCTCTCTCTTTTTTTTTTTTTTTTTTGACTTATTTTACCTAGCATCCTCACCTCCAGTTCCAACCAGGTTGTTGGCAAAAAGAAACGATTTCACCTTTTTTAACAGCTGCTTAGAATCCCATTGAGAATATAGGCCAAGCGTCTTTATCCAGTCATCTGTTGTGGAAGACTAAGTTTTGTGGAAAGGCTTTTGTGAATTGTGCTACTACGAACGTAAGGGAGCAGATATTTTTTTCTGATTAGTGTGCTTGTATTCTTTATCTATAAACAGTGAAGTGGGATTTCTGGATCATATAGTAGTTCAACCTTATACTATTATTATTATGCACATAAAATTAACAATTAATTCTTATACTATTATATAGTAACTTATTCGTAACATGTGATGATAAGTACATTTTACAATGGAGCAACAATTTCTAATTGACCTTAAATTTACTTTATATCTCTATTTATTAATGAGAAAAGAGTTGGGAATCCTCAAATATGAGCATCATCAAAAAATCAAGCTTGTTTTCATTTCTCGCATTAATCATTCACGACTGTGTGCTTCAGACTCTCCAACAAAATGTGATCAGTTGCCATTTTCTAGGTAGTGTAGTTAAAGTCTACAGTTCTCTCTAGTAGACTAGTATGATGTCTGCCTATTTTATTAGAGTGCTATTTTCAAATAAAAACAGTAAAACTTGTAAATTTTAAATAATTACAAGTAATTTTGAATAATTCACCTTTCTTCAGATATTTCAGCTGCAAGTGATATCCAAATGTGGATGATGGGTATTTTAAATGTACATTTTTCACTTGAATCTACCCTCTCAAGAAGATTTAAAATAAACACTTAGAAAATACAGCCATTGTAATTTCTTTTAGTTTAAGAAGAAAATGCTTTTTTTTTTTTTCCGTTTGCAAATAACCAGTATGGTAATGGGAGAGAAAAAAATAGTGAGTTGACTGACAATTCACTCTGACCATATATATATGTCAGAAGGTAAACCCACAGCTCTAAGACATGGAATTAAATGTTTCTGATTTTTATCTTTAAAAAAAAGAAAGCAATATGAGAATTATAAAGACTGACTCTGGGTTACATTCCTGGGGGAATCTGTCAGAGACATAAAAGATTAATTTTCTAAAGTTTGGCATTACCATTAATAATTCTAAGACTTAGAAAAATTAAGCAAAATATTTTAACTTAATAAGGCACTTCATTTTAGGCATACATTTTGGACTCCATTGTATATTTTAATTGCAGAACGATACATGTTATCTTTCATTTAAATTTATTTTTGATACCAGAATTCATTGGGAAAAAAAAACATATTTAGTGTTTTTAAAATCCAGCTCCCAAAACATCACTTTTTACATAGTAGCAAATAAATATTGGCAGAAAAGAGATATGCATTGTAATATTCCCTACAATGGTAATATTGGGTGAAGTGATTAGCAGAATATCTTTGCAATGACCATTTTAAAACTATATGCTTCTACACAGAGCTCTAAGTTGGTACAGTGAACTTTCATATCCATTTTTTCCTACTAAAACATTGAATAAGAAAGTTATTTCTTACAACTCACTAGCACTGATCTTAATTTTGCATTTACAATGGAGATTTGCTTCAAAATGCTCTAATAGAACTATGTTAGGTCTAAATAACTGGGTGGTAATTGCCTCTAGCTAATTGCAACATGTTTCTTGACATGATCTAGACCTTCAAATGCACAACTTCAAAGGAAAATAATGTCTGTTGAAACTGGTAGAAAAGGCTGTGCTTTCATTCTTTTATACAAATTGTACAACTGGAACAATCTGGAGGCTCTTCAAAGACAAAATTCAAAATTGGGATTTTTTTCAGTTCCTATTTCAGGTGAAAAGATCATCTCTGCCATTGGTTTATTTTTTGTAATCATTCTTTCCTAAACTTCTTTACATTTCTCTTTACATTTCCTTGATAAATATATGTTCTTGATTCAATACTAAACCAGTTAAAAAAGTAAGCATCTCACACTCTTACTTATATCTAAAAACAATTATTTTAACGAAGAACATTTATTGAGGCCTAATGTGTGCCAGGTGTTTTATTATTATTTTACTTGCTTTAGTTTCTCAGAAAAAATTCCATGAAACACATATTCTTGGTATCTCCATTTTATAGATGAAAAACTGAGGCTTAGAAAAATTTCTGGCCTATTTTAACACATCTAGTAAATGACATACCTAAGGTTTTAACTAGATTTCATTGGTACCATAGGCTGTGACCGTACCACAGCCTTCTGCTCTTCTGTCTTCCTAAGTACCAACTTCATTCATGTGTTTTGAAAAATTAGTGGAGAAAGCAATCTGAGTTTATTTTCTGTCTTTAATTTATTCCATAATTGCCAAAAAAAACCCCAAAAACAAAACTACAGGTAATATATGTTCTCAACAACATTCCACAACATGGTAGGCTGAGCTGAACTCACAACACTGAAGTTATTATAAAAAATAAACATACTCTTAAACATCCACAGAAAAGAATTGTTTCATAATGCATATAAACAAAGATCACCTCATCACTAAAATGATTGCCAGGAAATACCACACAACAATAAATCATAAATGTCATTGTTCCATTGTCTTTCAATTTGGTAATCAGAACAAGTTCTTACTGTTTGGATCACATTTCAGTATGCTTGTCAAAGGAAACATCAATCAGTATTTGCAGCAAGTTAACAGGGCAACATAAAATGCAAACCACATTTATGGAGAGTATGACTCATTCCCTTGCTTTGGTGAAAGAGTCCAAGGAAGCTGGTTCTTTGGATCTTGCTGCCTCCAAATTTAGGATGTCAGGGAACTGGAAATGGAGTTTCTATGTAAAATAGCATAGGAATTTCTCTCTAGAAAATCCACAGCTTTCTTGACTCATCTGTACTCTTTTAATGCAATAAAAGTAGCATCTTTGATACTGTTTTCCTGAAAAGGAGAAATTTTGGATTCAACAGCTTCTCTCACATACAGTGGGCAAATTAGAAGGCTATGCTCTGCCTAAGCGTAAAAAGATTGTATTAAAATTTTATGGATTGTGTTACATTCTTTCCATGAATACTGTGTGAAGTAGAAAGCAGTGACAATAAGGAAGGGAATAGTCTCCCCACTGTTAACACATGGGAAGAAAATTCACTTACAGAACTTGTTCCCCACTAGTTAAAACAAGCTCAAAATAGGGTCTTCTCACAATCTATTTAGATAACTGCATACTGAGAATTTTTATCAGTGATCAATAATGCAGATTTTTTTCATTAATTTAGATGTTATTATCCCTCACGAGCAATATTTCATGATCTTTGTTAAGCCATAAAACAAAAAGTTAATTTTCTTATTTTACAAGTTTGGCATGTACCAAGTCCCTTTAAAAAGAAGATTGCAATATATAGACATTGCATTTGCAATTTAGCCTAAATGTTAAAAGGATGGAAAATAAAGAATCTGTAGAAGTTTCAAAACTGAAAGTTTGGATATTTTTGTCATAATTAACAGAAATATAAAACTAAACTTACTCAATGGCTATCTAGTATCTGCTTTGGTTATTTAGAGTTGACTCTTAATAAATTCTCCTTCGTTTCTTATGCATTGCCATGACTATATATAGAAAATAGAGTAAGTAGTTAAGTATTTAAGGTAATACTCAATGGGACATTTTAGCAAAGAATATGTTGTCACCATTTTTTAAAAACATGCTTTATTTGCCTCATACTTGGATGCACTCTGTTTACCTTACCAAGTCTAACACTCCTGCAGTTCTTTGCCTTAGATGCTACTTTTTGACTTTGATCTCCATATTGTCTTGAAACATCTGGTACTTCTAAATAACTCTGTATCCATAAGGAAGACCACAAATACACCATAAAGGACCAGCTTAGTTTTACATATAAGAAGCATTTTCCCATTGAGTCATGTGACTTATGTGAGAATATATATATCAGTAATATAAATATGGTAAATTTTAGTCTAAATTTTTCTGTATGTGTGTGGGTTTCCCTTGAAATAATCTAATCTTCTTAACATAACATTTTTAAGATTGTCTGGACTCAAAGTTCTTTTTAATTTTATAAAGTGGCTTCTCAAGTTATTTTTGTAAATAAAACATGTTCTTTCAAGAGACAGCAATATATTCCAAATTTAAATGCAGCAAGTTTAAAAAAGGTCAAAATCAACCAAATCAGTGACAAGTTTAGTCAGATGACTAAAACCCACTAAGTTTCACTCTACAAATATTTGCAGTTTGTTTGAGTTCAAGGAGTTTTAGTCATTCAGTGAACATGTGGATTGCAGAAATAAAATCAGTCTTACATTTAGAGAATATTAAGGAAAAGATTCATTCTCTTCAGCATAGCAAGGTGATGCAATTTGCAGGTGATTCATTTTTCAATATAATTCTATGAAGATTTATACATAAAACATCTCTGTGGAATATTATCTGAGATTTATATTTGTGATTTTATTCAGCTAAAGTTATTTCGAGTATCAGACAAGTTTTTATATCAATTTTCACAAAAGAAAAATAAAACAGAAGATATAAGAACTGGAAATTCATGTTCCCCACACATAACACTAGTCTTTCTTGCCAGTCAGTTTCTTCTGTTTTTTCTGTGCCCTCACATCAGACCCTTAAGCAACAGCACTGCAGTTCTCCCTCTGCCTGGTCCTCCAGTGCTCCTGCCCTACTGACATTTAAACCCGCATTTTTGGTTTTTCCCATTTCCAGTCCCACTTCCACTCATGCATCTTCATCCCTTAGGCCTACTATTATCATTTAAAAACTTACTTAAGGGCACCATTAGATTCATGAATTCAGGACCACAATGAATGGAGTATTTTCTTGTGCTGCACTGATTTCCTTTAATGTCTTCCTTGATGTGCTCCCAACTTGACCCATCTGCATGGCTATTACTTTCATCAAATGCCATTGAATCTTTTTCTTAAAACAAAAAACACTGGCTTAAACCTCTTCCTCATCATTTTAACACCATATCCTTGTCCTCAACGTACTCGTTTTCACTTCTCCTATCTCAGAAGAGGTTTCCCTACACTTCCTCAGGTCAACCTCTTCACCTATGATCTTTAGGGTTTTAGAATACATATTGTTTTATAAAACTAATGCATTCTTATTATATAAAGCAAGCAATACAGAAAAACACGAATAAACAGGGTAAAATTATTTAAAATCCAGTTGAATATCGGTCGAAGGAGAAGGGAGCCCACAGAACAAAGACTATTAAAGGCTCAAAGCATTTAAAATCTACCCATTCAAAAAGACACAAATTATAATGCTTAATAGTAAATGTACAAAAACTTGTCCACACCCTGTTGCTAGGTGTGTGGGGAAATAAAAACTTACAGGATTTAACAGTATAAAATAACCGTATAGTGGGCACTGTGGCAATAACTATCACATTTGCAAATACATTTCCACATCTTATTACATATCTTCCAGAAATATCTATACAGTCACAAAATTTCATATGTACAAATTATTTATTACAACTTTCTTTGAAAGTGGAAATTATTGGAAAAAATCAAGTGTCCATCTGCAGGTAGCTGGATGAAAAACACAAGTATATTCACCAACAGAATATTATGTACTTACCTATAGGGGTGGGTGTTAGGATGGTAAGATAGGTGGCATATGAATCTTTTACCGATTTCAAAAATAGTACATTTTTTAAATTAATATCCATTTTCAGATATGAATATCTTTATATTTTGGGGAATATTATAGCCATTTCTCCACAAATATAGAAGTTTATGCAAGGAAGAAAGGAGAAGGAAGGAAAGAAGAAAGGCAAAAGAAGGAAGGAAAGAAGGAAAGAAGGGAGGGAAATGGAAGGGAAAAGTTTAAAATGAATAAGAATTCTTAGAAAAAATATAGAAACATAAGAATTTGAAAACAGATAATATAGACTTTCCATTTACATTTTTAATTAAGTAATGAATCTTTAAATTCTGTTGAAGGAATCATAACATTATGTATGTTGAAGATTTTTATCATCGTAAATCAACATCTGTACATAATACATAAGTTTATTACCAACATCCCAATTCTACTTTCATAAAAATATTATGCATAATACAGTTGAATGGACTGAAGAAAATAATTTTAATAAGTGAGAGAGCAATTTCTAATCCAGGCTTAAATTTTTTATAACATATATTACATATATTTACATACATGTTGGACTAAGGTAAAGGCCATGAAAACATCAAAATATTGAACTTTATTTGCCATTGTTTATTTCCCTGCTATTAAAAATGAATTGTTATAGTACACTTTCTCCAAAATTACCTCCCTCCATCTCGACATTTTTATTTGTACTAATATCACTATATTGAGGAAAGTACTATATTAAAATCATGCATTTATTTCTTTTCCATTTTTTATTGTAGTAATTATTCTACATGTTAAAATTATTTCCTATATATAGGTTCCCCATTTCTTAGATATATTTCCATACACCATGCCCTCCACCAAGTCACCAAGTGTTCTTTCCCATTGTCCAATGAGTTCCACCACCATCTGCCTCCACCCACCCCATTCCTTTTTGGTAACCTCAGTTCTGTTGAAAATATTTCAGAGTTGCTTATGTTTCATCTGTTCCTTTCTTTTGTCTATTCACATTCCACCTATGACTGAGCTCATTTGGTATCTATCTTTCTTCTTTTGACTTGTTTCACTTAGAATAATCTCCTCTGTCTCTATCCATGTTGAGTCAAATGACAGTTTCATTTCTTCTAAGAGCTGTTTACTATTACACTGTACATGTGTACCACAACTATTTTATCCATTCATCTGATGTTGGTCAGTTAGGTAATTTCCATTGTTTAGTTATTGTGAATAGGGCTGCAATAAACATGGGGATGCATACATCTCTGTGGATGGGTGCTTTTGTATTTTTTGGGTAGATGCCCAGAAGTGGAATGACGAGATCATATGAACTTCCATCTTCAGTTTTTTGAGGAATCTCTAAACTACTCTCCATGGGTGTTGTACCAATTTGAACTCCTACCAAAAATGCAAAAATGTTCCCTTTTCTCCACATCCTCCTCAGTATTTGTTGTTTCCAGACATTTGGATAATAGCCAGTCTTTCATGTGTAAGGTGATATGTCATTGTTGTTTTAATTTGCATTTCCCTGATAGCCAGTGAATAGGAAAATAATTTCATGTACCTGTTGGCCATCTGTATATCCTCTTCAGAAAAGTCTCTCCAAGTCCGTCTCCCATTTTTTGATTGGACTGCCTGTTCTTCAGTTCTTGAGTTTTATGACTTCTTTGTATATTGTAAATATTAAGCCTTTGTTGGAAATATCGAATGTAAATATCTTCTCCCAGTTAGTAGGTTTTCTTTTGGTTTTGGTGATGTTTTCTTTTGTTGTTAAGAAGCTCCTTAGTTTGATACAGTCCCAGTTGATTATTTTTCCTTTTTGTTTCTCTCGATGATGGAGTTGAGTCCCTAAAGACTTCTCTGCGACTGATGTCATGGAAACTCTTTCCTATGTTGTCTTTTAAATGCTTTATGGTTTCTGGTCTTATGTACGAGTTACTAATGAATTTTGAGTTATTTTTTGTGAACGATGTTAGTGAGTGGTCTAGCTTCATTCCTTTGCATGTGGCTGTCCAGTATACCCAACACCATTTGTTGAAGAGACTTCCTTTTCCATCGAATGCTTTTGACTCCTTTACTGTAGATTAACTGTGTGTAAGTGGGTCAGTTTCTGATAAATCAGTTCTATTCCACTGATTTGTGCCTCTGATATTATTCTAGTACCATACCATTTTGATCACTATTGCTTTGCAGTGTAGTTCGAAGTCTGGAAGTGTAATCCCTCCAGATTCATTCTTTTTTTATAATGATTGCTTTGGCAATTTGGACTCCTGTTGTTTCACACAAATTTTAAGAATTTTTCTTCTATTTTTTTGTTCTATTATATAGCCTGTGGGATTTTAAAGGAGATTGCATTAAACCTATATATTGTTTTGGGTAACATGGTCATTTTAATGACATTGATTCTTCCTAGCCATGAGCAGGGAATGTCTTTCCATTTCTTTGTGTCCTCCTCCATTGCTCGTAAAAAGGACTTGCAGTTTTCATTGTATAGATCTTTTACTTCCTTTGTTAGGTATATGTCCAGGTATTTCATCGTTAATTTCATTTTAAGTGGTGTGATGTTCATGATTTCATTTTCTTCTAGCATTTTGTTTGCATATAAAAATGTAACAGATTTTTATGCATTCATTTTGTAGCCTGCCACTTTACTGTATTCATTGAGACATTCTGGAAGTTTTTTGATAGGGTTTTTCAATATTATAATCAAGTTATCTACAAATAATGAGAGTTTTGCTTCCTCCTTTAGAATTTGGATTCATTTTATTTCCTTTTCTTGCCTAATTATTCTAAGACCTCCAGTACAACATTAAATGGCAGTGGTGAGAGTGGACAAACTTGCCTTGTTCCTGACCTAAGAGGAAATGCTTTCTTTCTTTCTTTCTTTCTTTCTTTATTTATTTATTTATTTTTTTCAATTAACTAGGATGTTGGCTGTGGATTTTTCACATATAGTCTTTATTCTGTTGAAGTATGAACCTTCTATTCCCATTTTATGGAGTTTTTTTATCATACATGGGTGCTGAATCTTGTCAAAAGTTTTCTCTGTATCTACTGATATGATCATGTGGATTTTCTCTTTGCTCACGTTGAATGGTACATGACATTAATAGATTTAGGTATGTTGAACCATCCTTGCATCCCTGGGTTAAATCCCACTTGGTCATGATGGATGATCTGTTTGATACATTGTTGAATTCTGTTAGCTAATATTTTGTTGAGAATTTTTGCATTTATGTTCATTAGAGATATTGGTCTGTAATTTTCTTTCTTGGTGACATCTCTGTCAGCTTTTGGTATCAGTGTAATGTTAGCCTCATAAAAAAGCATTTGGGAGAGCTCCCTGTTCTTCTGTTGGAAGAGCTTGAGGAGAATAGGTGGTCATTCTTTTCTGAAAGTTTGCT